>LR738709.1:414971113-415038676 GCA_902687465.1 Secale cereale
CCAGGGCTCCAGGCGCCCTGGTGGCACGGCCCCCCTGGCCGCGCCGGGGGGGCGCCTGGGCCCCCCGAGCCTCCGCTGATGCCCCCCTTTGGCATATATTTAAGACGTCTCTCGAAACCCTCGAGACGGGAACCCTTTTTCGCGATCTCATCTCTGTTCCGCCGCCGCCGCGCTTCCAAGATCAGGAGCACCAGGAGAACTCTTCCCGGCACCCTGCCGGAGGGGAGGATCACCACCAGGAGCCTCTCCACCACCATGGACGCCTCCCGGATGAGTTGTGAGTAGTCTCCCTTGGACCATGGGTCCATGACCAGTAGCTATGTGATGTTCTCCTCCCCTTCTTGTGCTTCACTTATTAGACCTCGTGAGCTGCCCTACATGATCGAGGCACATATGTAATCCTTATGCTGTTGCTATGTTGAGTTTGCTGGATCCGATGGATTGTGAGATTATGTTCAGATTGTGTTTGAGTAATATATTTGATCTACCTCTTTTATATTTATGTTCGTAATTAATTCTTGCATGTTCTCCGTTGTTATTTATTGCTTTGGCCAAGTAGTAGGTAGTGACTCCAAGAGGGAACGTTATGCTTGATTGTGGGTTCATGCCCCTCGATGACTAGCTTGAGTGACAGAAACATGAGTCTAGGGGATGTGCTGTTGCCACAAGGGGGAAACAACGGTGCTTGTGCCTGCGGGTGTAAGGATTGTTTACTTTACACAAAGTTCTTTTAATGCAGTTGTCTGTTGCTTTGAGTTTACACTATGGGTGGGACTCGCAAGTTAATACCAGCGAGATGTTCTGGATAGATATCTCAAGGTGGATGATTAGAAGTAGATATTGATGGATTTCGGTTTACTTGCCTTGGCGTACCGCCCATGCTTTGAACCTCTACCTTTCTTGCAATATAATTAGCATTGGTTTGCGCACATAATTCTGTCAATTGCCCAGCTGTAATTCGTTTACCTCACATAGCTGTTTTATCGTCTTTTGGGAGAGAGACATCACTAGTGAACATCATGGGACCCCGGTCCATATTACTATCACTGATCACATCCGCTATTTACTTTCTGTTTTACTTACTATTGCAGCAATACCTATCACTATTATCACTTGCGTTTGATCCTTTGTAAACTACAAGGCCGGAGGGATTGACAACCTCTCTGTACTCGTTGGGAGCAAAGTTATTTGTATTTGTGTGCAGGTCCACGTTGATTGCTAATATCTGGCGCCGTTAGCAGTTGACACCTTCTTGTTGAAACTGGGAGTCTCAGGGAAATCGATCCTTGGTATCTTTGACAAGGGAAAACTTCCGCTACACTGCATCTCAAACCTTCCACTTGGGGTAACCAACGAGGGGCGAGAAGCCATCAGAAATATTTGGTTCTTTTTTGAATTCTTTTATGTATTATTATATTATCCTTGCAAGTCTCTTCAAATTATCTGTTTGGTTTGGCCTACTAGATCTATAGTTCTTGCAACGGGAGAATTGCTTGGCTTTGGGTTCAATCTTGCGGTGTCCTTTCCCAGTGACAGCAGGGGCAGCAAGGCACGTATTGTATTGTTGCCATCGAGGATAAAAAGATGGGGTTTATATCATATTGCTTGAGTTTATCCCTCTACATCATGTCATCTTGCTTAAGGCATTACTTTGTTCTTTTGAACTTAATACTCTAGATGCATGCTGGATAGCGGTCGATGTGTGGAGTAATAGTAGTAGATGCAGAATCGTTTCGGTCTACTTGTCACGGACGTGATGCCTATATATAATGATCATGCCTAGATATTCTCATAATTATTCGCTTTTCTATCAATTGCTCGACAGTAATTCGTTCACCCACCATAGAATTCTGCTATCATGAGAGAAGCCACTAGTGAAACCTATGGCCCCCGGGTCTATTCTCAACATATCAATCTACAATCTACTTTACTTTACTGTTTTTACTTTCTATTCTTATATACAAAAATACCAAAAAAATCAAACTATCATATCTATCAGATCTCACATTCGTAAGTGACCGTAAAGGGATTGACAACCCCTTATCGCGTTGCCTGCGAAGTTCTTATTTGTTTGTGCAGGTGCGAGGGACTCGCGCGTGGTCTCCTACTGTATTGATACCTTGGTTCTCAAAAACTGAGGGAAATACTTACGCTACTGTGTTGCATCTCCCTTTCCTCTTTGAGGGAATACAACGCAAGCTCGAGAAGTAGCACTATGCTTCTCCTAGATAGATCTTGCATGATCATAGGTAAAATTTTGAAATACTACTTTCCCCAACAGTGGCATCATGAGCCAGGCTTACGTGTAGATGATATGCACGAGTAGAACACGATGAGTTGTGGGCGATAATAGGCATACTTCTTACCAACATGTCATACTTTGATTCTGCGGTACTGTTGGATGAAGCGGCCCGGACCGACATTACATGACCGCGTTCGTGAGACTGGTTCTACCGACGTGCTTTGCACATATGTGGCTGGCGGGTGTCAATTTCTCCAACTTTAGTTGAATCAAGTGTGACTAAGCCCGGTCCTTGTTGAAGGTTAAAACAACACCCTTGGCGAAAAATCGTTGTGGTTTTGATGCGTAGGTAAGAACGGCTCTTACCAGAAGCCCGTAGCAGCCACGTAAAACTTGCAACAACAAAGTAGAGGATGCCTAACAAAGTTGTAAAATCTAGGCCTAACAAAGTAGGTAAAAAGCCCGTAGCGTCATTGTTGGTAAAATTATCGGCAGCCAAGGCGACCACGACGCTACGATGAAGATCATGGTGTTGAGCCGGTGACGATGGAGATCATGACAATGCTTTGGAGATGGAGATCAAAAGCACAAGATGTTGATGGCCATATCATGTCACATATTTTGATTGCATGTGATGTTTATCTTATTATGCTTCTTATTTTGCTTAGTACGACGGTAGCATTATAAGATGATCCCTTACAAAATTTCAAGGTACAAGTGTTCTCCCTGAGTATGCACCATTGTGACAATTCGTCGTGCCGAGACACCACGTGATGATCGGGTGTGATAAGCTCTACGTTCAAATACGACGAGTGTAAGACAGATTTGCACATGCAGAATACTTGGGTTAAACTTGACGAGCCTAGCATACAGACATGGCCTCGGAACACTGGAGACCGAAAGGTCAAGCGTGAATCATATAGTCGATATGATCAACATAAGATGTTCACCATTGAAAACTACTCCATCTCACGTGATGATCGGACATGGTTTAGTTGATTTGGATCACGTGATCATTTAGATGACTAGAGGGATGTCTATCTAAGTGGGAGTTTTTTTCGTAATATGATTAATTGAACTTTAATTTATCATGAACTTAGTCCTGATAGTTTTTGCATACCTATGTTGTTGTAGATCAATGGTCCGTGCTGCCGTTCCCTTTAATTTTAATGCGTTCCTAGAGAAAGCTAAGTTGAAAGATGATGGTAGCAACTACACGGACTGGGTCCGTAACTTGAGGATTATCCTCATTGCTGCATAGAAGAATTTTGTTCTTGAAGCACCGCTAGGTGACAAGCCCCCTCCTGCTAATGTAGACACTTTGAATGTCTGGCACACGCGGTCTGATGACTACTCGATAGTTCAGTGTGCCATGCTTTACGGCTTAGAATCCGGACTTCAAAGACGTTTTGAATGTCATGGAGCATATGAGATGTTCCAAGAGTTGAAGTTAATATTTCAAGCAAATGCCCGAATTGAGAGATATGAAGTCTCCAATAAGTTCTATAGCTGCAAGATGGAGGAGAGCAGTTCTATCAGTGAACACATACTCATAATGTCTGGGTACTACAATCACATGACTCAACTTGGATGCAAAGTTGATGAAGATAGTGTTATTGATAGAGTTCTTCAATCACTGCCACCAAGCTATAAAGGCTTCGTGATGAACTATAATATGCAAGGGATGCAGAAGACAATTCCCGAGCTCTTCGCTATGCTCAAAGCTGCGGAGGTAGAAATCAAAAAGGAGCATCAAGTGTTGATAGTTAACAATACCACTAGTTTCAAGAAAAAGGGCAAGGGAAAGAAGGGGAACTTCAAAAAGAATAGCAAGCCAGTTGCTACTCCCGCGAATAAACCCAAGTCTGGAGCCAAGCCTGAAACTCAATGCTTCTATTGCAAAGGGACTGGTCACTGGAAGCGGAACTGCCCCAAGTATTTGGCGGATAAGAAGGATGGCAAAGTGAACACAGGTATATTTGATATACATGTTATTGATGTGTACCTTACTAATGATCACAGTAACACATGGGTATTTGATACGGGTTCGGTTGCTAATATTTGTAACTCGAAACAGGGGCTACGGATTAAACGAAGATTAGCTAAGGGCGAGGTGACGATGCGCGTGGGAAATGGTTCCAAAGTCGATGTGATCTCCGTCGGCACGCTACCTCTACATCTACCTTCGGGGTTAGTTTTAGACCTAAATAATTGTTATTTGGTGCCAGTGTTGAGTATGAACATTATATATGGATCTTGTTTGTTGCAAGATGATTATTCATTTAAATCATAGAATAATGGTTGTTCTATTTATATGAGTAATATCTTTTATGGTCATGCACCCTTGATGAGTGGTCTGTTTTTGTTGAATCTCGATCGTAGTGATACACATATTCATAATATTAAAGCCAAAAGATGCAAAGTGGATAATGATAGTGCAACTTATTTGTGGCACCGCCGTTTAGGTCATATTGGTGTAAAGCGCATGAAGAAACTCCATGCCGATGGACTTTTGAAATCACTTGATTATGAATCACTTGGTGCTTGCGAACCATGCCTCATGGGAAAGATGACTAAAACACCATTCTCCGGAACAATGGAGCGAGCAACTCACTTATTGGAAATCATACATGCTGATGTATGCGGTCCAATGAGTGTTAAGGCTCACGGCGGGTATAGTTATTTTCTGACCTTCACATATGATTTGAGCAGATATGGGTATATCTACTTGATGAAACACAAGTCTGAAACATTTGAAAAGTTCAAAGAATTTCATAGTGAAGTAGAGAATCATTGTAACAAGAAAATAAAGTTTCTACGATCTGATCGTGGAGGCGAATATTTGAGTTACGAGTTTGGTCTTCATTTGAAACAATGTGGAATAGTTTCACAACTCACGCCACCCGGAACACCACAATGTAATGGTGTGTCCGAACGTCGTAACCATACTTTATTAGATATGGTGCGATCTATGATGTCTCTTACCGATTTACCACTATCGTTTTGGGGTTATGCTTTAGAGACAGCTGCATTCACGTTAAATAGGGCATCATCTAAATCCGTTGAGACGACGCCTTATGAACTGTGGTTTGGAAATAAACCCTAGTTGTCGTTTCTTAAAGTTTGGGGCTGCGATGCTTATGTGAAAAAGCTTCAACCTGATAAGCTCGAACCCAAGTCGGAGAAATGTGTCTTCGTAGGATACCAAAAGGAGACAGTTGGGTACACCTTCTATCGCATATCCGAAGGCAAGATATTCGTTGCTAACAATGGATCCTTTCTATAGAAGGAGTTTCTCTTGAAAGAAGTGAGTGGGAGGAAAGTAGAACTTGATGAGGTAATTGTACCTTCTCCCGAATTAGAAAGTAGTTCATCACAGAAACTAGTTCCAGTGAATCCTACACCAATCAGCGAGGAAGCTAATGATGATGATCATGAAACTTCAGATGAAGTTACTACTGAACCTCGTAGGTCAACTAGAGTATGTTCCGCACTAGAGTTGTACGGTAACCCTGTTCTGGAAGTCATGTTACTAGACCATGATGAGCCTATGAACTATGAGGAAGCGATGATGAGCCCAGATTCCGCAAAATGTCTTGAGGCTATGAAATCTGAGATGGGTCCCATGTATGAGAACAGAGTATGGACTTTGGTTGACTTGCCCGATGATCGGCAAGCCATTGAAAATAAATGGATCTTTAAGAGGAACACCGACGCCAATGGTAATGTTACTGTCTACAAAGCTCGAATTGTTGCAAAAGGTTTTCGACAAGTTCAAGGAGTTGACTACGATGATACTTTCTCACCCATAGCGATGCTTAAGTCTGTCCGAATTATGTTAGCAATTGCCGCATTTTATGATTATGAAATCTGGCAAATGGATGTCAAAACTCGATTCCTTAATGGATATCTCAAAGAAGAGTTGTATATGATGCAACTAGAATGTTTTGTCGATCCTAATGGTGAGTGTGCAAGCTCCAGTGATCCATTTATGGACTGGTGCAGGCATCTCGGAGTTGGAATATACGTTTTGATGAAGTGATCAAAGCATATGGTTTATACAGACTTTTGGAGAAGCATGTATTTACAAGAAAGTGAGTGGGAGCTCTGTAGCATTTCTGGTATTATATGTAGATGACATATTGTTGATTGGAAATGATATAGAATTTCTGGATAGCATAAAAGGATACTTGAATAAGAATTTTTCAATGAAAGACCTCGATGAGGCTGCTTATATATTGGGCATCAAGATCTATAGAGATAGAATAAGACGCTTAATTGGACTTTCACAAAGCACATGCCTTGATAAAGTTTTGAAGAAGTTCGAAATGGATCAGTTAAAGAAAGGGTTCTTGCCTGTGTTACAAGGTGTGAAGTTGAGTAAGACTCAATGGCCGACCACTGCAGAAGATAGAGAGAAAATGAAAGTCATTCCCTATGCTTCAGCCATAGGTTCTATCATGTATGCAATGCTGTGTACCAGACCTGATGTGTGCCTTGCTATAAGTCTTGCAGGGAGGTACCAAAGTAATCCAGGAGTGGATCACTAGACAATGGTCAAGAACATCTTGAAGTACCTGAAAAGAATGAAGGATGTGTTTCTCGTTTATGGAGGTGACAAAGAGCTCGTCGTAAACGGTTACATCGATTCAAGCTTTGACACTGATCTGGATGACTCTAAGTCACAAATCGGATACGTATTTTTTTGAACGGTGGAGCTGTCAATTGGTGCAGTTCCAAGTAGAGCATCGTGGCGGGATCTACGTGTCAAGCGGAGTACATAGCTACTTCGTAAGCAGCAAATGAAGGAGTCTGGATGAATGAGTTCATATCCAATCTAGGTGTAATACCTAGTGCATCGGGTCCAATGAAAATCTTTTGTGACAACATTGGGGCAATAGCCTTAGCGAAGGAATTCAGGTTTCACAAGAGAACCAAGCACATCGAGAGACACTTCAACTCCATCCTCGATTAAGTCAAGGAGGGAGACATAGAGATTTGCAAAATAGATACAGATTTGAATGTCGCAGACCCATTGACTAAGCCTCTTCCACGAGCAAAACATGATCAGCACCAAGACTCCATGGGTGTTAGAATTATTACCATGTAATCTAGATTATTGACTCTAGTGCAAGTGGGAGACTAGAGGAAATATGCCCTAGAGGCAATAATAAAGTTGTTATTTATATTTCCTTATATATCATGATAAATTTCTTTTATTCATGCTAGAATTGTATTAACCGGAAACTTGATACATGTGTGAATACATAGACAAATAGAGTGTCCCTAGTATGCCTCTACTAGACTAGCTCGATGATCAAAGATGGTTGTGTTTCCTAACCATAGACATGTGTTGTCATTTGATCAACATTATCACATCATTAGGAGAATGATGTGATGGATAAGACCGATCCGTTAGCTTAGCACTATGATCGTCTAGTTTTACTGCTATTGCTTTCTTCATGACTTATACATGTTCCTCTGACTATGAGATTATGCAACTCCCGAATACCGGAGGAACGCCTTGTGTGCTATCAAACATCACAACGTAACTGGGTGATTATAAAGATGCTTTACAGGTGTTTTTGAAAGTGTTTGTGGTGTTGGCATAGATCAAGATTAGGATTTGTCACTCCGAGTGTCGGTGAGGTATCTCTGGGCCCTCTCGGTAATACACATCATAATAAGCCTTGCAGCAAATGACTAATGAGTTAGTCATGAGATGACGTATTACGGAACGAGTAAAGAGACTTGCCGGTAACGAGATTGAACTAGGTATGATGATACCGACGATCGAATCTCGGGTAAGTAACATACCGATGACAAAGGGAACAATGTATGTTGTTATGTGGTTTGACCGACAAAGATCTTCGTAGAATATGTAGGAGCCAATATGAACATCCAGGTTCCACTATTGGTTATTAACAGGAGATTTGTCTCGGTCATGTCTACATAGTTCTCAAACCCGTAGGGTCTGCACGCTTAACGTTCGATGACGACTGGTATTACAAGTTTATATGTTTTGATGTACCGATGGTTGTTCGGAGTCCCGGATGAGATCACAGACATGACGATGAGTCTCGAAATGGTCGAGACATAAAGATTGATATATTCGAAGGTTATATTCGGACACCGGAAGGGTTCCGAATAGTATCGAGTATTTTTCGGAGTACCGTGAGGTTACCAGAACCCCCGAGGGAGTCTATGGGCCTTATTGGGCTCTAGTGGAGAAAGAGGGCAGCAAGCATGTGGTGGGGCGTGCCCCCTAGTCCCAAAACAAATTGGTTTAGGTTTTGGGGCTGGCCCCCCTTTCCTTCTGCTGTCCTCGTCTTTCCTCCTTCTCCTAGTAGGACTAGGAAAGGGTGGAACCTACTCCTACTAGGAGTAGAACTCCACCCCTTAGGCACGCCCCTTGTGGCCGGCCCTCCTCCTCCCACCCTCCTTTATATACGCGGGGAGGGGGCACCCCATAGACACACAAGTTGATTTCTTAGCCGTGTGCGGTGCCTCCCTCCACAGTTACACACCTCGGTCATATTATCGTAGTGCTTAGGCAAAGCCCTGCGTTGGTAACTTCATCATCACCGTCACCACGTCATCGTGCTGACGAAACTCTCCCTCGGCCTCAACTGTATCAACAGTACGAGGGACGTCACCGAGCTAAACATGTGCAGATCACGGAGGTGCCGTGCATTTGGTACTTGATCGGTTGGATTGCGAAGACGTTTGACTACATCAACCGCATTACTAAAAGCTTTCGCTTTCAGTCTACGAGGGTACGTGGACACACTCTCCCTGCTCATTGCTATGCTTCTCCTAGATAGATCTTGCACGATCATAGGTAAAATTTTGAAATACTACGTTCCCCAACATGATAGACTCGCCTTGAGCCCGACAACATATATCGTGGGCAAAGGGAACAGAAGTGTGACATGTTGTACAGGTTCGCCTAACCAGCTTCATGGTTTACTTGGTGGTCGATATGCCTTGATAGAGGCCACTACCAGCCGAGCAGTTCGGAGGTGATCCGACCTGCAATCAAGCCGACTTGAACCTAAGGGGTCGCATGCTTAAGGGAAGGAACCTACAAGGTCAAATTCGAGGACACTAGTCGGATGTGATCCGAGATGGACTTGGAACGTGACCGAGTAGACTTTGGGCTCTAGGATCCGTGCGAGGCCCAAGTGTTGAGTTGGACGCCTATAAATAGTGGAAGTGCGGCACACTCTTTCGATTGACCGCTTTGGCGCCGTCATTAGGACTTTGCATGTGTTGCAACTAGCCACCTCCACTCACCACCGGTTGTGTGATCGGACCTAGTAGTCCGCCGCACAATGTTCCTCCTGCACGCGCGAATGCCATTAGAGGCGGTGCACTTGCGCCGCTCCAGCGAACTTGTTTGCCCGATCCGATCGACTACGTGGGAATCGACGAGGAGGAGACGACTCCAGAGACGCGCTGCCCCAATTCTACTTCCGATGCATGGCATTGCGCGTCTAGTGGTAACGATCTGTGATCCATCTCCCTTAGCATGTTCTTGGATGTTCTGCGCATAGAAAAAAAAATGAAATTTGCACTTGACGCACCCTACTTTAGAACTCAGCAGTGGTATCAGAGTCTCTGCTATAGGATTTGGATTAAGATCGTATGCATATTGGATATGTGGAGGCGGCATATGAGATCTATTGTTGTTTAGGAGATCGGTTATGTGCACGGTTGATGAGATCAACTGCACATGGGGATTGACGTGGCTATGTTTTCTGATGATCAGAATTGATAAGGTCGTGACACAACCTACCCCTACCGGTCGGTATCCACCATCGGGGTTAACATTGAAACGTAAATCCAAATCAGATTCACGATGATTGATGAGATCAGTGAGATAAGAAAATTTGGCATGAATGGAGTACAGATGAGATCTGTGATTTCTGGAGTACAGATGTTTGTCAGCCGACAAGAGCCTAAGTGTTGTCATTATAATGTATAATGACCTGCGTGTCGACTTGTGACTCTATGTAAAATTCATTACTAGTCGTAGTAGTTGGATAATAGAGATCAAGTTGGTGGCTTGGCGTCCCGGTGTGACAAACAGGATGGAGTTCCTAGATGGTCATCGGAGTCAGAGCCGACCTAGAAGAACATCCATGAAGGAGCCATACTATTTCACAATATATGTTTATTTGTGATTGTTATGCTTCTTCGATTCTATGCATGTTAAAATGGTAGGAAAGATCCCTCGTTAATATCAAGCGAATTGCTATCCCCGATGTTGCACCTGCGCACGCCAAGTACGTCTAGTAGTAGGCTCATAAAATTGGGGTGCTAGTAGGTTTCCTTGAACTGGAGGGTTCGTGTCGAACACGTACATGCACTGCATCAGGTTAACTTGACAAGGCTACCAAAACGGTTTTGGGCCTTGTGGCAAAGAAGGTTGGGAGCCGGGGTATATGATACCTACCCGACCGACATGAGTCGTATAGAGATGCGATTAGCAAGGAGTTTCTTACCGGATAGGCATGTTAGCTAGCAGTTATGCTAAAGCTCACTTGTCGCATGCGCTAGTCAGATCCTGAATCACTGAGAGTTTGCGAAGGGATGCCAACTACAGTGGGAGTATTTCTATTTAAGGCTTGAATTACTCTACATAAACACATTGCTTACTGATTACATTCTCGGTTGTAGATCAATGGCACCACCTGCTTGATACGTCCAAAACGTATCTATAATTTCTGCTTGCTCCATGCCTCTTTTGGGTGATATTGCTATGATATTTATACACTTCCATACACTTTTGATCATATTTGGACTAACCTATTAACTCAGTGCACCCCAGTGCCAGTTTCTGTTTTCTGCTGTTTTTGTATTTCAGGTTTTCACGTTACGAGAACTGCCCGAAAAATTCCAGAAAAATTATATAAAAAATCAGCGTTCCAGAAGCTTCCCAGCTGCCAAAGGGCAGACGGAGGGGGGCCACCAGGGCCCCAGGCGCCCTGGTGGCGCGGGCCCCCCTAGCCGCGCCGGGGGGGGGGGGGGCCTGGGCCCCCCGAGCCTCCGCTGATGCCCCCCTTTGGCATATATTTATATCACGTCCCGAAACCCTCGATACGGAAACCCTTTTTCGTGATCTCATCTCTGTTCCGTCGCCGCCGCCGCTTCCAAGATCGGGAGCACCAGGAGAACTCTTCCCGGCACCCTGCCGGAGGGGAGGATCACCACCGGGAGCTTCTCCACCACCATGGACGCCTCCCGGATGAGTTGTGAGTAGTCTCCCTTGGACCATGGGTCCATGACCAGTAGCTATGTGATGTTCTCGTCCCGTTCTTGTGCTTCACTAATTAGTCCTCGTGAGCTGCCCTACATGATCGAGGCACACATGTAATCCTTATGCTGTTGCTATGATGAGTTTGCTGGGATCCGATGGATTGTGAGATTATGTTCAGATTGTGTTTGAGTAATATATTTGATCTACCTCTTTTATATTTATGTTCATAAGTAATTCTTGCATGTTCCCCGTTGTTATTTATTGCTTTGGCCAAGTAGTAGGTAGTGACTCCAAGAGGGAACATTATGCTTGATTGTGGGTTCATGCCCCTCGATGACTAGCTTGAGTGACAGAAACATGAGTCTAGGGGATGTGCTGTTGCCACAAGGGGGAAAACAACGGTGCTTGTGCCCGCGGGTGCAAGGATTGTTTACTTTACGCAAAGTTCTTTTAATGCAGTTGTCTGTTGCTTTGAGTTTACACTATGGGTGGGACTCGCAACTTAATACCAGCGAGATGTTCTGGATAGATATCTCAAGGTGGATGATTAGTAGTAGATATTGATGGATTTCGGTCTACTTACCTTGGCGTACCGTCCATGCTTTGAACCTCTACCTTTCTTGCAATATAATTAGCATTGGTTTGCGCACATAACTCTGTCAATTGCCCAGCTGTAATTCGTTTACCTCACATAGCTGTTTTATCGTCTTTTGGGAGAGAGACATCACTAGTGAACATCATGGGACCCCGGTCCATATTACCATCATCGATCACATCCACTATTTACTTTACGCTTTTACTTACTATTGCAGCATTACCTATCACTATTATCACTTGCGTTTGATCCTTTGTAAACTATAAGGCCGGAGAGATTGACAACCTCTCTGTACTCGTTGGGAGCAAAGTTATTTGTATCTGTGTGCAGGTCCACGTTGATTGCTAATATATCTGGCGCCGTTAGCAGTTGACCCCTTCTTGTTGAAACTGGGAGTCTCAGGGAAATCGATCCTTGGTATTGCCAAGGGAAAACTTCCGCTACACTGCATCTCAAACCTTCCACTTGGGGTAACCAACGAGGGACGAGAAGCCATCATGCAAAGTTTTCTGGCGACGTTGCCGGGGACTCCACTCTTCAAGATATGGGGGTTGCACGCTATCTTTTACCTTTGCTTTTTAGTCTTGTTAGTTTACCTTTCATTTTTCTTTATGTCTTTTCACTAGTTTTGCTTAATGGAAAACAACAAAAATATGAGAGAGCTTTATAAGCTCTACCTTGCTTTGGGACATGATGTGTTTGAAGAGAAAATTAAAAAACCTATGGAACTTTATTATTTGCATAACAATCATGATGGTGGTGATGTTATTAGTATGCTTTCTTTGAATATCAATATTGCTAATGACATGGAAAGCTCTAAGCTTGGGGATGACACGTTTGATGAACATGATATTTTTAGTCCCCCAACTTTTGAAGAGAAAATTTACTTTAACGATACTTTGCTTCTTATATATGATGATTACAATGATGAATATGATGTTTTCAGTCCACCTACTATTGAGGATAAAATTTATTATGATTATGATATGCCTCCTAAATACAATGATTACCATGATGGTTATGATTGCTTTACTCTCACTATTCCTAATAAGAAATATTTTGCTTATATGAAGAGTAATGACACTTTTTTGCATGTGGATCATGGTAACAATGCTTTATGTGATGCTTATATTGTTGAGTTTATTCGTGATCCCATTGAAAATTATTATGAGAAGGGAACATATGCTTATAGATATTTCAATGATATCAAGTTCCCTCTCTTTATGTTGAAGGTTTTGAAGCTACACTTGTTTTGCCTTCCTATGCTTATTGCTTTATGCTTCAATGAATTATTCTATTGCAATATTCCTATGCATAGGAAGCATGTTAGGCTTAAATGTGTTTGGTATTTGCTTCTTGAGGCTCTCTTTTGTTCTTCAACTCTTATTCCTAAGAGAGCATCATTAAAGTCTCATGCCTAGCTTAAAGGCATAAAAGAAAGCGCTTTTGGGAGGCAACCCACATGAATAAAATTTTATTTTGCTTTTGTTGTGTCTTGATGTTGTTACTACAGTAGCATCATCATTGTATCTTTACTTTTCAGTTTTGTGCCAAGTGTAGCCTCTGATTGCAAGAAAGTTCAAAAGTTGTGACGTTCTGTCCAAGAAACAGATTCTGTCCTTGGACAGAAAAATTCGTATAAAATCACCAGATCATCTTTTTGGTCTGAATTTTTTCGACAGCATGCTCTATACAATTGGCTTTCGTGCGTCTGTTTTGAGTTTTTTGATTAGAGTTGCAGAAGTGCCCAAAAAAATCATTTACTACATGTTGTTCTGTTTTTCACAGATTCTGTCCTGTTTTGCCTTTCCTTCATTTTGCAAACCTAGAGCTTGCTTTTTCTTTGCAAAGACCTTTTGGCAATCTTGAGAAACAGTAGATCTTCAAGAATATCCTTATTTCCAGTAAGGAACAATTATTTTATTAAGGGTACTAACCTCGCTAATCAGTTTATGATGAGTTATGTATGAAGGGAGTTTTCAAGTGTGCGAGGGAAGATGATAAAAAGATTCAGGAGTGTCAAACGCTCAAGCTTAGGGATGCCCCCATGCACCCCCAAGAAATATTCAAGGAGAATCAAGCGTCTAAGCTTGGGGATGCCCCCGTGCATCCCCTTCTCCATCAACATTATCAGTTCGTCTTTCGTTCCACTATATTTTTATCACTTCATGTGTTATGTGCTATGCTTGGAGCGTCTTGCTTTTAGTTTTCATTTTTAGTTTTCTTTAGCTTTTCATAACAAGTCGGAACTCAGCATTTCTTTATGTGGGGGAGAAACACGCTCCACTTCTACCTAGAACATAACATAGAATTTTCATGTCTATCTTTGCTGTGTGTGTTCTTTGTCTTTCAATAGCTACTATCATGCTTAGCTTTTAGTTTTCATGCTTATCTTTTTAAAGAGCTTTTGTTTAGTTGGTTGCTTGAACTCTCTTTACTTATCATGATTATCTTGTTAAGAGAGTTTGCTTCCGTGGCACCGGTTGATATGTCTATGATAAAGATGCTACGTGCATAATGGCGCTTAGTAGTTCATGTTCTCTTATGGTTAGTCTCAAATAGCTGGAGGGTTTCCAATGTGTTATTGGAGTACCAACATGATTTGTTTGCCTATGATGTGGTATGGTTTAGTAATATCTTCCTTCAAGAATTTATTTTGATTGACTTGGCGTATGCTCATGCATATTTTAGACTGTAAAGAAAGTCTGTCAAGCCTTGATGATCTTTTGTTTCTGAGTAGCGATATAACTACCATGCCTGATTCAATGTTGCTTTGTCGCTCTGCATGATTATGACCGTCATTGCTCTCTTAGTTGGTCGCTCCCAGTCTTTTGCTAACCTCCACCTGTACTAAGAGGACTGACTGCTTGTGCATCCAAACTCCTTTAAACCAGTTATGCCATATGAGTCCACCATACCTTCCTACATGGTATTTACCTGCCATTCCTAACGGAGACTTTCATGTACCATCTCGAAATTATTCAAAGAAAAAGAAAAAAAATGCATTCCTATTTTGTGCCTCTGTTTTAAGTCCATGAGGAAGTAGTAGTTAATTCATGATCTTTTTAAGTTGGACAAGCTTCACCCCGGGATTGCATGTATAATGTGCAAACCCATAACACGAGAAGAAACTGGCATTGAGTGCGCCCGGCTCAAAATTAATATAACAAACAAACCCTCCTTCACGCTTTGTTCATGAGAAATCAGAAAACTTTGGCAGTGATAAAAAAAGGAGATTAAGAGGATGTGATCGTCCTCATTCGGGAGCCGTTCCTCGAAACTTGTCCATCTCAAAGAGTAATTGAGTTATCTGCTAGCATTTGTTGACGAAACATGCATGATCTAAGAAAAAAATTATTACCTCTGTTTTTAA
The DNA here is from genome assembly GCA_902687465.1 of Secale cereale. Classification (NCBI taxonomy): domain Eukaryota; kingdom Viridiplantae; phylum Streptophyta; class Magnoliopsida; order Poales; family Poaceae; genus Secale; species Secale cereale. The sequence continues at coordinate 414,986,586 of LR738709.1, forward strand.
AACCAAGAGCTCTGGTACATGCTTTGTCTTTGTTTCCGATTACGGGTTTTCAACCTTGCCAACAAAAGCCACGGTTCGAGGGTCTCCACCTTCTTTAAAGCACCAACTACTGAGAGCATGATTGTCATTCTGAGTGTAATGTGCATTGTCCCAAAGTAGCATTGTCTTTTGCATGATTATGATATCGTTTATTTTGAAATCATTGTATCTAGTCATCACTTAAACCTTGGAGGTGCCCCTGCATTTATGTTTTGCTTCACTAAAGGGGGCAAGCGAGATATCACTTTATCATATTTGCACACCATGCTCATTACAAATCTATTTGATGTTTCAGTATCATATTGTAGAATTTTCAGTTCTTTGTGATTTTCTCATGAGGCAACTTAATTACTATAGATTCATTGTCTCAGTAAGCTTTTGTCATATGACTATGAAAAATCCTTATATGGTTAATAGCATGTCACCACAGAAATTATTCTTGTTATCATTTACCTACTCGAGGACGAGCAGGAATTAAGCTTGGGGATGTTGATACGTCCAAAACGTATCTATAATTTCTGCTTGCTCCATGCCTCTTTTGGGTGATATTGCTATGATATTTATACACTTCCATACACTTTTGATCATATTTGGACTAACCTATTAACTCAGTGCACCCCAGTGCCAGTTTCTGTTTTCTGCTGTTTTTGTATTTCAGGTTTTCACATTACGAGAACTGCCCGAAAAATTCCAGAAAAATTATATAAAAAATCAGCGTTCCAGAAGCTTCCTAGCTGCCAAAGGGCAGCCGGAGGGGGGCCACCAGGGCCCCAGGCGCCCTGGTGGCGCGGCCCCCCGAGCCTCCGCTGATGCCCCCCTTTGGCATATATTTATATCGCGTCCCGAAACCCTCGAGACAGAAACCCTTTTTCGCGATCTCATCTCTGTTCCGCCGCCGCCGCCGCTTCCAAGATCGGGAGCACCAGGAGAACTCTTCCCGGCACCCTGCCGGAGGGGAGGATCACCACCGGGAGCTTCTCCACCACCATGGACGCCTCCCGGATGAGTTGTGAGTAGTTTCCCTTGGACCATGGGTCCATGACCAGTAGCTATGTGATGTTCTCCTCCCGTTCTTGTGCTTCACTAATTAGTCCTCGTGAGCTGCCCTACATGATCGAGGCACATATGTAATCCTTATGCTGTTGCTATGATGAGTTTGCTGGGATCCGATGGATTGTGAGATTATGTTCAGATTGTGTTTGAGTAATATATTTGATCTACCTCTTTTATATTTATGTTCGTAAGTAATTCTTGCATGTTCCCCGTTGTTATTTATTGCTTTGGCCAAGTAGTAGGTAGTGACTCCAAGAGGGAACGTTATGCTCTATTGTGGGTTCATGCCCCTCGATGACTAGCTTGAGTGACAGAAACATGAGTCTAGGGGATGTGCTATTGCCACAAGGGGGAAAACAACGGTGCTTGTGCCCGCGGGTGCAAGGATTGTTTACTTTACGCAAAGTTCTTTTAATGCAGTTGTCTGTTGCTTTGAGTTTACACTATGGGTGGGACTCGCAACTTAATACCAGCGAGATGTTCTGGATAGATATCTCAAGGTGGATGATTAGTAGTAGATATTGATGGATTTCGGTCTACTTACCTTGGCGTACCGCCCATGCTTTGAACCTCTACCTTTCTTGCAATATAATTAGCATTGGTTTGCGCACATAATTCTGTCAATTGCCCAGCTGTAATTCATTTACCTCACATAGCTGTTTTATCGTCTTTTGGGAGAGAGACATCACTAGTGAACATCATGGGACCCCGGTCCATATTACCATCATCGATCACATCCACTATTTACTTTACGCTTTTACTTACTATTGCAGCATTACCTATCACTATTATCACTTGCGTTTGATCCTTTGTAAACTATAAGGCCGGAGAGATTGACAACCTCTCTGTACTCGTTGGGAGCAAAGTTATTTGTATCTGTGTGTAGGTCCACGTTGATTGCTAATATATCTGGCGCCGTTAGCAGTTGACACCTTCTTGTTGAAACTGGGAGTCTCAGGGAAATCGATCCTTGGTATTGCCGAGGGAAAACTTCCGCTACACTGCATCTCAAACCTTCCACGTGGGGTAACCAACGAGGGGCGAGAAGCCATCACTGCTCAACCCAACTTTGCGTTGAATCAATCTTGGAAAAGGATAAACTTAATGAAACAAACTTTACCACTTGGTATAGAAATTTCATTATTGTTCTCAAGCATGATAAGAATGAACATGTTCTAGAGGATCCACTTCCAGATGAACATGCCGATATTGCTAATGCCACAACTAGGAATGCCTATCAGAAACTCATTGATGAATCAAACAAGATCAGCTGCCTCATGCTGGCTTGTATTGAGCCTGATTTGGAGCAGCATTTCGAAGATGTTGGGGCTTTCGATATGATCGAGAGTCTCAAGAGCATGTTTCAGGTTCAGGCAAGGACCGAAAGGCTCAACGTTTGGAAATCCTTGATGGATTGTAAGATGAAGGAAGGTGATCCACTGAGCCCACATTTGATCAAGATGATCAGATATGTGCAAGCTTTGGATCGATTGGGCTTCTCACTCTTGGATGAGCTGGCTACACATGCAGTTCTGGGTTCTCTTCCGCCTAGCTATGGGACGTTCATCTCGAGTTATCATATGCACGGCATGGATAAGAAGCTCACTGAATTGCATGGTATGCTCAAGTGGCAGGACAGGATATTAAGAAAGGCACGCATCAAGTGTTGATGGTGCAGAAATCGACTAAGTTCAAGAATAGTTGGTCCAAGAAAAAGGCTAAGGCAACGGGCACGAAGAAGGTAATCTCTGCCGCTACACTGAAGTCTGGACCAGACTCAGGGATAGTTTGCTATCACTGCAAGGATCCGGTCACTAGAAGAGGAACTGTAGCAAGGGGCTTGCAGAGCATGGAAAGAAGGCCGGAAATGCTCACTGGTACAACGACGTCCTATACAAACGGTTTAAAACCCCTTTCCGTGACGGCATTTGGAACCGTCGCCAAGTGAGTGTGGGCGATCGGGGGGGCCTTCCCACACGACCCAGAAATCGTCGAGGATAGGCCCTCGTGGGACCCAGGCTGGGGCCGTGTGCGATCGGGCGAGGCATGGAAACCCAATCATTTCTGTAGGTATGTACATCCCACACGACGAATCCGAGAAATCATTTCTGTAGGTATGTACATCCCACACGGTCAATCCCAGAAATCATTTCTGTAGGTATGTACATCCCACACGATGAATCCCAGAAATCATTTTCGTAGGTATGTGCATCCCACACGGTGAATCCCAGAAATCATTTCCGTAGGTATGTACATCCCACACGGTTAATCCCAGAAAATCATTTCCGTAGGTATGTACATCCCACACAGTTCTTTGTGTGGAAACGTTTGTGAAAGGTGGCCTAACGCAAACAGTTCGCTGCCGGAAGCCATGTGTGATTGTTAGTTGATCGAACACGCCTACTTTCTAGAAACCGTGCGGGTTGTTTGAGTTCATCGCCCACGGTGCTGTCTGAGTAACCGTTTGCAATAGAAAACCCCAATAAGCAGGGTAATTTGCCTATTATTGATTATCCATGTACTAATCAAACTGATATTTTTTATATAACACACCAGATATTTCATATCCATATAAAAGCAACCAAGATTTCATAATCGAATTACATCAGATACCTTCGGCACTTAGTTACACCATTACACAACAGCACCAAGTTTCACATGCAGCATCAAAAACCTTTGGAAAGTAGCATCATGCACGGTAAATAGACAGATGAATCTCATCTGGGAAACTGCAGAAGCGGAAGGCAAATATTGAGCCTTGAGTGATGTTGAATGTCCTTGAAACTTTAGGACAGTGGCGATGGATAATTGCCCGCCCAACCTTCGTCCTCTTCAGCAAGACTTCAATATTGTATCGTGGGTATTGAATGAATACCTTCCTTGCCTCTTGACCATGCAGGTGGTTTGAGAGGTAATTATCGGTGAACTGCTTTGAAAAGTACTGAAAACAAAGCTATGCATAAATCACTGTTGTAAATTTTGAAATGGCGCAAGGGGTAAAAACAAGGTAAAAGAGTTGGTACCATCCTATAGTCAACTGATGTCTTCTTCATTGTGCAAACAAAGATCTTGCTGTTATTCGTCGCAAGTTTCTTCATCCTAACAATCTTTCTGAGTTTCTTGACTTGACTGATATTCATGGACATCTCATTTCCCCATATGTAAAATGGTTCGAACAGTGGGTCTAAGCCTCTGACAGCAGGACCTACATGTGCAAGACCAAATTGTAAGAAACCTAAATATTAGAATGATTCCTGCAACTGCACAATAATGTGCTATTATCCAAAGGACCCTGCTTGAACAAACCTCGATGGTAAACCGCAGTGTCTCCCATTGTTTCCCTGCAACACACATAAGGAAGATCTTGATCAGGTTAACTGAGAGTTTCCATACTATCAGTAGAATATGTATTGAGTACAACCAAATTTGATTGGTGTCACATGCATAACAATAAAAAATTGTGCCCACAACTAATGAAAATCAAATTGCAGAACTGAACCAAACAGTTAAATGGATAGCAGACCAAATGAACCAAGATAGTTAACTAAACATGACATTGCAGAATAGAAACATGTACTAGAAGATAGGATAGTTAACAAAACAAAGAATGCTTGAGAACAGTACTATGAAATGTAGCAATTGTTGGACCAAAGTGTTAACTGAACATTACATTTCAGAGGACCAAACTGTTAACTGAACATCAGATTGCATATTAACATTACAGAGGACAAATCACTAGAAGGCACTAGTGTTGGCTTTGAGAAAACATCAGAACTGTATTTTAAAGTAGACAACCGCGCGGCGGTGTCGATGGTGGCCTCGAAGACAAGGTGATCCTCCAAGATCTTGCGGTCAACACGCATGTCAGCCATAGCGACCTCGTTCGCGCGTGTGGCCGCATGCTACTCAGCTCCACGTTATACTGCGTGTAAAATGGTTGTGTGCGGCACTTAATTGGAGGAGGGGGCAGTGATTTCGATGGAAGGTGTCGCTCCGTCAGTCGGGGCATGTGGGACGGGAAAGGAGGAGGATGGTGTGGGTGGGGTGTGTATTACCTGACCATATCGACGAGGCCACGCAGCAAGAAGAAGGGTCGGTGGCGAGGAGGCCGCGCAGCAAGAAGAAGGGTCGCCGGTGAGGAGGCGGCGCTGCAAGAAGAAGGGTCGCCGGCGAGGGGGTGGCGCTGCAAGAAGAAGGGTAGCCAACAAGGAGGCGGTGCTGCAAGAAGAAGGGTCGCCGGTGAGGAGGCTGAGCTGCCAGTAAGCGGCAGTGAAGGTTTGAACTTGGAAAGCAAGGAGGAACAGTGCAAATGTGGCTTTTGGTAGGAGGGAGGGGCGGGGAGATAGATATTTCCGCGCTGGCAAAAAAAATTCGCTCGGTGCCGCGAGAAACTGGCGCGCAAGTGTGGTTCAAGCGGGGGCGGTGGACTGTAGACGACGAAGCTTCCTGCTAAGCCAGACAAGACGATGCGCCAAGATATTTTATATCGCATCCCACACGATTCTTTCTAGTAAACTGTTTTTGCTATACCTGATTTTTTCATTATGATTTGAAAGACAAAATGGTGTTACGGAGGGAAAGGATGGTGTTTGAATTGCTAGAACATTTACATACAGTGAACATGCAACTAGTACATGAGTGTCGTGTTTAAATTTGGAATTATTCCGGGTTTGTTTGACATTTTTATGCATTAATTGAGTTTCTGGGCATTTAATATGCATAATTCAAATTTGAACTACAAGCACATGCTCCAATGCACCAAAGTATGCTGAAAAATCACATGTGTGTCTTTGGGTGAATTTATAGGTCACATGCAAGAAATGTGAATAAACTTCAAACATCTGGGTGTTGTGGCTTGATATGTCTCCGTCGTATCTATAATTTTTGATTGTTCCATGCCAATATTCTACAACTTTCATATACTTTTGGCAACTTTTTATACTATTTTTTGGGACTAACATATTGATCCAGTGCCCAGTGCTAGTTCCTGTTTGTTGCATGTTTTTTGTTTCGCATCATATCCATATCAAACGGAGTCCAAACGGAATAAAAACGGACGGAGATTTTTTTGGAATAAATGTGAATTTTGGGAAGCGGAACCAACACGATACGATGCCCGAGTGGGCCACGAGGCAGGGGGGCGCGCCCTAGGCCCTCGTGGCGACACCGTAAGGCGGTTGATGCCCTTCTTTCACCGCAAGAAGCTAATATCCTGATAAAAATCGTGTCAAAAAATCAGCCCAATCGGAGTTACGGATCTCCGGGAATTTAAGAAACGATGAAGGGCCAGAATCTGGGAACGCAGAAACATAGAGAGACAGAGAGACAGATCCAATCTCGGAGGCGCTCTCGCCCCTCCGCCGCCATGGAGGCCATGGACCAGAGGGGAAACCCTTCTCCCACCTAGGGAGAAGGTCAAGGAAGAAGAAGAAGGAGGGGGGCTCTCTCCCCCTCGTTTCCGGTGGCACCGGAGTGCCACCGGGGCCATCATCGTGTGACATCGATCTACACCAACACCTCCATCATCTTCACCAACATCTCCATCACCTTCCCCCATCTATCTACAGGGGTCCACTCTCCCGCAACCCGCTGTACCCTCTACTTGAACATGGTGCTTTATGCTTCATATTATTATCTAATCATGTGTTGCCATCCTATGATGTCTGAGTAGATTATCGTTGTCCTATCGGTGATTGGTGAATTGCTATGATTGATTTAAATTTCTTGTGGTTATGTTGCTGTCCTTTGGTTCCCATCATATGAGCACGTGCGTGGATAACACCATAGGGTTAGTTGTATGTTGATAGGACTACGTATTGGAGGGCAAGAGTGACAGAAACTTCAACCTAGCGTAGAAATTGATGCATAAGGGATTGAAGGGGGACCAATATATCTTAATGCTATGGTTGGGTTTTACCTTAATGAACGTTAGTAGTTGCGGATGCTTGCTAATAGTTCCAATCATAAGTGCATAGAATTCCAAGTAAGGGATGACACGCTAGCAGTGGCCTCTCCCACATAAAACTTGCTATCTGTCTAGTAACGTAGTCAATTGCTTAGGGGCAATTTCGCAACTCCTACCACCACTTTTCCACACTCGCTATATTAACTTTAGTCGTGTCTTTATCTTAACAGCCCCTAGTTTATATTTGCGTGCTCTTTATATTCTTGCAAACCTATCCCACAAAAACTACAAAGTACTTCTAGTTTCATACTTGTTCTAGGTAAAGTAAACGTCAAGCCTGCGTAGAGTTGTATCGATGGTCGATAGAACTTGAGGGAATATTTGTTCTGCCTTTAGCTCCTCGTTGGGTTCGACACTCTTACTTATCGAAAGAGGCTACAACTGATCCCCTACACTTGTGGGTTATCAAGACCTTTTTCTGGCGCCGTTGCCGGGGAGCAATAGCGTGGGGTGAACATTCTCGTGTGTGCTTGTTTGCTTTATCACTAAGTAGAATTTTATTTGTTGTTCTAAGTTGTTTTCTATCTTTAGTTATGGGTAGGAAACGAAAAATACCAAAAAAAATAGTGGTACCTGCTGAACCAATGGTTGAAGAACCACTCAAAATCTATCACACTCCTGAAGCTTTTTACTTGGATCATCTTCAATCCCTATGTGCTCGTGCTGAAACCCCAACTAGCTTAGTTGAGGGCAAATCTTTAGATGAGCATGTTTGTTATGTGCGACACCGCATATCTGAAAAAGGGAAACTTTTACTGGATCAAATTCATCGTTTGCAATGCTATGCTTGGAATTTATGTGAAATATATGATTTTACTTGTTGTTCTGAAGACCCTAAGAAACACCTTCCCTACCAATGTGAGTTTAGCGATAATGGAATTGTATCTTCGTATGCTAAGGGTGTTTATAGTTACTATGATGTTCAACAAATTGAAGAATTTGTTGCTTTTAAGGGTGCTTATGAAATTGCTTCTTTGATTGAAAAGTATGATGCTACTCTTTACAAATCTGAAAATTTTGCCATATTTAAATATTGTTATGATAATTATGCCTCTAATGCCCATGTTAAACCATATATTGAGGACTACTCCTGTAATGCCCAGGATGGGACTATACCTCCTACGTGTCGAGGCACGACTTAAAGGTATAAGCCCATTCTGGAATGATCTCAAGTTTGGTATCTTTGCATGACTCATTTAAAAATAGGGATGATATTGCAAAAGGATAGTTTGCTTATACTCGCCACGTCACACAATGCATTACATAAGCAACCATCATCCAAAACATCACAACCCGACTACGGGCAAAGATCCAAAAGAAAGATACCAAATACATAAAGCCACAGGTCCGAATCGCCCCTAGTAGAAACCACTACTGATCGTCGAAACACGTCACAAACATACGGCCACGCTCGTCATCGAACTCCCACGGAAGTTCTGATCCAACTCCTGCATCGTACTCAGCTGTACCTGCATCTGGTGTTGTAGTATCTATGAGCCACGAGGACTCAACAATCCCATAACCATGGGTATCAAGACTAGCAAAGCTTTATGGGTATGGAAGAGGGTAGTGGTGAGGTTGCAGCAGTGGCTAAGCATAATATGGTGGATAACTTACGAGTACAAGAATAAGATGAGCATCTACGCAAACGGTCACAAACTAATAATGATCGGTAAAGATCCTGAACTACCTACGAGTCAAACATAACCCCACCGTGTTCTCTTCTCAAAGTGAAAAGAGACAGTCACGGTTACTCACACAGTTGTGTGTTTTACTTCGGATCCTCTGTCAAGTTTTCTACAACCGGACATTAACAAATTCCAATCTGCCACATAACCACGGGCACGGCTTTCGAAAGATCATAACCCTGCAGGGGTGTCCCAACTTAGCCCATCACAAGCTCTCACGATCAGCTGAAGTGATAAATATAATATCATCACCCCTTATCTTAGGGAAATCCGATCAGGCTCGGCATCCCGGTGCACAAGACATTTCGACAATGGTAAAACAAGTCCAGCAAGACCTCCTGGCATGCCGACACCCTGATAGTAGCCGCGCGTATCTCGTCTCAGGCCACGTCTGGATGGGTGAAGCTACAAGTAAAAGCAGCCCTCGGGTTTCCCCAAGGTGGCCATGCAGGCTCCCCATTTGGGACCAACACCATCAGCACTGGCCCCCCTGCTATGTAAAAAAGAATCCCGAGGGCGCGACCCCCTATGCAAATTTAATTATTTATTTAAATTGTTATTATGAGGCAAATTAAAACCAATGTTGGGCCTTGCCGGAGGAGTTTTATTCAAAGACGAACTGTCAAGGGGTCCCCATATACCCAACCGTGTAAGGAACGCAAAATCAAGGAACATAATGCCGGTTTATCGGCGCCTAAGGTGGCATGAGTGGAACAAAACACCGAGCAAACGGCCAAGCCTTCCACCCATGCCCAGTATATAGGTGTGTTAATAATAATAATAGATATTGTGATATTCCCAAAGCATCAATATCCGACATGGATCAATCTTCATCATCACCTGCAACTAACAACGCTATAAGAGGGGCTGAGCAAGCGGGTAACATAGCCAACCAATGGTTTTGCTAGGAAGGTTTCAAAGGTTAGAGGTTTCATGGCAACAAGGAGAGGGGCTGACAATAATGATGGGTAGCGCGACATGTAACGATAGCATCGAGACATCTAAGCAAAGGCAATGATAGTAAAGGTATCCAAGGGTATGGTCATCTTGCCTGGGATTCCGCAAGGGAGAAGAACGTGTCCAAGAAGTAGTCGGACAATCCTCACAACTCCGGAAAGAACCCGAAGCTAACGAGGGAAGCAAACCGGAAAGAAACAAGCAACCCGGTAAACACGCAAGCATAAACATGGCATATGATGCACATCCAAGTATGATGCAAGACAAGTCTATATAGGATGCACCACAAGTCTATACAGGAAGCAAAACATGGCAAGGTGAAACATGTGTAAACTAGCTAACTAGGCATTTTAAATGAGGCCGGAAATAACAACAACAATTCTGGAAAACCCCACATGACCAATTTAGCATTTGTTAAAGCAAACAACATTTTAAACATATTAATGTTGTTATCATGATGCGGATGACATATGCAAGTTTTATGCAATTTTTAGTTAAAAGTTAACATGAAGAGATATGAAGTATTTGTCATCGTGGTGGAAGAAAGGGGCCACGGCGGCGAATCCGAAAATGATGCCATGCAACATATCGGTACCGGTAGCTCGTCGAGAGACCGGTGCAACAGAAAGGTGGCGTGAGCGAGTCAAACAAGAAGAAAGGTGGGGTGATCCCGTCACCGGGTTCCCACGGGTTGGCGACAAGGCAAACGAGGGCCACAACGGACACGAAGCAAACAAAGGGTGCATCTCATACAACACATGCAGTCCACGGGTCATCGTCTTGGGTTTATACCTTCGGAACGTTCGTTTCGGGGAGGATCGAGATCGTCGAGGGAAGTAGTGGTTCACGTTCGGAGAGGAAGTAGTCATTCACATTCGGAGAGGTACAAGCGGTCTTCGGCAGCGGTAGTGGTACATGCACGTAGTGGGAAGTAGTTGTTCTTGTTTTGTAGCCGTTCACGTTGTCGTGGTACTTGCCGCGTTCCGGACCGAAGGGGTACTTGACGCATCCACGGGTCTTCGAGGGTAGTCGTACACGTTTTCTTCACCGAAGGTAGTCGTTCGGGCACCGGGCGTCGAGGTACTTGGCGGGTCGTCGTCTTCCTGGTACTTGGCGGTCTTGATCCGTAGTGGAACTTGCTGGTCTTGAGGGTCCAAAACACAACAACACAAGGGCACATGAGACAACAACAGCAACAAGGCCAAGGTGGCCGATCACCTCCGCGTCGAGGCCAAACAAGGAGGAGGTTGCACGAGGGACGGAGAGGCGGCGTTGGACGAGGACCCAATGCGACAATGGAGGCGCGATGCGAGGGAGCGAGACGACGGCATCCGGCGAAGGGAACCCCCTCCCGACGTTGGAAGCCTTGGGCAGCACGGTGGAGCTCCTGGCCGGCCAGGCTTCGGCCTCCGATGGCTCCCGAGGTCGGCGCGGAGGAGCACAAAGGCGGCGCTGCGAGGCAAGGAGCCGGGCGGGGCGGCAACTTGCACTGGAGGAGGCGGGGCGCTGCAGAGCGGCGAGCGGGGCGAGGGACGGCGCGGCTCCGCGCGGGGGAGCCCGCGAGCTCCGGCGCGTCGCCGTCCGGCGACGGGGAAGCGCGACAGCGGCGGGGCGGAGCCGGATCCGGGCGAAGGCTCGCCGACGCTGTCCATGGGCGGCGGGGCGCTGCCCTCTCTCTGGCGATGCGGGTGGGAGGTGACGAGAGGGTGAGGGACGAGGGGATCGGGATGCTCGAGGGGGCAGAACGATGCGGGGGAGCGAGAGGTGGCGTTGGGGACGCGGGGTCGAGCGAGGGAGAGATAGGGATCGAGAGATGGGGGCGTGCGGCGGCGGAGGGAGAACGAGAGAGAGGCTCGGGGTCGAGGACCCTGGTTCTAGGGTTAGGCTGGAGCGTCTGGAAGCTGGGCTTGGCCTAGGAAGGCCGATGGGCCGGCTAGGCCGCAGGCGGCCTTAAGCAGGCTGCAGGGAGCCCTTTCCCTTTTATTAAAAAAACTGCAGAATCAAATACCCGATGATGAAAAGGAAAAGGATAGGGAGTTATATGAAGAAAACGGAGGAAGTAAAAATATACTTAAACTCCTAGATTTATGCACAATTTCAATAAACTAGTTTGGACATTTTTAAGGATATAAAAATAATTCAAGTTTGAATTAAATTCAAACTTGAGCCATTTTTGAACGCAACCAAAATAAGTCTAAAGGAACTAAAAATTGGCAAGGATGTTGAAGGCATGGTTGAGAATTGATAGGAAAAGAATGAAAATTAAATTGGTGCAGGAAATAGAATGCCACAATTTAAATGGACTAACGAAGAAGGAGAAGAAGATGATCAAGCAAGGTTGTGGGAGTCAAAAACTTGGAGTGAAACAAACATGGGGAATATTATGCAAGTGTGTGATGGTTGCTTCCAACAATGGAATATTTATTTATAATAGCTCGATAATATTAGGAGGATATGTTATAAAGAGAAGTCACTCTTCCCTCAATTTAAATGGATCGAAGATCCACACAATTTATTTGGTTGAGTTGCAGAATTAAAGTCATGATGGCATGATGACATGATGCAATGCAAAATAAATAACACAAGCACAAAAGAAACACACGGGAGAACCCGGAACATCTGGAATCTTCTGGAGCATCGGTCTTCGGGCGTCACAACTCCGCTGTCCAAGAAGAGACTAATATTTTGCAGGAGTCTATGGAAGAAGAAATTAATGACATTGTGAGCTCATTGGATGAAAAAGATGAGGTGGAGAGCGAAGAACCAAAGGAGGAAGAGCGGAGTGATCACCCGTGCCCACCTTCTAATGAGAGTAACTCTTTATCTCATACACTGTTTAATTTCCCTTCGTGCTTACCGAAGGATGAATGCTATGATGATTGTTATGATCCCGTTGATTCTTTTGAAATGTCCCTTTTTTATTATGCCAATATGAATTATGCTTATGGAGATGAACTTGCTATAGTTCCTTATGTTAAACATGATATAGTTGCTATTGCACCCACACATGATAGTCCTATTATCTTTTTCAATTCTCCAAACTACACTATATTGGAGAAGTTTGCACTTATTAAGGATTATATTGATGGGTTGCATTTTTCCGTTACACATGATGATTTTGATGAATATAATATGCATGTGCTTGCTGCTCATACTTGCAATTATTATGAGAGAGGAACTACATCTCCGCCTCTCTATGTTTCCAACACGATAAAATTGCAAGAAACTACTTATACTATGCATTGGCCTTTACTTGATGTGCATGAATTGTTCTTGTATGACATGCCTATGCATAGGAAGAGAGTTAGACTTCATTGTTTCATGACACACATCACTTTGTGCTCACTACTAAATGTCAAATCATTGCTAATTAAAATTGGCTTTGATATACCTTGGGATCCGGGTGGATCCATTACTTGAGCACTATATGCCTAGCTTAATGGCTTTAAAGAAAGCGCTGCCAGGGAGACAACCCGAAAGTTTTAGAGAGTCATTTATTTCTGTTGTGTGCTTTTATAAAGTTTAAAAACAAAAAAAATAAAGAGGGGAACCTATAACTTTTTCAAAAAGAAAAGTGAAAGTAAGAAGGACGAGCACCGTTTAAATGGGGGAGCTCCTTGAACTTTGTTCATGCCCATGGAAACTTTGCAAATCTTGAATTACAGAAACTTTTCATCAAAAATAATTATCCCCTTTACAATTCCATTGTATTATAAAAATAATGTGCCAAGGTTTGCCTTTAGGATGTTTACAATGCTTGTTGGTTTGTGCGGTGCAGGACAGAAACTTTGGTTGTAGTGCGCGATTTTAATTTTTTTGCTGGAACGTCAAATGGTTCTGAAACTTTTTGCACTGTATTTATATATAAATTGTTGATTTTTCCTAATTTTGGCAAAATTGTTCAAGTATCATAAGTATGGTGAATGTTCTGATTATTACAGACTGTTCTGTTTTAGTCAGATTCTGTTTTTGATGCATAGTTTGCTTGTTTTGATGAAACTATCAATTTCTATCAGTGGATTAAGCCATGGAAAAGTTATATTACAGTAGCTACAATGCAAAAACAAAATATGAATTGGTTTGCGACAATACTTAGAGTAGTGATTTTCTTTATTATACTAACGGATCTTACCGAGTTTTCTGTTGAAGTTTTGTGTGGATGAAGTGTTCGAAGATCGAGGAGGTCTCGATGTGAGGAGAAGAAGGAGAGGCAAGAGCTCAAGCTTGGGGATGCCTAAGGCAACCCAAGTAAATATTCAAGCATACTCAAGCATCTAAGCTTGGGGATGCCCCGGAAGGCATCCCCTCTTTCTTGAACAAGTATCGGTATGTTTTCGGATTCGTTTCATTCATGTGATATGTGCAGATCTTGGAGCGTCTTTTGCATTTAGTTTTCACCTTTTCTTTTATGCACCATGCTGGTATGATATAGTCCTTGGTTGATTTATAGAATGCTCTTTGCACTTCACTTATATCTTTTGAGTATGGCTTTATAGAATACTTCATGTGCTTCACTTACATCATTTGAAGTTTGGATTGCCTGTTTCTCTTCACGTAGAAAATCGCCATTTGTAGAATGCTCTTTTGCTTCACTTATAATTGTTAGAGCGTGGGCATAACTTTTGTAGAAAGAATTAAAACTCTCTTGCTTCACTTATAAATATTTAGAGAGTTGACAGAATTGGTCATTCACATGGTTAGTCATAAAATTCTACATAAACTTGTAGATCACTGAATATGATATGTTTGATTCCTTGCAATAGTTTAGCGATATAAAGATGGTGATATTAGAGTCATGCTAGTGGGTAGTTGTGGATTGTAGAAATACTTGTGTTGAGGTTTGTGATTCTCGTAGCATGCACGTATGGTGAACCGTTATGTGACGAAGTTGGAGCATGCTTTATTTATTGAGTGTCATCCTTTGTGTGGAGGTCGGGGGCGCGCGATGGTTAACTCCTACCAACCTCCCCCCTAGGAGCATGCGTGTAGTACTTGGTTTCGATGGCTAATAAATTTTTGTAATAAGTATGTGAGTTCTTTATGAGTAATGTTGAGTCCATGGATTATACGCACTCTCACCCTTCCACCATTGCTAGCCTCTCTTGTACCGCGCAACTTTCGGCGGTACCACACACCCACCATATACCTTCCTTAAAACAGGCACCATACCTACCTATTATGGCATTTCCATAGCCATTCCGAGATATATTGCCATGTAACTCCACCGTTCCGTTTATTATGACACGCACCATCATTGTCATATTGCCTTGCATGATCGTAAGATAGCTAGCATGATGTTTCCATGGCTTGTCCGTTTTTTGATGTCATTGCTACGCTAGATCATTGCACATCCCGGTACACCGCCGGAGGCATTTACATAGAGTCATATTTTGTTCTAGCTTCGAGTTGTAATCTTTGAGTTGTAAGTAAATAAAAGTGTGATGATCTTCATTATTAGAGCATTGTCCCATGTGAGGAAAGGTCAAATAAAAAAAAAGATGGCCTACAAAAATAGAGAGGGGCTAAAAAAATAGAGAGAGAAAGCCCCTCCCAAAAAACAAAAAAAATGCGAGAAAAGAGAGAAGGGACAATGCTACTATCCTTTTCCACACTTGTGCTTCAAAGTAGCACCATGATCTTCATAATAGAGAGCCTCTTGTTTTGTCACTTCCATATACTAGTGGGAATTTTCATTATAGAACTTGGCTTGTATATTCCAACGACGGGCTTCCTCAAGTGCCCTAGGTCTTCATGAGTAAACAAGTTGATGCACACCCACTAGTTTTCTTTTTGAGCTTTCATACACTTATAGCTCTAGTGCATCCGTTACATGGAAATCTCTACTCACTCACATTGATATCGATCGATGGACATCTCCATAGTCCATTGATTTGCCTAGTCGATGTGAGACTTTCTCCCTCCTTTTGTCTATCACCACCTTCTATTCCACCCATAGTGCTATGTCCATGGCTCACGCTCATGTATTGCGTGAAAGTTGAAAAAGTGTAAGAATACTAAAGTATGAAACATGTTATTTTGTTGCGATAACTTTCATTGGCCATGTTATTTTGAAAAGACATGATTGCTTTATTAGTATGCTTGAAGTATTATTGTCCTAATGTCAAATGATAGACTATTGCTATGAATCACTCGTGTCTTAATATTCATGCCATGATTAGATTACAAGATCAAGATTATGCTAGGTAGCATTAAACACCAAAAATTATCCTTTTTTATCATTTACCTACTCGAGGACGAGCAGGAATTAAGCTTGGGGATGCTGATATGTCTCCGTCGTATCTATAATTTTTGATTGTTCCATGCCAATATTCTACAACTTTCATATACTTTTGGCAACTTTTTATACTATTTTTGGGACTAACATATTGATCCAGTGCCCAGTGCCAGTTCCTGTTTGTTGCATGTTTTTTGTTCCGCAGAATATCCATATCAAACGGAGTCCAAACGGAATTAAAACGAACGGAGATTTTTTTGGAATATATGTGAATTTTGGGAAGCGGAACCAACACGATACGATGCCCGAGTGGGCCACGAGGCAGGGGGGCGCGCCCTGGGACCTCGTGGCCACACCATAAGGTGGTTGATGCCCTTCTTTCTCCACAAGAAAGCTAATATCCGGATGAAAATCGTGTCAAAAAATCAGCCCAATCGGAGTTACGGATCTCCGGGAATTTAAGAAACGGTGAAGGGCCAGAATCTGGGAACGCAGAAACAGAGAGAGACAGAGAGACAGATCCAATCTCGGAGGGGCTCTCGCCCCTCTGCCGCCATGAGGCCATGGACCAGAGGGGTAACCCTTCTCCCACCTAGGGAGAAGATCAAGGAAGAAGAAGAAGAAGGAGGGGGGCTCTCTCCCCCTCGCTTTCGGTGGCACCAGAGTGCCACCGGGGCCATCATCGTGTGACGACGATCTACACCAACACCTCCGTCATCTTCACCAACATCTCCATCACCTCCCCCCATCTATCTATAGGGGTCCACTCTCCGAAACCCGCTATACCCTCTACTTGAACATGGTGCTTTATGCTTCATATTATTATCCAATGATGTGTTGCCATCCTATGATGTCTGAGTAGATTATCCTTGTCCTATCGGTGATTGGTGAATTGCTATGATTGATTTAAATTGCTTGTGGTTATATTGCTGTCCTTTGGTGCTCATCATATGAGCGCGCGCGTGGATCGCACCATAGGGTTAGTTGTATGTTGATAGGACTACGTATTGGAGGGCAAGAGTGACAGAAACTTCAACCTAGTGTAGAAATTGATGCATACGGGATTGAAGGGGGACCAATATATCTTAATGCTATGGTTGGGTTTTACCTTAATGAACGTTAGTAGTTGCGGATGCTTGCTAATAGTTCCAATCATAAGTGCATAGAATTCCAAGTAAGGGTGACATGCTAGCAGTGGCCTCTCCCACATAAAACTTGCTATCTGTCTAGTAACGTAGTCAATTGCTTAGGGGCAATTTTGCAACTCCTACCACCACTTTTCCACACTCGCTATATTAACTTTAGTTGTGTCTTTATCTTAACAGCCCCTAGTTTATATTTGTGTGCTCTTTATATTCTTGCAAACCTATCCCACAAAAACTACAAAGTACTTCTACTTTCATACTTGTTCTAGGTAAACTAAACGTCAAGCGTGCGTAGAGTTGTATCGGTGGTCGATAGAACTTGAGGGAATATTTGTTCTGCCTTTAGCTCCTCGTTGGGTTCGACACTCTTACTTATCGAAAGAGGCTACAACTGACCCCCTACACTTGTGGGTTATCATGGCTCGGCCAGAATGATTGAGGAACTTGGTTTTTTAATTCCAAAACACGGCTGAAAATCATGAAACTTGGCATGGTGTCATGACATGGCATACACATGCTGCAGTAATTTTTTTGGCTGAAATGGAACAAGCTTTGGTGTAAGCTTCTTGCAAACCGGAGCTTCCCTCAAGAAGTGTAAGTGCATCTAGTGCCCCTTAGTGATTTTTGTGTATTGAAGACTTATAGGTTAAGGGACTAATGCGTTTGTGAGTGTACACAGGTCTATAAGTCTATGAGGAGTTTGATATTTACAGAGAAAGTCGACCCCTAAAAATGAATGTCTTTAACTAAAGGCTTTGGATTTCCGAAGACTTCCTGAAGACTTTGAAAGTGATGAAATTGGTGTGACCTTGAAGACTTGGATAATCATGTGAGGATTGTGAAGCGTGAAGACTCTTTTTTTTGTAGTTTCATTTTCTCTTTCTTGAGTCATAGGAAACACCGTACTGTTAAAGGGGGTCGAGGAAAAACTAAGGTAACATATTTCCAAGTGATTCTCAACTCAAAGCCTACACTACCCAATCCTTCGAGTGAAGCCATTGGAAATCTCATACAGTTCAGTCAATTTCTTCAGTGATAGAGACGAAGTTCTTCTGGTCTCTGAGGAATTTGTTCTCACTAAGGAGTTATGAATTCGCCAGTGCGGATTTCCTACAAGTGAGGAACATGACAGCCCTGAGGAATTTGATACTCAACATTCCGTCCGTTGCTGTGCTATGCGCCAGCTGTCCCAAAATATCTACCTACCTAACGGTCATATCATTGAAGGGCATTTATGTCTTATCATGTTGGGCTGCTCCCTAGGCTATAAATAGCCGCCCCCCTACAACCACCAGCTGGTTGGCTGCTCAAGAGAAACTGACACTTGTCATTAGAGCAACCCATCCTCCGAGAACTTTGAGCAAAAATCATCAAGTGAGGAAAAACCCAAAACCCAAACACCTAAAATTCCAAAGTGATTGAGCATCACTGAAGAGATTGTTCCTGTGTAGAACCAGCGCTTGTTACCTTTGAAGACTGTGATCTTCCAGACGGTTAGGTGTCAATGGTCTAGAGCATCCAAGAGGAATTGTGGATCGCCGGGTGACCGAGTTTGTGAAGGTTTGGAAGTCACCTGTGAAGACTTACCACGAGTGATTGGGCGAGGACTGTGTGGCCTTAGCTCAAGGAGAATATGTTGATGACTTCGTGTCCTGGACAGTTTGTCCGGGACTGCGTGTCCTCAGGTTTAAATACCTAGCCGCTCCAACCAGACGTACAACTGTCACATCAGTTGGAACTAGTTTACCAAATCATTGCCTTCATCAAGCTTACTCGTTCTATTTCCTCAACTCTTCCATTTACTCATTCTTGTGTTGTTAAACTTGATATGTACTATTTGAAGACTTTGACTGACGACTTTCTCAATTTCCTCAACCCTATTTCTTCAGTCCTAAGTCCTCAGTCTGCTTATCCTGTTTACACACTACTTATACTCTGTGCTTGTTTTCTTTTCATCATGATGACCATGCTACTGTCTTGTTATGCTTGCATCTGAGTATCTATTCCGCTGCTAAGTAGTTCGTTGCTTAGGAAATTCCTCAGTTAGAATTTCTTCAGTGAAGAATTTATAAAATTCGCCTATTCACCCCCCTCTAGTCGATATAACGCACTTTCAATTGGTATCATAGCAAGGTACTCCCTTGTTCTATGTGATTTTGGTTTAACCGCCTGGAGTTTTAGTTATGTCGACCGCACGAATGAAGACTGTGACACGCCGAATCTTTGACGGTCATGACTATCCCAAGTGGAAGGCCATGATGAAGAAGCGCCTCATGGTGATGAACAGTGAGCTGTGGACCGTCACAGAGATTGGTCTTACCGATCTATGCAAGATGGCAGATGCTGATGATATTCGCAAGTACACTCTACTCAACCTCACTGCGAAGGACGTCATTTGTTCCTGTTTGTCCCAAAATCACTTCAGGAACGTCATGCATCTTAGCCATGCGAAGATTATCTGGGACCGACTCTCTGAGGTTTATGAAGGTCGTCGAACTCGTCACGATCCCTGGTTTGAGGATTTCAAGGAATCTCTCAAGGCGACGACTTTCGATCTGGAATCATCATCCTCTGCACCCCTGCCTTATGCCAAAAGGTGCCAAGGTAACTGAATGCTATCTATCTGAATCTAGTGATGATGAATCTGGTGATTAATTTGGACCCAGCTATGCGAAACTTGCTTCCCTTGCCGTTAAACAACAAAGAGCCTTGGAAAAAGCTCATAATATGCTTAATGAGAGCGATGCTATGTTGGGTGAACAAATGGATCGATCTAAAATCTTGACTGAAAATCTTGAGAGACTTCAGTCCAAGTATGATAACCTTCAGGATAATCATAACACTCTCTTATCTGATCATGAGAAGCTTTCCTATGAATTTCTTCAAAGAAAGCAAGATCTTGAGAAACTAAGGGAGAGTTATGAAGATCTTCAAAAGGAACGTGATTCATTGCTTGCTCAACAGATCAGCGCTGCTCAGGAGGAATCCATTCCCCCATGCCTTAAATGCATTGAACGTGAAACTACGAATTCTTCACCTAAAAGTTCAAATGCTTCTATTGTTACAAATTCTTCAATAGTTTTTGTGGTGACAATTTACTCAACTGAGGAAAACACCAATGCTACTGACGAAAATGTAGGGTTGAAGGAATTGTACATGACAAGCATGTACAAAATCCTCAAAGGTCATCAGACTCTTTGTGATGTGCTTTTAAAGCATATTCTGAACAGGAACCCTAGGAAAGAGGGTATTGCCTTTGAGAGGAAAATCAATGTTGATGGGACCTACTGGAAACCTAAGCAGTATCCCAAAACCTCTTGGGGGTCTGCTAAAGGACCTACAGTAGATCCATCTACCTTATCTGGCTTTACTTGTGAAACTTCACTTTCTACTAATGAGTCATTTGACTCCAACTATAAACTTTTCAAAAATCAGAATGGTGAAGTATTTGCTAGATACATTGGAACTAACTGCAGGAATGGTCCCCCTATGAAGAAAATCTGGGTCCCTAAGAGGCACCTTGAAAGTCTTCAAGTGAATGTCCTCGTGACACCTCATGTGAGGAATAGGAACCCCAGATCAAATTCTTCATATGGATCAAAATCTTCATATGGATCCAAATCCTCATATGGACCAAATTCCTCAAGTGGATCAAATTCCTCATGTGATCATCATCGTGCTAACACATCCGTTTCGCAGGGAAAGAAGGATTATGAATATGTGCATTACTCTTCAAATCATTATGTTCATAAGTCCTCAAAGAATTCCTCTGCTTACTCATATTCATACTCTAACCCCTCTCCTATGAAATGAAGTGCACTTACTTCAATGCCACCATTCTCAATTGGTGCTCGTCGAATGATGAACTCTTTACCACCCCTCTAGATGTGCGTGGTGAAGAAAAATAACTAATCTCTTATGCACGGCCAGGTCTCCACACTATCATAAACGTCTGAAGAATTTACTGGAGACCTGAAAATTGCTTGAAAGGACGCAAGCTAATCATGCAGAAATGACTCATTCATTTCTCACGTCCTCATTCTTCATATGTTGCTCTTACTGATGAAATTCATACTGATGAAATTGATGTCATATTCTTCACAATGAAGCATATGAGTTGTAAGATGTACTAATTCTTCTACAGGGTGACTCCCTCAAAGCTACTACATGGGTCCTCGATAGTGGATGCACAAATCACATGACCGGTGACAAGAACCTACTGATGGACTCTGCTTTATCTCCATCTCATCTGAAGCATATCACCTACGCTGACAAAGGAAAAAAGCAAGGTATTGGGTCTGGGTAAGGTTGCAATCTCAAAAGATCGACACATGGACAAAGTCATGCTTGTCGAGTCTCTTGGATTCAACCTCATGTCTGTCTCAATGCTTTGTGACCTTGATATGCTTGTTGTCTTTGGCAAATACAATTGTGTTGTTATCATGGAATCTGACATATCCAAATTCTTCGAAGGCTTTAGGAAAGGAGACTTGTATATTGTTGATTTTCTACAGGACCACGGCCTGCCACATGCCTACTTGCAAAAGCTTCAGAAGGATGGCTATGGCATCGACGACTCAGTCATGCTGGCATGAGGAACTTGCACACGCTTGTGAAGAAGAAGCATATCCTTGGAATTGAGGGTGTCAAATTCCTCAAAGATCATCTTTGTGGGGCTTGCAAAGCTGGGAAGATGACCAAATCCAAGCACCCCTCGAATACTATCATGACTACCACTCGTCCATTTGAATTGCTTCACATGGATCTCTTCGGCCCTACACATTACTCTGCATTCACAGATGCGGCATCTCTTTATGGCTTTGTCATTGTTGATGACTATTCTCATTATACATGGGTGCATATCATCACATTTAAGCATGAAGTGCAGGAAATCTTCAAGCGATTTTCCTCAAGGGCCTCGACGAAGTTTGGTGTGAAGATCAAGCATATTTAGAGTGACAATGGGACCGAGTTCAAGAACACTGGTCTTGATGACTATCTTGATGAACTTGGTATTACTCATGAGCTATCAGCCCCATACACTCCTTAGTAGAACGGCGTTGTGGAGCGCAAGAATAGGACTCTTGTTGAGATGGCTCGCACCATGCTTGATGAATACATGAGGCCTCTCTGGTTCTGGCCTGAGGCTATCAACACTGCATGCCACATCATCAGCAGGGTATATCTTCACAAATTCCTCAAGAAAACCTCATATGAATTACTCACCGACAAGAAACCCAATGTGAGTTATCTCAAAGTCTTCGGTGCTAAATACTGGGTTAGAGATCCTCATCACAATTCCAAATTTGCATCGAAAGCACATGAAGGTTTTATGCTTGGCTACTGAAAGGACTCGCACACCTACAAAATCTTCATCAATCATCTTCACAAGATTGTTGAGACTGTAGATGTGCGGTTCGATGAAACTAATGGCTCGCAAAGAGAGCACCTGCCTTCTGTGTCAGGTGAAATACCTCGTGAGGAATCCATTAAGTTCAAAGCTACTGAAGATATCATCCCCATTGAAAAATTAGCTGAAGAAGTCATTCCTTATAATCAAGAAAATCATTCTAGTGCTCCTGTAGAAACTACTGCTGAAGAAAATGCTTAGCCTGACAAAAGTCATCAGCCAGCTCATTCTCGTGTCGCAAAAGAAGTGCAGATCAAGAAAATCGTCGACGACATCAATGCACCAGGTCCTCTCACACGCTCAAGAGCTTCACACTTATCTAACTTTTGTGGGCACTTTTCTTTTATCTCTATCATAGAGCCCACCAAAGTTGATGAGGCATTTCTGCAACCTGAGTGGATTCAAGCTATGCAAGAGGAATTGTATCAATTCGAGCTCAACCATGTGTGGGAACTCGTCAAGCGACCAGATCCTCGAAAGCACAATATCTTCGGCACCAAGTGGATCTATCGAAACAAGGAAGATGAAAATGGCGTTGTGGTGAGGAATAAGGCTTGTCTCGTAGCTCAGGGCTACACACAGGTTGAAGGAATTGACTTCGATGAAACTTTTGCTCCTGTTGCTAGACTTCAAGCTATTCGCATACTACTTGCTTATGCTAACCATCATAATATCATCTTATATCAAATGATGTGAAAAGTGCATTCCTCAATGGTAAGCTTGAGGAAGAAGTATATGTTGCTGAACCCGCAGGGTTTGAAGATCCTAAGCATCCTGACAAAGTCTTCAAACTCAACAAGGCCCTCTATGGCCTCAAGCAGCCCCCTCGGGCGTGGTATGATACTTTGAAGGAATTCCTCACGAAGAAAGGCTTCAAACCCGGTTCACTTGACCCAACTCTTTTCACTAAGTCATATGATGATGAATTATTTGTGTGTCAAATCTATGTGGATGATATCTTTGGCTGTACTGATGAACGTTACAGTGACGAATTTGGCTACATGATGCGTGAAGAACATTAAATGTCCATGATGGGAGAGTTGAAATTCTTCCTAGGCCTTCAAATTTGTCAACAACGCAATGGCATCTTCATATCTCAAGAGAAATACCTCAAGGATGTTCTGAGGAAATTCGACATGCAAGAATGCAAAGGCGTAAAAATCCCTATGCCCACAAATGGCCATTTGTGCACTTATGAAATGGTAAAGACTTCGATCAAAAGGTACACCGCTCCATGATTGGCTCTTTATTGTATCTATGTGCATCTAGGCCAGATATTATGCTTAGTGTTTGCATGCGTGCCCGATTTCAAGCTACACCAAAGAAATCACACCATAAGGCTGTGAAGCATATTCTTCGATATCTAGCTCACACTCCAACACTTGGATTATGGTATCCCAAGGGCTCTGATTTTGATCTCACTGGATATTCTGACTCTAACTATATTGATGATCGAGTGGATCGCAAGTCAACATCCGGCACATGCCATTTCCTCGGACGATCCTTAGTATGTTGGTCCTCGAAGAAGCAAAAATGTGTATCTCTCCACTGCTGAAGCTGAGTACATAGCTGCTGGGTCATGTTGTGCTCAATTACTATAGATGAAGCAAACCCTCAAGGACTATGGCGTCAACATGAAGAAGGTGCCACTCTATTGTGACAATGAGAGTGCCATCAAGATTGCTCACAACCCAGTTCAGCACTCAAGGACAAAGCACATGCAGCTCCGCCATCATTTTCTTCATGATCATGTCTTCAAGGGCGACATCTCCGTCAACCACGTGAAGACTAAATACCAGCTCGCAAATATCTTCACCAAGCCCTTGGATGAGAAGAGATTTTGCAAGTTGTGGTGTGAGCTAAATATCTGAGAATCTTCGAATATTCTTTGAAAAGGACACACATCCTAACACTTACGCAAAATTGATGACTTTGATGCACAACACACGAAGTAACGTTTTTCTTCAATCAATGAAGACTAACCCTCTAAGTGTGAAGAAATTAATGAAGAAACTGATTCTCAGAGCCCTACGACAATTGTACGCGGTGTCTGAAATCATCATTCTTATATGGTGGGTCACGCCACCAACAAAAGTTGAAAATCTTCAATTTGAGTTTTTCTTCAGTTTTTGAAATTCCTCAATTGTTCAATTTCCTCAACTTAGCAATGTCTTCACTCTTGCCGCTATTGTTCTTCATTGACTATATATATATAGGTCTTTAATCTTGAAGAAATAGCAATAAGTGAATGTTGTAGAGGACTTAAACTCATATATATTCTGACTCTCATATATATCATTTCTTCAAGATTGTTCTTTTGCTAAGTGAATGTGATCGGACTCTTCCCCCTCTATGGTATACTCAACCTAATCTATTCACAATTTCTTCATATGCGTTCTATTGGAAACTTGTTCAAAATCTTCACTGTGTCCTTGACAGCTGAAGAATTTGTGAACGCAACGTTAGAATATTTCCTATCTGAATTTTCGGCTTTGCCGCTCAAACCGTTCCACATTCCACTGAAAGACTTATCTACTCACCCACGATCTCACATGACATCCACCTCTATGTACGTGGGTGACACATGTCGCACGAATGAGAAGGGTCAGGGGCACGTTCGTCCATTTTCCTCGGGCGAACTGTTTTTCATCGCGGCTATAAATACCCCCTCTCCCTCCTCTCTTCAGTTTTTACTCCGCTCAACCTCCAATCCCTCGCTCGAGCTCTCAAGACCTAGAGCCGCTGCTACTTCCATCGTCGCCGGTGAGGAAGTGATTTGCTGCCTCGACCTCATCGCCGTCGTACTCAAGCCGGATGCGGATTTCTTCACTCCGCCGCCGCCGTAGCTGTCTTTCTCTGCCGAGTTAGGGCGTGGAAGATCTGAACTGACGAGCTTCAAATCCTCTATTCACAGTTCATCGTGTTTAAAAGTTACTTTTACTGCTCTTGTCAATTCTAGTGATTCCTACAAATCTTCAAAAAGGTGTTTATTCTTCATTCTTCACACTCTAAACACCTCACACAATCATCTGTTCTTGATTTGTTTCTCTAAGCAATGTTTGCCCTCAAAGATTCCTCAATTGTGTGGATTTTCAATCTGTCCAACTCTAGAACCTAATTCAAAGAACAATTAGTAAAATTCTTCAAGAAACCTCTAGTCAAATTCCTCAAACTTGTCCTTTTTGCAAAAATAGCTGAGAACGCATATGACCTCTTAAAATTCTTTGCACCTATACTTTGTTCACAGGTACAAATGTCTGCTGCTAAATCTCTAGGTTCTCATCAACTTAACTCATTTGCAGCATTCCTCGAAGAATAAATGCATACCTCCTCAGAGAACTCAATAGTTCAAAATCCTCAACTGAAGAAAATGGCTGATGGCAAGAAACCTCAGAAAGGAGGGAAGAAATTGGAAGTCAACACTGGTTTTGAGATCCCTGATGACATTTATGAAGAATATTGCACTCCAGATGAAGCCATGCATGGCAAAGAGACCAAGAATCAACGCAAGGTGCGCATTCAGAGGATAGAAAGAAGATGAGCCAGAGAATGGAGGGAATATTGCTATGTCACACCCAAGTACATGAAGAAATTCGATGTACACCCTCCATGCCCAAGACCTCCATTGGCACCAGGCCAAGTTGCTGACCCCTCTAGCATAAGAAGAGGTGAAGAATTTCCCAAAGAATGGGCCAAGCGTCAAGCCAAGTTGTCTGGGATGGCCAAGGAGGTTGTGAGGAAATTCAATGAAGACTCTGCTGCTGCTGCTGAAGCCTCTGCTAGCAAGTCTAAAAAGGTTGTGCCCAAGAAACCTGCTCGCAAGCGAAGCTCCTCAACAATGCCCTCACGGCCAGTTCCTCAAACTGCTCCAGCTCCATCAAAGTCCTCAGCACCTGTGCATCTCGCCACGTGCCAAAGGATGACTGACATCTCTATTGCCTCAGGAGCCTCCGCTAGTTCTTTAGCTCCTCCGACTTCCTTAACTGGCCCCACTCAATTGAAGTCCAAGGCCACTGTTGGACGTGGCGCTAGACCAAGTCCTCACAAGAAGCAAGTCGCCTTCCATGTGCTGTTAAGTGATGACAAAGCTGATGATGAGGAACTTGCCAAAATCATCAGGGACAGACGGGAAAGGGCCGCTAGAGCCAAAGGCAGCACTGTGCCATTGATGCTGGATCCCAAGGTGATCCTTGACTTCATTGACTTATGGCACAAGGACCCCAACACTCCTCTGCCTGAGATGAATCTCGCACCTGGTCAAAATCATATGCTGGCCGCCTTTATTGGTGAAGAAAAATGGAAATTTGAACAGGTCAGAAAAGCAAAGAAGGACCAATACAAGAAGGAAAGACTACTGAAAAACAACATAGTTAATATGTCTTCTGAGGAACTTGTGAAGCTGCAAGCTAAAATCAAAACCCTCAATGATGAATTTGAAAGCTATCGTGCTAATTGGCTGGGAGCCAAAGTCAGATTCGTGAATCTGACCAAGGGATTTACTTCAAAAGTTGCAGCACCAACACAACATGAAATTCCTCAGGCTGAAGCATCTGCTCAGCCAACTGAAGAACATGCCAGCACCGCTGATGAAAATCCGGCTGCTGAGGAAACTGAAGTTACCAGGGCTGATGACTCTATTCCAGCCGCTGAAGAAATTGCCAGGGCAACCACTAGTGTTGCGCCTAAGGAACAACCCAGGCCAGCTGAAGCTTCAACCGTTGTGCCTGAAGAATCTGACCATGCCAGGCAAACTGCAACAGTTGTGCCTGAGGAAACTACACCAATTTCCTCTGCTCCTCCTACACCAACTCCAAGTTCAGTTCTTCCTTCTGCATCAGAAGTGAGGAAAACCAAGGCTGCAGAACGAGCAGCAGTGAAGAAAAGGAAAGCATATGCTTCTTCTGAGTCTGTTGCCCCGAAGAAGCTGAAGAAATTGACTAGTTCTGTGAACAATCCCATTGATGTTGTTCCTCTCTCAAGCATGCCATCAAAGGAAATCATACCTTTTGGCAAAGACTATGTGATCCCAAGCGGATCTGATGAAGATGTTCCTTCTGCTGCTTCTTCAGAGCAGTTGGACGAAGAAATTGAAGTGGATAACATCCCTTCAACCCCAGTAATCTCATCACCAGTGCCCCAGTTCATAGCTGAAGAGGCAGGCCTTGAAGGAATGAGTGACAACGATGAAGACGTGGACATTGGGAGCACAACTCCTGTGCTGAACGATGACTTTTGGGACAGTCTTCACCCCAACTCTCCATTGTTCACACCTTTGCAACAAATTCCTCAGCCCCCAGAGCGTACTAAAATTCATACGGGCTCTGAAGAACCTCGCACCACTCCCTCCGTCCATGAAGAAATTCCAGCCACTAGTGCTGATGAAAAAGCTGCTGAAGAAATGAAGTCTCCAATTGCAGCTAAAGCAGAAACAGAAATTCCTCAGCCTGCAATTCCTGAGGCTGTGATGAATTTGACTGACAATCCTCAGCCCAAGCCTAAGGATCCTTTCTCTAAGAAGCAAAAATTCAAGGCTGATGACTTCTTCCACGAGCATGTGTTGTTCATTGACTTCAACCCTTATGACTCTGCTCGTCTTAGAAGGAAGCGTTTCTGGACTGCCAGCCAAGCAATTTTCTATTCTTCACTGCTCTTTGGAAAGGACAAAGTCTTCGACCATGAGCATATTCCTCATGTGGATATGGAATCCTTGCCTTGCTTCACACCGGTCCTCAGCACTCTCTTCAATGCTAGATTGCTCACCCTCTACACTGACATATGCGACTGGAATGAAGAGCTCATTCTCCAGTTCTATGCAACACAGCACATCACTGGAAAATCTGAATATGTGAACTCTTAGGTGCTGGATTGGATGACAGAAAATACTCACTTCAAGGCACAAACCTCCGAATTGCTTCAGGCCCTGCCTCTTAGTCCTCCCCTTGAAGGTGCACGGTGTGTATACCATGAACCTGAACTTACTGATCATTATATGCAAGTATTGATGAAACCGCTAAAGCCTGGTCAAGCGCCAAGAACCAAATTGCTCGTGAAGGAATTGCTATATGTGCCTCGAACAATCTATCGAATTCTGACAAAGACTTTGAGTCTAATTAAAGGCCACGACTCAAATTATGAAGAAATCGTTGGCATCATGAAGAATCTGTTGTTCTATATCATGCATGGGATCCCCATCAACTATCATGATTTCTTCATGAGGACTCTAGCAAATGTGGCACTGTCTCCTTTCAACCTGAAGTCTTATGCTCCCTGGATCATGAGATTCATCAGAACAAGGTCTTCTATTGATTACAAGGCTGACTTCCAGAATCATCTTAGGTATCTGCCTCCTCTTGAAGTCCTCAAATGGACATATTCTTCAGTTGATGGAAAAGGCAAAGCTGCAATCATTAATGAAGGCATTCATCCATTGGATGGTCAAATCCGCAAAGCTGCATCCTACTCTACCAATGATGACTCTGCCACTCATGACTCCGCCGCCAATGCGTCAAAGCAAAATCCTCAAGGCACAGCTCCAAGGGTGATGACTGATCGCGAGCTTCTCCTCGGTCTTCATCGGAAGGTCGATTGCAACCATAAATGGGTCAAGAGGCAGTTTGGTTCAATTCTTCACAAAATGACTGCGACATATAATGTAGTGAAGAAAAACCATTACTACCTCCATGAAGTTTTCAATCACACCTAGGATGTTATGTCTAATCTATACAGCGAAGAAGATCTGAAGCAAATGGGCTTCAAGGAAGACTTTGAATGGTCTCAGCCTCCGGCGAAGAAATTCAAGAAAATTAAAGTTCCTTCCTTGGTGGCCATCTCATATTCTTCATCACGCGAGATTGACGAGTATGAAGATTTGGACGACACAGCGGCAGGCCCTGCTCTAACAACCGACCCCAACAACACTGGCGCTCCTCCATCATTTTCGTGATATTCTTTAGGGGCGTTAGTCCTCATTTTTGTCCCTTTTGGTCATTCGATGACAAAGGGGGAGAAATTTGAGTTAGTCTTTAAGCAGGTCTTTATATATGGGTGTTTTTTTTGCTAAGTTACAACTCTCGTTCTTTTGAAGACTTTGTTGGATCGAGTTGTAAACTTAAACCCGATGGTGGTCTGATACTTTCGCTATGTTCTTCTGCATGCTATTTCCTCATATATGTTAATGCACGCATGCTGAATTACATCAGTCACCATATTTCATCATGCATTTCAAATTCTTCAAATTATATGTTGAATGCGTGTATGAATTACAAGATATAGGGGGAGATCTTGATGATACTACTCTTCAAATGTGCATTGCTTCAAAAGCAAATTCCTCACTATGCACATCTTCAGGGGAGTTCTTCTATATCTTGCAATCAAATTCCTCAATACCAGTATTTACACTTCATATGTTTATCCCCGTTGAAAACTTAACCTATATTGTCATCAATCACCAAAAAGGGGGACATTGTAAGTGCATCTAGTGCCCCTTAGTGATTTTGGTATATTGAAGACTTATAGGTTAAGGGACTAATGCGTTTGTGAGTGTACACAGGTCTATAAGTCTATGAGGAGTTTGATATTTGCACAGAAAGTCGACACCTAAAAATGAATGTCTTCAACTGAAGACTTTGGGTTTCTGAAGACTTTCTGAAGACTTTGAAAGTGAAGGAATTGGTGTGACCTTGAAGACTTGGATAATCATGCGAGGATTTTGAAGCGTGAAGACTTTTGTTTTCGTAGTTTCATTTTCTCTTTCTTGAGTCATACGAAACACCATACTGTTAAAGGGTGACAGAGTTTGTGAAGGTTTGGAAATCACCTGTGAAGACTTACCACGAGTGATTGGGCGAGAACTGTGTGGCCTTAGCTCAAGGAGAATACAGTGAGGACTTGGTGTCCTGGACTGTGTGTCCGAGACTGGGTGTCCGAGACTGTGTGTCCTCATGTTTAAATACCTAGCCGCTCCAACCAGACGTACAACTGTCACAAAAGTTGGAACTGGTTTACCAAATCATTGTCTTCATCAAGCTTATTGGTTCTATTTCCTCAACTCTTCCATTTACTCATTCTTGTGTTGTTGAACTTGATCTGTACTGTTTGAAGACTTTGACTAAAGACTTTCTTAATTTCCTCAACCCTATTTCTTCAGTCCTAAGTCCTCAGCCTGCTTATCCTGTTTACACACTACTTATACTATGTGCTTGTTTTCATTTCATCATGATGACCATGCTACTGTCTTGTTATGCTTGCACCTGAGTATCTATTCCGCTGCTAAGTAGTTCGTTGCTTAGGAAATTCCTCAGTTAAAATTTCCTCAGTGATGAATTTATAAGAATCGCCTATTCACCCCCTCTAGTCGATATAACGCACTTTCAAGAAGGCTCCTGGTTCCGAGAGGGAACGTGTCACCTCCTGGTCAGCTCCTGCTACTCCGCACTTCCGATGATCTTTGCCCTCAGCAGGTCGTGCTTAGCCCGGAGCTTCGCATTGCTCTCATTTAGTTGCCGGATGACGTCGGTAGACTATTCAAACGAGGCTTGAAGGTCATCCTGGAACCTCGCCCAGCTGGAGATCTGATCCATCTGCCTAAGGACGAGGGCACGCATGCGCCTGTAAGAGTCCTCGCCTACCTGCGAGGCATTTTCCTAGGCCGCCGCGTCAAGGGAGGACATCTCTGCTGCATTCGCGACGCGGCGGGACATCTCTTCTACTTCCGCGACGCGGCGGGACCAGTCTGCTGCATCAACGGCGCGACCGGTCCTCCATGCTGCTTTTGTGGCGCGGCGGGACCTCTCTGCTGCTACGGCCGTGCAGCGGGACATGTTGGCTGCTATCGCGGTGAGGTGGGACATCTCTCGTACTTCCGCTTCCAGGCTCGCCTCTCCCTGGTGGCAATCTCTCGACCCAGAACTCACGCTGGCCATGGCGGACGCAAGGGAATGATGATGAATGACTTGTTTGTTTTTGACTTTTTGTGGATGAGGAGTTGAGGAGGAATGTGTAGTCATCTCGGAGTAGTAGTATTTATAACCGCGTAGTAATACACTCCTAAGTGGGAAACCGTTTAGGTTTTGATCGGTGTGAACAGGTTTGCAATTTGGAATGTGACGGGACGCACGCTCAAAATTTACTGACGGTTATAAGTGCGGCACTATTCTGGAAGGCGTAACATGGGCACGTACGCCTTCTCGGCCGCGTACGTGGCGTTTGCACCATAGGGTAAACCGCAATAGGCAATGTCAGCACACGTCTTGTTCCAACAACCGTGCGCGCTCGTTATTATCATCGTGCATGGTTCTTTTAATTAGAATGGGTGTGCCCGTCTAGCGCACACACGTTGATCTATCTAACTGTTTTAGTTTGTTGTGGCTAATCGCAAATAGTTCATCCATGTGAAGTGTATGCCATCAATCGTAAACACTTTGATCTGGCTTTCACGTTTATGTTCTGTTGCCTAATCGCAAACAGTTAACCTTCTGAAGCATATGCCCTCAATAACACACACCTTGATCTTGCTGACCGTTTCTTTTGTGTTGCCTAATCAAAAATAGTGCATCCGAGTGAATCGTATGCTGTATATCGCACACACCTTCATCTGGCTGCCCGTTTCTTTTGTGTTGACTAATTATAAACATTTCATCAGAGTGAACCGTATGCTGTGTATCGCACACGCCTTCATCTGGCTGCCCGTTCTTTTGTTCCTCCTCATCGCAAACAGTTACTTGAACTGAACCGTATGCCCTTCATCGCACACGCAACTAAAATCTGAACCGTGTTTGATGCATTTGTCTTCGCAAACGTTTTACACATTTTGACGGTTTCCATACACCACCGTTTGCGATGATTGCATCACACATAGTTTCTCGAAGGGTCTCTGATCGTAGTGTCGCGTTAGCAGCATCCTGCAGTAGTGGCTGCTTCAGGCAAAGGTACACTTGTCGCATATGTTATAGACATTTACCTTGTTGACATACCTAGTAGCTCTTGGGTATTTGATATCGGATCAGTTGTTCACTAGATGCAGGGGCTAGTAAAAACTAGGCGTGTGGCACAAGGGGAGATTGACATCAGGGTCGGCAACAAAGCAAGAGTTGTTGCATTGGAGGTCGGCACGATGCAGCTCCAGCTTCCTTTCGTATTAATTATGGAATTGAATAATTGTTATTACATTCCTGCACTTAGTCGAAACATTATTTCTGCCTCGTGTTTGATGAGTCAGGGTTATGAATTCAATTTATGGTTGTTCGATATTTTTGAATGGTATGTTCGACGACTATGCACCCATTGTTGATGGGCTATTTATTTCGAATCTGCAAACGCAACCTGTCTATAATATGAATGTCAAGAGGTATAAGCCTAATGATATAAATCTGACATACTTCTAGCATTGTCGGCTTGGACATATTAGTCTAAAACGCATGAATAATCTCCATGATGATGGGCTCCTAACTTCATCCGACTTCGGGTCATTCGAGACATGCGAATTATGCTTGCTAGGCAAGCTGACTAAGTCTCCTTTTGCAAAGAGTTATGAAAGGGTGTCCGAGCTCTTAGAGATTATACATAGTGATGTGTGTGGTCCAATGAGCACAACTGCCTGAGGTGACTATCAGTACTTCGTGACTTTTACCGATGACTTGAGTAGATATGGATATATCTATTTGATGATGGACAAGTCGGAAAGTTTTGAAAAGTTCAAAGAGTTTTAGAGTGAGGT
The DNA here is from genome assembly GCA_902687465.1 of Secale cereale. NCBI lineage: Eukaryota > Viridiplantae > Streptophyta > Magnoliopsida > Poales > Poaceae > Secale > Secale cereale. Next base: position 415,019,792 of record LR738709.1, read on the forward strand.
TGAGAATCTGCTCGACAAGACTATAAAGCTTCTACGGTCTGATTGTGGAGGTGAGTATATGAGCCAGGAGTTTGATGATCATCTGTAAAAGTCGAGGTATAGACGTATAGTACCTCAGCTCACACATATAGGTACGCCACAGAGAAATGGCATGTTGGAATGGAGGAATCGTACCTTGTTAGACATGGTTCGATCTATGATGAGCAAATCGGATTTACCCTTGTCATTCTGGGGATACGCTCTAGAAAATGCAGCTTTTACACTCAATAGAGTACCATCTAAATCCATAGATAAGACACCACATGAGATGTGGACTGGGAAGAGTCTCAAGTTGTATTTTCTAAAGATTTGGGGTTTTGAAGCATTTGTCAAGCGACTTATGTCAGACAAGCTTACACCCAAGTCGGATAAATGCATATTCGTGGGATATCCAAGGGAAACCTTGGGATATAGCTTCTACAACCATGAAGAGAACAAAGTTTTTGTTGCTCGGAATGGGGTCTTCCTTGAGAAAGTGTTTCTCCGGCGGGAGGCCGGTGGGAGGCGGGTGCAACTCGAAGAAGTTCAAGAACCACTCGGGGACAACTTGGCTGGTGATGTGATCATACCGGAGTTTGTTAGGGAACCCGGGGTGGAAGCGGCACCGGAACCACGGAGGTCGGAAAGATTGCGCAAAGTGTGCGATGTGTTGTTGCCGGAAAGCGATGAGACATCTACGTATGCCAAAGCAATGGTAAGCCTAGATTTCGAGGCAAGGCTGGAGGCCATGAGGTCCGAATTAAAGTCCATGGATGAAAATCGAGTATGGGACTTGGTTGACCTGCGGCCTGGCGTAAAAGGCATAGGTTGCAAATGGGTCTTTAAGAAGAAAACCGATGTGGATGGGAATGTTCAAATCCACAAAGCTCAGCTTGTCGCTAAAGGTTATGGACAAGTTCAAGGAATCGACTACGGTGAGACTTACTCGTCGGTAGCGACGCTAAAGTCAGTGCGTATCGTACTAGCTATAGATGCCTATTTAGATTACGAGATATGGAAGATGGATGTCAAAACGGCTTTCCTTCATGGAAATTTAACCGAGGATGTGTATATGATAGAACCCGAGGGTTTTGTCGATTCTACTAGCACTTGTAAGGTATGCAAGCTCAAGAGATCCATTTATGGGTTGAGACAAGCATCTCGGAGCTGGAATATTCGTTGAAAGAACATGTGGTGCCCCCATGTCTGGTTTTGGTAATTGATGACAGTTCCTATGGACTAATGGTTGCCTTGAGTTATATTTGAATGGTTTGTCCATAGGCTTTTCTTGAAGTTCATTTGTTGGTTTCAAGGAGAGTATGTCATGACCAAGGTGCTATTCAAGGAATTATCTAAAGATTGGTCATGTGAGAGGTTGATCAAGATTAAGTCAAAGAGTGAATCAAGTTGATCAACACACAAAGCGTAGAAGATGTATCGAGAGGGATCAAGTGGTCCCATGGTATGGTAAGCATTGTCCATTATGCTTTGTATACTAACCCATGGTCTAAGTGAGAGTTCTATGTGGGGTTAGGTTGTTTCCATGGGTTTGCATCCAGAGGAAGACCTCATACAACCCATGGAGGATGGCATCAAGTGGTGATCATCATCAAGATTGCGGTGTGCAAGTTCAAGTGGAGCATCACGAAGAGATCACGTCCTTGAGCTTTCCGTTCATTCTGGTACTGGACTTGTGAAGATGTGCCGAAGAGTGCCTCACCCATAGTGGAGTATGGGGGAGCAATCAACTAGTATTCATCGAGCCAACGCAATCAAGAAAGGTGGTCCAACTTGAGGAAGTCAAGATCATCATCATCATCTATCTCAAGTGGACTATGTGCAAGGTAAAGGTTTGCTCTTGATAGATTTTCTATTATACCGGTCTCATGGTGGTAGTTTGGAGACCGGGTTATAGGATCGATTGCCGTACTATCAAGGGCGGCTCTCAAGTGAGTAGCTTGATCGTATCAATTGTAGAGACCTCAAACCATTGCATCCTTGCATCATCTTTCTTGGTTCTTGTTTGGTATTTCTCTTTGTGAGTTATGGAGCTTATGGTCATCTTCATGACAAGCTCGAGTTCATCGAAAACGGAGTTCACATGCATCTTCTATGATGTTTTTGATGTTGGAGGTTATGTCAGTTCTTCTTTATTGGAGGTTTCACTCATCTATATCTTAGGCATACCTCCCCTGCCTATTCTTACTATAACCTTTGTTGTTGGATAGTATTTGTCGTCCTCTTTCCAACAAGCTTGAGTTTGCTCAATTTGGAGCTCATTTGTAGAAGTTGTGGTAGTCAGGCTTTATCATATCCTATGTTTTCTCTATTGTGTTCCTGAATGCCTCAAGCGGTAGTACCGTAGCCCTATGCCGCGCGTAGTACCGCTGCTTCTGGGGATGCAATTTTTCATGTCGGGTTGCGCGGTAGTGGAATGGTAGTACGAGCGGCAATACTGCTTGTAAGCGGTAGTACCGCCCATGCACTACCGCTCCACTTCCGCTCCCCTCGAGGACCCTGTGTGCTCACAACGGTTGTAGAGCGACAGTGGGTGTGCGACACTACCGCCTCCAAGCGGTAGTAGCGCTCCTTCGAGCGGTAGTGCCGCTGGTGCGGCTCTGCTTCATCCCATATGTCTTGCTCTACCTCCTTAGTGCCCTAAGATGCAACCCCAGCGGTAGTATCGCTGGGGCGAGCGGTAGTACTACTCTGGCGGCACTACTGGCTCGTGGTCTCGCACCAATGCACTGCTCTATGTGCGCTGCCGCCCGGGCGGTAGTACCGCTCCCCTGAGCGGTAGTACCGCTCGTGTGTGGGCTAAGCACATAACGGTTGGATTCAGGAGGCCCTATGAAAGGGGGTATTCTTCCCCATTGAACCTTATCCTTCTAGCTCGTGTTTCCCCCCATTGTTGACCTTCTTTAAGCTTGCTATCTCTCAAGCCCTCCAATGATTCTTGCTAATTCTTAAGGGAAAAGAGAGACGAGATCTAGATATACGTTTCCACCAATCACTTTCTGCTCTATGTGAGGGAACCCCTTGGATCTAGATCTTCGAGTTCTTCGTGTTCTATTCTTCATTCCTCCTCTCATATTCGTCCCTAACATTAGTTGCTTTGGTAGGATTTGGGAGAGAAGGACTTGGGCATTCCGTGTGCCCTTGTCATTGCATTTGGTGCATTGGTTTGAGTTCTCCATGGTGATACGTGGAAGTGAAGTTGTGTAGCTTATTACTCTTGGGTGCTTCGTACCCTTGAGCTTGTTCCTCTTGGGTTCTTTGGCGCCCTAGATAGTTGGTGGTGTTTGGAGCTCAATCATTGTGGGGTAAAGCTCCGGGAAAGCGTCGGGGTCTCCAATTAGGTTGTGGAGATCGCCCCGAGAAATTTGACTGGTTTCGGTGATGAAAGTGCAACTAATCCCCGTGTGGTTTTGGTAATTTATAACAACATATAGCTCATTGAACTAATATTCTCTCAAGATATATATTTCAGGATGTTCAATGATTGGCATGGCATTGATTAGAGAAGTGGACCCCTCAAAATGCTAAGGACACATATTTGCAAAAGCTCAAGACTCTTCATCTTTATTTAGTGATCCAAGATCACATCGAGTCCATAGGAAAGCCAATACTATTAAAAGGGGATGAGGTGTTGCTTAATGGCTTGCTTGCTCAAATGCTTAGTGATATTACTCCAAATCCCTCAACCACTTTCTCATTCCAAATATGAAAAAAACTCCAACTCATCCCCACCGATTCATTCTACCCAGAGCCACCGAGTTCATATGTCATAGCCACTGCCGGAAACCCTAACAGTTCGGTCTGACTAATACGGATCTTGGTCTCACCGAGATGGCCTGACAAACTCTCTATTTCTCTTTTTAGCATTTTGGTCCCACCGAGATGAGCAATCGGTCACACTGAGTTTGCTTGACTAACTCTCTGTTTGCTCTATGCTGAAATCGGTTTCACCAAGTTCACGCAATCGACGCCACCAAGATGAGGTTTTGCCCTAGCCGTAGCACATCGGTCTCACCGAGTTGTTCCAGTCGGTCCCACCGACATTCCTAACGTTCACATTTTGAACTAAGTCGGTCTCACGGTGTTCATCTATTTGGTCTGACCGAGTTGGGTCAAATGTGTGTAACGGTTGGGTTTTGTGTGGAGGCTATATATACCCTTCCACCCCCTTATCCATACGAGAGAGAGCCATCAAAACATGCCTACACTTCCAGCATACATTTTCTGAGAGAGAACCACCTACTCATGTGTTGAGATCAAGATATACCAATCGTACCACAACAATCTTGATTTCTAGCCTTCCCCAAGTTGCTTTCCACTCAAATCATCTTTCCACCATATCCAAATCTGTGAGAGAGAGTTGAGTGTTAGGGAGATTATCCTTTGAAGCACAAGAGCAAGGAGTTCATCATGAACACACCATCTATTACCTTTTGGAGAGTGGTGTCTCCTAGATTGGTTAGGTGTCGCTTGGGAGGCTCCGTCAAGAGATGTGGAGCTGAACCAAGAAGTTTGTAAGGCCAAGGAGATCGCCTACACTACAAAAAAATACACTTCCGTGATGATACGTGTTTGTCACAGTAGGTCACGTTTTCTGTCATGCATGTACATCCATGACAATTTTATGACAGAATCAAGATAGTCATACCTTTGCTGTCGTAGAAGTGTTCCATGACATTACCAAAATTATCATCACGGAAGTGTCCACTTCCATGACAATAAATCACGCGTCACAGAAGTGCTTTCGTCAAGGGTGACCGACACGTGGCATCCACCGTAACGGAACGCCGTTAAGCTATCGGTTCCGGTTTTGGATCCGATAACCCGTTAATAGCCCCGACCAATGGGGATTTTCCACGTGCAAAATCATCATTGGCCGGAGGAAACACGTGTTGCCTCACCGTTGGGACAGATGGCATCCACTCATTGGACAGGAGGCGCCTATGATAGGTCGACACGTGGCATGGCCCAATAGTGGCCCATTCCGGGGAAAAAGGCCGACCCAGTAAAAAATACCAGGCCGGCCCATATAAGGCCTACTTGTGTCAGGTCCATTTAAGCCCACGGCCCATACGAGATGTGCCAATTCGACCCGTCAAAGGCTCGTTAAAGATTTGACACCATTGCAGCCCATCGTCAGTTCGAGCCCGTTAACAGCCTGCTGTATATTTGGGATCAATATCGGCCCGATGAGATTTCGGCCTGTTAACGGCCCATTCAGTGGATGGGCCAATTTTCACGATGTACATCTTTCGGCCTTTTAGCGACCCATTTAAATATTGGGCTAATTTCCGACCCGGTGTGTCTTTCAGCCTGTTGACGGCCCATAAATCAGTTGGGCCATTTGTAGTTGGACTTGAATTTTGGCCTTTTAACAACCCATTTAAGTGTTGGGCCAATTTCCGGCCCGGTGTGTCTTTCAGCCTGGTGATGGCCCATATATCTGTTGGGCCATTTGTAGTCGGACCCGAGTTTTGGCCTTTTAGTGACCCATTTAAGTGTTGGGCCAATTCCTGGCCATGTGTGCCTTTCAGCCTGTTAACGGACCATAAATGAGTAGGGCCATTTATAGTCGGACCTGATTTTTGGCCTTTTAACGGCCCATGCCCTTCATGGTCCAATACAAGCCCGGTTTCTCTTTCGGCCTGCTAAAGGCCCACAACACGGTTGGGCCATTTACAATATGACCTGACTTTCGGCCTCTTAGCGGCCCATGCTCTTCATGGTCCAGTGCAAGCCTGCTGTCTCTTTCGGCCTGCTAAAGGCCCACAGTATAGTTGGGCCATATGTAGCCCGAACTTAGTAACGACCTGTTAACGGCCCATGAAATCAATTGGGCCCACCTATTGCCCGCTTCGATGTCAGCCTGTTAACGACCCGGGAGTTAAGAGGGCCGACCATTAACTTTCGGCATGGTAACCGCCCATTAACTTAATGGGCCCACTAAACTTCGTACATGTCTTTAGGCCAAATTAGATAATTTGAGCCCATTACGACGAGCAATTATGCAGAGGACCAAAACCGATCAAGCAAAGGTACGACATACAAGGAAAAACGTTGCACATCCAGCATATATTACAGGAAATTACATCCACTGGGCAATCAAAGATTGATGCCAGTGCAAATAAATGAACAAAACCTAACGAGCTACAACGTCACAATCTGGAACCTCAGCACGGATGACGCCCATAAGCATGTGGACAAGTTCTTGCTGCTTTGCTACACTGTCTTTGAAAACATTGATCAGTTGTTGTGTCGCACGACTCTGCACCTCTGATTCCTCCACCATTTCCATCAGTCCTTCAGCCATTAATTGGTTCCCAAACATACATTTTTTCCGTTGCATTCGAGACAGAGGATACTGAACAGATTCATATGGCGATTTGGGCAGGCTTGTATTATTGATAGGGGAGAGTGTCTCGACCACTTCATCATAACATAAATTAGGAGGGGAACCAAACAGATTAATCACGAGTTATTGGCATATTACCCGGCCTAGATTTATTGGAAAGAAACAATGGGGCTGCCTTGCTGTTTTCAGAGTTTGTCTTCTTATCTTCATCAGCCTGCACCAAATTAAGACACTAGCATTGCTATCATTGGCCAAGTCAGATAATAGGAAAGCAACATTGGCACAACGAACGTTTGGGTAGCTAGCCAACGCCAAATTAACACAATATGGCACAACTATCATCAGCCAGGTAAGGTAATACGAAAGCAACATTGACACAATGAATGAATGGGCAACCAGAGCAGCACTACAATTCAGTAATGTGCATGATATGGGATAGTACACTCATGCAACTCACTATGCAAAACTACCAGGCAGTTTTCTTTATAAAAGTCAACATTGGTGCTTTTAATATTTTGCTACAACTAATTTTAGGTCAGACAAAGGTTGGATTCACGCCGATTAACAAAATACATGCCGATGTAAAAATATAGTGATATACAATAGGTACTTACATCAGCATTGCAGCACAGAGAATTCCCGCAAGATATTTTCCTCGAATACAATGCCAATGAAGGAAATCTTCTATCATTTAACCTTATTTTCTAAAAGAGAGATGTGTAAGAAACATGTAGAAAAAATGATCGGAATGCTATAAAATTTCATGATGTGAGGATACGCACACGCTTCTTAGAATGGAGTTGACATTCTTTTGCTGGACTAGAGCGGACTAGTTCTTTGGCCGCTGGAATCTGCTTATTATCAGTGGGAGTTGGGTTTCTCTGTGCTGGAGCAGTATCTATGAAAAATGGAGTTGGTTTATTATCTACTGGCGTCTGGATATTTTGCAAAGACCTGGTTTGTAACCCTTCAGATTCTAACATAGCCGTCTTCCCCTTGCATGCCTTATATGGAAGAATGGTGCTTAAATTATAAAACATGCTACAACAGAGATGGAATAGGTACTGAAGAATAGAAAGGCATGACATATTGACATGTATTCCCTCCATCCGGAAATAAATGGATGGGTCTAGGCGTATTTCAGTTCTAGATACATCCAGTTTTATCCATTTCTATGACATGTAATTCGGACGGAGGGAGTATGATGTAAGAGCTAGGGATACGACAGGACAACACAGTAATAAAACATTGAAAACTCACTGCAGAACCAAAGTAATCAAACCCACTGATATGCGATAGTACACTCATGCAGCTCAGGATGCAAAACTACCAGGCATTTTTCCTTACAAAAATCAACATTGTGGCCTTTAATCATACATTTTGCTACAACTAAATTTAGATCAGATAAAGGTTGGATTCATGCCGATTAACAAAATACATGCTGATGTAAAAATATAGTGATATACAATAGGTACTTACATCTGCATTGGGGTACAGAGAATTCCTGCAAGAATCTTTCCTCACAGACGATACCAGTGCAGAAATTCTTCTATATGTTAAGCTTATTTTCTAAAAGAGAGATGGGTAAGAATCATGTATAAAATATGATCAGCATGCTATAAAATTTCATGATGCAAGGATACGCACACGCTTCTTAGAATGGAGTTGACATATTTTTGCTTGACTGGAGCGGACTAGTTCTTTGGCCACTGGAATCTGCTTATTATCAGTAGGAGTTGAGTTTCTTTGTGCTGGAGCAGTATCTATAAAAACTGGAGTTGGTTTATTATCTCTTGGCGTTTGGATCTTTTGCAAAGACCTGGTTTGTAACCCTTCAGATTCTAACATAGTCATCTTCCCCTTGCATGCCTTGTATAGAAGAATGGTGCTTCAATTATAAAACATGCTACAGCAGAGAGATGGAATAGGTATTGAAGAATAGAAAGGCATGACATATTGACATGTATTCCCTCCATCCGAAAAAAATGGATGGGTCTAGGCGTATTTTAGTTCTAGATACATCCTTTTTTTATCCATTTTGACAACATGTAATCCAGACGGAGGGAGTATGGTGTAAGAGCTAGGGATACGACAGGACAACATAGTAAAAAAACACTAGTTGAATGTAAAATTGTATGCTAGCGGAATACATACAGAAAAAACTAAGGCAACATACACTTGTATGATTGGGAAACTAAGATGGCATTGCAACAGAGCACTAGAACAACACTTCAATGTAAAATTACATGGTATGGTAGACAAATGAAGTACATACTGATGAATAACAATGCATAAGATATTCGGAAGCATGATGTCCAAATTAAGCAGATGGCATTGCGATAGAGTAGAATGACAGTACTTGAATTTTAAAAGATGTTATCATGAATGGAATAGGTACTGAAAATAGGAAGGCATGACATATTTACATGCATGATTAGCATGCTAAGCACATGGCATTGCAACAGAGTAGATACACTCCAGGACATTATATGCATGTTGTACCCATATCACGGGCCAAGTTAGAGCAAGGACCTTGTGGGGTGAAGAGGATTCAACATCTTTCTGCAAGTCTTCTGAAGAATTTCTTTTACATGTTCTATCATATTGGGTATCATTGACATCAAATTGGCCTTTACATTGCTCCGTGAGGTTCCAGTGGATATAAATTGTATGTTCAATTATACCTGACATGCATGGAAGACAACTAGTAGTTAGATTTATGTAATGAGTGCTTGTAGGAGACGACATAAATAGTAGGACTGGGGTTAACTAGCAGCAATAGGTCTCAAAAACTAAAGGGAGAACTGATGTCTACACACGCTTCTACTCTTGTAGACTATGTTGGGCCTCCAAGCGCAGAGGTTTGTAGGACAGCGGCAATTTCCCTCAAGTGGATGACCTAAGGTTTATCGAACTCAGGGAAGTAGAGGTTGAAGATGGTCTCTCTCAAGCAACCCTACAACTAAGATACAAGAAGTCTCTTGTGTCCCCAACACACCTAATACACTTGTTAGATGTATAGGTGCACTAGTTCGGTGAAGAGATGTTAAATGGCAAAAAGTGATATGGATGGCAAAACAAAGTAATATAAATATGTAATAAAAAGTGCAGCAAGCAAACAAGTGGTAAACTGAGCACAAATGGTATTGCAATGGTGGAAACAAGGCATAGGGTTCATACTTTCACTAGTGGCAACTCCCAACAACATTAACATAATCGAATCACATGATATTTCCCATAAAACATGCAATGGGGACACACTCGGAGGTCATTCCTTCGTGGTCAATAGAGGACGAGAATTATGTAGGGCTACAAAAGCACACCTCAAAGTTCGTAGTTCCCAATCTAAGGATTTCCCAATGTCACCGCGGCCATCCAAAGAGAGTCCCACAATCACCACAACATATCTAAAGGATAGTCAAAGACAAGCACCAAGAGACTCTCAATCTTCAATCAACACACAAGAGAGGAAATCACTCATGAAAATACTTTTCTAATCCATGTCCAATAGACCGCTGTCACCTTGGTCTCGGGGATTATACTAGATAAAGACAAGTGAGTACATCAATCCAATACATAGAGGAAGGGGAAATATCATGGGATCACCCTAGATTAACATAGCCTATGATCACAACGAAGATCACATCATGGGAGAGAGAATTGACCACATAGCTACTGGTAAGAACCTCAGCCCCGAGGAGGAACTACTCCCGCATCATGGAGGGAGGAAGCAACGTCGATGGCGATGAATCCGGGGGCACTTCCCCATCCCGGCAGGGTGTCAGCGCAGGAATTCTGGTCCCCCGAAGCTTGATGGCGATGGCGGCGGAGATCGGAATCGCGTCTGGGAAAAAGGGGTCCGGAATTAGGGTTTTCTCGACACGCTTTAAATATATGCCAAAGGGGGGCATCAGAGGTGCCTCGGGGGGGCCAGGCGCCCCTCCGGCGCGGCCCAGGGGGGGCGCGCCCATAGGACGCCTGGAGCCCCTGTGGGTCCCCCCCGGCTGTACTTTGGCCGCACGGTAGCTCCTGGAACGCTGATTTTTTATATATTTTTTCTGGATTTTTCCTGGCAGTTCTCGTAATGTGAAAAACCTGAAATACAAAAACAGCCGAAAACAGAAACTAGCACTGGGGTGCACTGAGTTAATAGGTTAGTCCAAATATGATCAAAAGTGTATGGAAGTGTATAAATATCATAGCAATATCACCCAAAAGAGGCATGGAGCAAGCATAAATTATAGATACGTTTTGGACGTATCAACATCCCCAAGCTTAATTCCTGCTCGTCCTCGAGTAGGTAAATGATAACAAGAATAATTTCTGTGGTGACATGCTATTAACCATATAGGACTTTGTTCATAGTCACATGACAAAAGCTTACTGAGACAATGAATTTGTAGTAATTAAGTTGCCTCATGAGAAATTCACAAAGAACTGAAAGTTTTACAATATGATGCTGAAACATCAAATAGATTTGTAATGAACATGGTGTGCAAATATGATAATGTGATATCTAGCTTGCCCCCTTTTGTGAAGCAAAACATAAATGCAGGGGCACCTTCAAGGTTTAAGTGTTGACTAGATACAATGATTTCAAAATAAACGATATCACAATCATGCAAAAGACAATGCTACTTTGGGACAATGCACATTACACTCAGAATGACAATCATGCTCTCAGTAGTTGGTGCTTTTAAAAGAAGATGGAGACTCAACATAAAAGTAAAAGAATGGTTATGTGCTAGAGCTTTTTATTTTAAAAACGTAGAAGCAATTTTGTCAACGGTAGTAGTACTTCATATGTGTCATGCATAAGACATCCTATAAGTTGCAAGCCTCATGCATCGAATACCAATAGTGCTCGCACCTTGTCCTAATTAGCTCGGATTTCCATGGGTTATCATTTCATTACATATGTTTCAACCAAGTGTCACAATGGGGTACCTCTATGCCACCTGTACAAAGGTCCAAGGAGATAAATCGCATTTGATTTCTCGTTTTTTGATAGATCTCAACTTGAGGACATCCATACCGGGACAACATAGAAAATAGATGATGGACTCCTCTTTAATGCATAAGCATATTCTCATAAGAGATTGAGGATTAAGTCCAAGCTAAAACTTCCACCATGATACATGGCTTTGGTTGGCGGCCCAATGTTCTTCTCTAACAATATGCATATTCATTCAACCCACAGCAAATCGCCCTTACTTCAGACAAGACGAACATGCATAGCAACTCACATGATATTCAACAAAAGTGTGACAGTTGATAGCGTCCCCAGAAACATGGTTACCGCTCAGCAAGCAACTTATAAGAAATAAGATACATAAGCAACATATTCTTTACCACAATAGTTTTTAAGCTACTTTCCCATGAGCTATGTATTGCAATTGAAGGTTTTAAAGGTAGCACATGTAAATTACTTGGAGTGGCGGTGAAATACCACGTATAGGTAGATATGGTGGACTCATATGGCATAACTGGTTTAAAAGGATGTGGATGCACAAGCAATCATTCCGCTTAGTACAGGTGGAGGTTAGCAAAAGACTGGGAGCGACCAACTAAGAGAGCAATGACGGTCATAATCATGCAGAGCGACAAAGCAACATTGAATCAGGCATGGTAGTTATATCGCTACTCAGAAATAAAAGATCATCAAGGCTTGACAGACTTTCTTTACAGTCTTAAATATGCGTGAGCATACGCCAAGTCAATCAAAATAAATTCTCGAAGGAAGATATTACTAAACCATAACACACCATTGGCAAACAAATCATGTTGGTACTCCAATATCACATTGGGAATCCCCCAGCTATTTGAGACTAACCATAAGAAAACCTGAACTACTAAGCGCCATTATACACGTAGCATCTTTATCATAGACATATTAACCAATGCAATGGAAGCAAACTCTCTTAATAAGGTGAGCATGGTAATTAAAGAGAGTTCAAGCAACCAACTAAACAAAAGCTCTTTGAAAAGATAAGCATGAATACTAAGAGCAGAGCATGATAGTAGCTATTTAAAAGATAAAGAACACACACAGCAAAGATAGACATGAAAATTCTATGTTATGTTCTAGGTAGAAGTGGAGCGTGTTTCTCTCCCACATAAAGGAATGCTGAGTTCCGACTCGTTATGAAAAACTAAAAAGAAAACTAAAAGCAAGACGCTCCAAGCATAGCACATAACACATGAAGTGATAAAAATATAGCGGAACGAAAGACGAACTGATAATGTTGATGGAGAAGGGGATAAACGGGGGCATCCCCAAGCTTAGATGCTTGAGTCTCCTTGAATATTTCTTGAGGGTGCACGGGGGCATCCCCAAGCTTGAGCGCTTGACACTCCTGAATCTTTTTATCATCTTCCCTCGCACACTTGAAAACTCCCTTCATACATAACTCATCATAATCTGATTAGCGAGGTTAGTACCCTTAATAAAATAATTGTTCCTTGCTGGAAATAAGGATATTCTTGAAGTTCTACTGTTTCTCAAGATTGCCAAAAGGTTTTTGCAATGAAAAAACAAGCTCTTGGTTTGCAAACTGAAGGAAAGGCAAAACAGGACAGAATCTGTGAAAAACAGCACATCAGGTAGTAAATGATTTGTTCGGGGCACTTCTGCAACTCTAATAAAAAAACTCAAAACAGATGCACGAAAGACAATTATATAGAGCACGCTGTCGAAAAAATTCAGACCAAAAAGATGATCTGGTGATTTTATACGAATTTTTCTATCCAAGGACAGAATCTGTTTCCTGAACAGCACCTCACAACTTTTGAACTTTCTTGCAATCAAGGGCTAAACTTGGCACCAAGCTGAAAAATAAAGATACAATGATGTTGCTACAGTAGTAACAAACATCAAGACCACTAAAACTGAAAGTAAACATAACAAGGGTTGTCTCCCTAGAGCTCTTTCTTTATAGCCATAAAGATAGGCTTAAGACTTTAATGATGCTCTCGTAGGAATAAGAGCTGAAGAACAAAAAAGAGTATCAAGAAGCAAATACCAAACACATTTAAGCCTAACATGCTTCCTATGCATAGGGATATTGCAATAGAAGAATTCATTGAAGCACAAAGCAACTAGCATAGGAAGGCAAAACAAGCATAACTTCAAAACATTCACCATAAAGAGAGGAAACTTCTTATTATTAAGATATTTAGACCCAAGTCTCCCTCTCTCATTAGAAATTTCAGTGGCATCATGGATGAACTCAACAATATAAGCATCACATAAAGCATTGTTACCATGATCCACATGCAAAAAGGTACTCTTACTCTCCACATAAGCATAATCTTTCTCATTGGTAATAGTGGGAGTAGGACTATCATAAACAACTTGAACACTATAGATTAATTGTATATTAGGAGGGTGGTGTTCAACAAGGGAGTAATTCCCTCCATGATTATGACAAGTTTCATAAGGATAATTTCTCCCTATGTCATAGGTACCCTTACAATCACTATAGATTGGAGTTATAACATCATCATGGTAGAGAAGAGCATTATCATTGCTAGCAACTATATTTGTAAACATGTTGTCTTTATTCTTACTAGCAAACGAATTATCAATTATCACATCACTAGTGGGTAAAGGACTTGCAATCCTATCATCCCCAAGCTTAGAGCTTCCCATATCATCACTTTCAGAGTTGGTACCAAAAAGACTTTCAAGATCATAAGTAGCATTATCATCATTTTCCCAATCACAATAAGTAACATGCATATCATAATCAAAATCATCTTCAATAGTACCTACTGACGTATCATCAAGATGATAATTAAGGCAATAAACTTCACCTTCTTCTTTAAACTTACAATCATTAGGATAAAAGTTGATGGGAGGAATATGCTCAGGCCAAGTTGATACCCATTCTTCTTCCTTCTTGCTCCTCTTCCTCCTCCTCTTCTTTTTCTTCTTCTTCACCTTAGGAGGGAGTGGTTGGAAATGAAGCTTCTCCACATATCCTGGTTTATCATTAGAAACAATGGGGGAAACTTGGGAGGAACTCTCCTTTTTATTAGCAGAAATATAAGAGACATTTTTATACTTTGGTAAAGTTCCCTCCTTTCTAATCTTACTTATGTAATCATTTTCATGGCAATTAACAACACAATAGAGATGGCAATTTTGCAAAGTGTTTTTTATTCCTATGGCATTATCATCCAGCCAAGAAGTCTTTTCTGATAACTCTTCACACATCAAAAATAACATAAGCTCATCATAAAGATCAGAGGTGATCATGTTATCACACAACCGGTTAACAATTATGTTTTGGAAGTTCATGCATTGAAAATTAAAGTTACCCTCTATACGACAAAGTTCACAAGTAAAAGGATAAAGGTCACACAATTCTCTAGCAATTTCATTTAAATCTCTGAACCAAGTGATTGTTCTTTCATGCTTATGTTGCTTACAATACTTCTCTTCTTCAATCATAGGCCTTTCACAAGGTCTATCCACTCCACAAAAGTTAACATGCTTATATAAACCTTCATTTTTAGGAATTGGATCATGCATGTTGCAATCATCATGAACAATTTCATTTTCTTTGCAAGTCTCTTTAAAAGGTTTATGATACTTGATCCAATCCTCCTTAGGCATATTAAGATGTGAAGCAAAAGATTTGAGGAAATCAACAAGGAGTTGAGAATCAAGTCCAAACTTAGCACTAAACTTATTAAAACTTGTAGTTTCAACAAAGGACTTAATGCAATCATACTCATAAATTATACCTGACTCTTTACCTTTGTCGATCTCCCAATCTTCAGTGTTGCGTTGAATTCTTTCAAGGAGTTCCCATTTAGCATCAGTCTTTTCGTTTGTGAAAGAACCCATAGAGGAAGAATCGAGCAAATCTTTATCCCGTCGAGAGAGCCTCGCATAGAAGTTAGTAATAATAATATCTTTGGGGAGCCCATGGTTAGGACATTTTAGCATTAACGTTTTCAGTCTCCCCCAAGCTTGAGCTATGCTCTCTCCGTCATGAGGACAAAAATTATAAACATAATTCCTATTCTCATGAACTTCATGAAGAGGATAAAACTTGGAGTAAAAGAGAGACATAAGATCTTGCCAATCAAGCAAGTACGAGTTATCGAGAAGCTTATACCAATCTGAAGCTTTATCTATAAGTGATACGGCGAACAATCTCCTCATGACAAACTCCCTTGATACACCTGCAAGCTTAAATAATGAACATAGTTGTGACAGATATTGCAAGTGTTCACCGGGATGTCTGTCTCCTGCATAACGATTAGCCAAAACATGATCGATAATACCAGCTGGTATTTCATAGGGCACAATTTCAGTAGGGGGAGGAGCAACCACCACCGGTGTGGGGCGTCTTCCCGCAAGCAACGATCCAATAACAGGGTTGTCCATAAGCATAACTAGTGAAATAAAAACAAGAAAAAAAAGATTTAATTGCAAGATCTAAAGATATACCTTCAAGCGCTCACCTCCCCGGCAACGGCGCCAGAAATAGCTTGATGTCTACACACGCTTCTACTCTTGTAGACTATGTTGGGCCTCCAAGCGCAGAGGTTTGTAGGACAGTGGCAATTTCCCTCAAGTGGATGACCTAAGGTTTATCGAACTCAGGGAAGTAGAGGTTGAAGATGGTCTCTCTCAAGCAACCCTGCAACTAAGATACAAGAAGTCTCTTGTGTCCCCAACACACCTAATACACTTGTTAGATGTATAGGTGCACTAGTTCGGCGGAGAGATGTTAAATGGCAAGTGATATGGATGGCAAAACAAAGTAATATAAATATGTAATAAAAAGTGCAGCAAGCAAACAAGTGGTAAACGTGAGCACAAATGGTATTGCAATGGTGGAAACAAGGCATAGGGTTCATACTTTCACTAGTGGCAACTCCCAACAACATTAACATAATCGAATCACATGATATTTCCCATAAAACATGCAAAGGGGACACACTCGGAGGTCATTCCTTCGTGGTCAAGAGAGGACGAGAATTATGTAGGGCTACAAAAGCACACCTCAAAGTTTGTAGTTCCCAATCTAAGGATTTCCCAATGTCACCGCGGCCATCCAAAGAGAGTCCCACAATCACCACAACATATCTAAAGGATAGTCAAAGACAAGCACCAAGAGACTCTCAATCTTCAATCAACACACAAGAGAGGAAATCACTCATGAAAATACTTTTCTAATCCATGTCCAATAGACCGCTGTCACCTTGGTCTCGGGGATTATACTAGATAAAGACAAGTGAGTACATCAATCCAATACATAAAGGAAGGGGAAATATCGTGGGATCACCCTAGATTAACAAAGCCTATGATCACAACGAAGATCACATCATGGGAGAGAGAATTGACCACATAGCTACTGGTAAGAACCTCAGCCCCGAGGAGGAACTACTCCCGCATCATGGAGGGAGGAAGCAACGTCGATGGAGATGAATCCGGGGGCACTTCCCTGTCCCGGCAGGGTGCCGGCGCAGGAATTCTGGTCCCCCGAAGCTTGATGGCGATGGCGGCGGAGATCAGAATCGCGTCTAGGAAAAAGGGGTCCGAAATCAGGGTTTTCTCGACACGCTTTAAATATATGCCAAAGGGGGGCATCGGAGGTGCCTCGGGGGGCCCAGGCGCCCCCCCGGCGCGGCCCATGGGGGGGCGCGCCCACAGGGCGCCTGGAGCCCCTGTGGGTCCCCCCGGCTGTACTTTGGCCGCATGGTAGCTCCTGGAACGCTGATTTTTTATATATTTTTTCTGGATTTTTCCTGGCAGTTCTCGTAATGTGAAAACCTGAAATACAAAAACAGCCGAAAACAGAAACTGGCACTGGGGTGCACTGAGTTAATAGGTTAATCCAAATATGATCAAAAGTGTATGTAAGTGTATAAATATCATAGCAATATCACCCAAAAGAGGCATGGAGCAAGCAGAAATTATAGATACGTTTTGGACGTATCAAGAACACAAATGAAAGCTACAGAATATGTATCGTTTGTACTCGAGATTAACTAGATGGCACACAAAAGTATTAAAGAACAACATAGGTAATACTAGAAGTGGTATAATACTATAATCACCAGCCTGTGGGATAACATTGGCTGATGGATGATAACTATGGAATAGCGTTACCTAAAGAACAAGTATCTTTGCTAAACTATGGAACACCGTTAACTCCTGAACAAGACCCGTAAGAGATCATCATGAATATATAGTGAAATGTGATAATCTATTTTCCATGCTTAGATGAATAACAAAGCCATAAATGTTGCACACAAGTAAGATGAGGGTACAACCTATCTGGCCGCTATCCATAGGAGTGAGCATCATGTGCTGACTTGTCGATGGCCCTGTAGTTGTTGTGGCTGTCCATGTCGGGCATGCGCATTCGATGCAGGGAACTGTTGAGTGGGGACTATAGCTCCCTTCTGGTGTATGCTTCCCTTGTTGGAGCAGCTGCGGTGAGTCGGAAGACGGTGTGGCTGAAGATGCAGATAACACATAATGTTAAGAATGACACATCTCTTTGATCTGAAGAAATACACTAAGAGATCAACAACAAGGTACGAGAGTGGTCACACGTCTGTTGACTGAGACAAAATTGGGGTCACATGATTTTATTCTATTTTGGTACTGTCCGATCTACACTGGATGGCTTGATGGCCGTCTTGTGCCTCCTGGCTGACACTGTTAGGAATCTTCCCCAAAGAGCCAGCGACTAATGGCAAAGCAGCCTGCCTCCGCCGTCCGTGGCCTCGGCCAAAACTCCGCTCCCAGCCCCACCGCACTGCCGTGGTTGCGCCGCCCCCGGGCCAATCCACAAAGACTCCCCGTCATCCAGATCCAGCGGCGGCAGTACCTTGAACCCACACAACTCTAAGATAGCCATCTAAGCGCTGCTTCCGCGGCGAACTTGCGGCCCCTCACCCTTACATTAGACACCAGCCAACCGGCAGCCTAGGAGCTCTGCCGCCTCGAGGGGTGCTGCTTCCCATTGGGAATTGATTGGCCCAGAATAAAAATTCAGACAACTGACGTCTAAATAAAGTGATTTGAGATGAGAGTGCGACCAATCTGGCGGCATGGTGAAGTAGGCAGGTCCAGCTGCCGAGTCGGTGAGGCCGACGCGGTTGCGGTGGCCACCGCCGGCAGGGCAACAACGATGTCGTGGCGGTGGACGGCTACGGGGAAGAAGCGCTGGGACTCTGTACGGATCCAAAGTTGGAGCCGCTCCGGTGCCGTGAACAACGGCGGGGGTGAATCGGCTCCGGTACGGTTCACGCGGCCGTCGTCGAGGCAGATCCAGCAACATGGAGTAAGAGGCACACGGCCCAGTGGACGATGGCAAATGGACAGTGTCTCCGACATTAGGGAGGAGGGCGGCTGTGAAATTGGTGCGGTGGGGGGTGCCATGGAGGAGGGGTTGAGGTTTCGTGGCTCGGGAGAAGGGAGCTTCCGGGGAGAAGGTGATTTGGCGCCCACGAGGTATGAATGGGGG
>LR738709.1:415039874-415139084 GCA_902687465.1 Secale cereale
GGGTCTTTCTAGTTCGCATGCATATATACTCCATCTTTAGGTCTCTCTCGCACACTATGTATGATTCTCTAGTCCAAGCTAGATATCATGGGTGCACTCATCGTACGCACACAAATTCCTTGGTTCGTTGCCCATAACTCTCTCATGCACCACTCTGTCATCTCGGAGCTCTTCCCCCTCTCTCTCAAACTCTCCATCTACCTGGGTCACACATACACATGCATATCTCACTCGCACTCGATAGGCCCATCTAAAACTCTATCTCTCTCCCTCGTTCTCTATCCATCTCACACGCACACACACACACACAATCTCATGCCTATCTAGCCAAGTATGATGGTCTCTCACTCAATTGTAGGCACACGCAGTCCCCCACTATATGTATATGACTAGCTAATCTTAGTCTCCATCAAAAACATGTGCATGGTCTATCTCGATTTCTCTCGGGGCATCTTTCTATCGCGCATGCACCTCCCTCAATCTCCCACCCATATAGTCCCCTCACGATCTCGAGGGGGTCTCTCTATCGTAAACACACCCTCTCGCCCTCCCCATGCGTCCATGTTCTCCATGTGTCCCCTCGACCTTTGTACCTTGTTGTCCAGACCTCTATTGGACATGTGTTATAGGGGTGTCTCTCTCCGTTGCAAACAATCACACACTAGCTATCTTCGTGTATCTCCTCGCCTCACTTCTCTATCTCGGAGATGCATGCGTGATATGTTCGCCTAAGAAACGAAAAAACACACTCTCTCTCTAATTTATCGTTTGTTGTCACTTTCTCTTTCACACACATACTCTTTTTGCACACTTGCTCATTCTCCTTCACACGCACTTGATCCCTCTCGACTTAGGCACTCTCCTCGGTCCATAGCATATTGATTTATTGAAAAGTCGAACATCACAAAGTTTGACCATGTACGTGGAGAAAAACAATTACATCTGGAACGGCAAACATATACGATTATATTCACCATGAGATGTAGTTTCGTATGATGTATCTTTGGTATTGAAGATATAAATAACATTTGTGTAAACCTGATCAAAGTTTCCAAAGTTTGACTTCTAAAAAAATTACATGCACTGCATTATCGAGCGGATGGAATATCTCTTTCCCCCTCTCAGCTATCTGACGCACCACTCAGCCTTATCGGGGCTCCTCAATCTTTCTCAAAGTTTATATCTCCCTGGTTCACACATACACATGTCTCGCTCGCGCTATACATATAGACCCATCCAACACTCTCCGCCCTTGTTCTCTCTTTATGTGACACACACCCCCCTAATAAGTACCATAATCCCTCACTCCATCATAGGCGCAAGCACTCCCCCCTAAGTATGATTATCTCTCACTAGCCATCAGGAACACACGTATTGTCTCCTTCCATCCATACATCTATATCGATATCTCTCGGGGTATCTTCTATCGCACACACACCTTGTCACTCGATCTCCCACCCATGTAGTCCCATCACGATCTCCAGGGGATCTCTCTATGACAAACATACACTCTCTCCTCCCCATGTCTGCATTTTCTTCGTACGTCTCTCTCGACCTCTCTCCCTTGTTTTTCAGACCCCTCTTGGCCACGTGCTAGGGGTCTTGTTCTCTCGGTTGCAAACAACCACACACTATCTCCTCAGCTTGCTTCAGTTGTCGAAGATGCATGTGTGATATGTTTGCATAAGACACACACTTTTTTCTCGACTTTTATCGAGTGTTGTCCATGTCTCTTTCACACACGCACACACACTTTTTTCACTCACTCTTTCTATTTCGCTCTCTCTCTCACTCTCTCTCTCTAGTTAGGGTCTCTGTCACATCCATAAGCATATGGATGTTTTGAAAAGTCAAACCTCAGAAAAGTTTGACCAGGTATATGTGGAGAAAAACATTTACATCTGGAAAGATCATTAGATTCATCACAACATGTACTTACTTCATACTATCATTTATCTTTGGTATTGTAGATATAAGTAATTTCTTTATAAACTTGGTCAAAGTTTCAAAAGTTTGACTTTAAAAAAAATGTTGGAACTACATTATCGAACGGAGGGAGTAGCTCTTTCTCTCTCTCTATGCTATCTCTCACGGGCCTCCCCTCTCACAGGAACACTCTATACCGATGGATTATCCGCTCACTGTGTCAGCGTATAGCTCCGTATATTGTTTAGTTAACCGGTCAACCAGTCCACATGCTGCCTTGTCAGCTCGTGTTCTGTATCTTCGTGTGCTGGCCCATGTGGCAGTGGGTGAAAATAAGTAAACTAGAGGCCCATCTAACACGCGATGAAGTAAGCAAAGTTGAAACCACTCGGGGTAACACCCCACATGCTAGTAAATTGAGGGCGCATTGAGGACACACTTCTTCTGCGTGGAGGATGCACTCGCGCACAATTCACCACTGCGCGGTGGCATGCACAGAAGGACGCACTCACGCACACCCAGCACACGTGTACACCGGCGTCGCCGCCGGTTGAAGTGGACGGCGAGGCAACCAACAAGCGGGGGCGGCTCAAGCCAAAACCGCATCCGGCGAGCCTGGACTTCATCAGCAGCCTCCCCGATGACATGCTGCTCGTCATCATCGGCCTCCTCCCCACCAAATCTGTCGTGCAGACCGCCCTGCTCTCCCGGCGGCGGCTCCCCCTCTGGCGCCGCGTCCCCCTCAACCTCACCGTCGACAGCTACCTCTGCGACGGGGATTGCAAATGCATGGCCGCAGTCTGCAAGATCCTTTCATCGCACCCTGGGCCAGCCAGACGCCTTGACATCCGCATGTTCAGTACCAATTGCAAGGTCCAACCCAAGTTCGACGAGTGGTTCTTATCCCCCGCCCTAGATCAGCTCGAGGAGCTCAGCTTTGAAGCTGGACGATGTCGCTCTCTGTCGCCGTCCAGGCTCCGCCTCGCGCTAACGCTGCATCGTGCTAGCTTCAGCTCCTGCTATCTTCCCCAGATTAATGTCCGCCAGCCCACCCTTCTCCCTCAACTCAAGCAGCTTGACCTCTTCGACGTTGTCATCTCGAAGAAGGCTATGGAGGCACCTGCTCCGTAGCTGTACTGCACTCGAGTACCTTCGTCTTGAGCAGATCCATGGGTTCATTAGCCTCCACATCGCCTCGATGAATCTTTGATGGATTTATGTGTCTTGCTCGCTATCGGGGATATACCCCGCGGTATGAACCGGCCGGAATTATAACCCGGCCGGACTTGGTGGTTTACTTGAGAGACGTTTTACACTTAATGATTCACTAGCAACCTGCCTAAATAATACCACTCACTGGTAACCCGGCAGGCGGATCACGGATGACAAGGCCCAAGGCCCAGAAGGACGGTTCATATTAATTGTGGGCCGGTTTATGAAGAAAGCATAAGGAATATTCTCTTACAAAGGAAGCAAGACTAGGACTCCTTGTAATAGATCAATCCTAGTCCTACTAGGACTAGTCATGTAAACCGCCCCTTTAACATATATAAGGAGGGGCAGGGCTCCCCAAAGAGACAAGTTAGAGAAGAGACAAGTTTTAGAGGAGAAGTTTAGACAAGTTTCTAGGTTAGACACAAAGAGCCGGTTTACCGGCAACACCACGAGGATCATAATGAGACCTAGCCTCAAACAGCATGTACGGCTATTACCGTATGATGTTTCTCGGGGCCCGAAGCTGTCTAAATCCGTGTCTTGCATTGCGCCTCTCGATTCCGCTCAACCCCTCTCAAGCTACTATATAGATGCGCGGCCTCACCACTAAGTCCGCTAAACCGGACATCTGACGTGCTAATTCCACGACAGTTGGCACCCACCATGGGGCCTGCGCACGATGGTGTTGAGTTCTTGTAGGGATCTTTTCACAGGGATCGAGAAGTTGATAAATCCAGGATGAAGAGAGCCGCCGTCAAGTTGCCATGGATTCTTCCTGCATGTGTGTACCGAAGGAAGCTAGAAGTCATCAACCGCTTTGAGTCAGAAAGGCGGATTGGATTGACCGCTGCAAGATCGATTAG
The DNA here is from genome assembly GCA_902687465.1 of Secale cereale. Taxonomy (NCBI): domain Eukaryota; kingdom Viridiplantae; phylum Streptophyta; class Magnoliopsida; order Poales; family Poaceae; genus Secale; species Secale cereale. The sequence continues at coordinate 415,043,879 of LR738709.1, forward strand.
TCTAAAGCGAAGGAAAATCGGGTTAAGGGGAGTACAAGACCCGAAACGGCCCCGACCCGGATTCACCGCATCAGCTGCATCTGCGGGCCACCAACCGACCGGGTCAAAGCTGCCCTTGCCATGCTCCGACCCTGCTATGATCAAGACGCCACCAGCATGTGCCTCGCTGTTTCGATCTCTCGATTGCCGTACCGGCGGGTCAACTCAATGACGACCCAGACTCCTCAATGGAGTTTTTGCCACCTGGCAACCCGCGGCTCTGGGCCGCCGGATCGAGTCGTAGCCGCTGAACTCGGGCCCCCTCGCCGCCGCCTGAGACGCCCCGTCGAGCCGTCCAGCGCCTCACCGGCAAGCTGCCCCTGGCTTCCGCAGGTTTTCTGCTGTTGACCTGTTGTTCTGTCCTAAACCGTACCGCCGGGTCACCTCTGCTACAGCCGGCGACGGTTCTGCCCTGCCTGATGCCGCTTCGGACCGGCCTTGCTACCTTGCCAAGGACGCCTCGCCCCGTCCGCAGCTGCCGCTGTGCCGCTTTAAGCCGCCGGACTGCCATCTCTTTCACTGGCGTTAACTCCAAACTGCCACCCCTCCTCTGCCGCTGTGCCGCTTTAAGCCGCAGGTTTTCTTTTTTCTGAAGCTTCCGTGGCAAGAAGAGGGATCTTGCGAAGCACCGTATAAGACTCCAATTTGAGCCAGACTCAGATTCGTCGACCGCGCGCCTGTCTCCCAAATCACCGGGCGATTCCTCAATCGGATCTGGTCTGAGTCACAGTCGTCCTCGTTGCCAAGCCGCCCCAGTCTCAAATCCGAGCCGCCTGTCCGAGCGCACCTCGGCTCTTTCTACGGGTTCCTACCATGGCCAAGCCACCAGCGCGTGTTTTCCGCTATGAGACGTTGGGTCAGCAGCCTTGGCCTCATCGGAGCACCTCTGGCCTCCCGCCGCCTCGCCTCTGTGTCTTCGTGGCGAGCTCCGAGCCACTACCATCTGCCGAGGCCGAGTTGCTGCCACCCATCGCCTTCGAGCCGGTCGCCGCCGTCACGCCCTCGTCGTTCGACCCGCCGGTGTCTCTCCAGCCTGCCTCGCCAAGTCGCGCCGAGCCACGCCGTGAGCTGCTGTCACGAGCCGCCCCTGCCTTTCCGCGGCTGCAGGCGTTTTTATGGAATTTCAGAAAGTACGAGGAACAGTTTGCAACTCATAATACTGCTGTCCTCCCTTGCATGGAGATGGTGGACGAAGAGAGGAAATCAACAACGATTGACCTGATGGTTAAATTGTTGTTCCTCCACGCCATCACCCGAGGCAAAAACTACTGCTACACTACTCTGTTGTTGCTTCTCAAAACGCCTCCACGTACAGGCTCACGTGAGCGCTAGTTGAACACTAGTAGTCCGGATTTTGTCATTTTCATCTTCGATCACTTCGGACCCAACAAAAAATACCAGGTGATATTTTTCCTATATATTTTATCAGCGCATATTAATTCATCCGACAACAATTACTCTCGCATGTAATATTTTTATGCAGGGACGACTATTAAAAGAAGCAGCCGGATCATCATCAGGGGATGCCGCGGATGCACGTTCAGCTGTGTTGCACGGATTCACGAGCATGCGTATTGCGGTCCGGTTTACATCAACGTGCCGACCGGCTCGTCTGACCGCGCCCACACGCGCTGGTCTCCAACACCGTGGCCGACTCCCTCGCCGATGAACGTGCGCACGCCACCGCTTCCGCGGTCTGGTCTACATTAACACGCCGGTGCCGCACCCGTCCTCACAAACTGGCCCAGTGGATACGCGTGCGAGTCGCTACCCCCGTCGTTGCGTTCACATCAATACGCGGCCGGTTCATCTGTTCTCCAGGCGAATCAGGTGATATCTATCCTAGTTAGTCTTAATACATATTAATTCATCTGAGCAAAAATACCTCGCCCTGCTGTATTTTATACGCAGGAAAATTATTCATTACAAAGTGGTATTATACCATGGAGATGGAGGCACGCCAAACATTGTTCGACACAAGTGATCGTCCTTATTCCACGGATTCAAGCGCCGGTTTACAACGCCTTGGCCGTCTCTCGTGACCGCGCCGGTTTACAATGTCGTGGCCGTCTCTCGTGACCACACCGGTTTGCAACGCCGTGGCCGTCTCTCACGACTACGCCGGCTCACAACGAGGAAGGCAACTAGCCCGTCGACGCCGGCCGACCCATCTGCTATTCGAGCAAATCAGGTGTTATCCCTCCTATATATTTTATCATTTTATTTCCCCTGAGCACCATTACACTACCCTATTGGTGTTTTGTATATACAGGTAAAATCATTGTTATACTGCGGATATAAAACACGCACTCGCAACGTTCTACAATGGTGTTTTCATCTGTGTCACATTACTTGATGAAACGGACGGCCAGTTCACACATCCGCATCGGTTTACAACACGGAGGACAACTTGCTCATCTCCAACGGTTTACAAAACCCACTGCCGGTTTAATTGTCTGAGCCGCCTCTGATACTGCGGTCGTTTTACTGTCCACCCTGTGATCCGGTCTATTCAACATAGCGGTTCAAATTCACTCAGGTGATATCCATCTACAATATTATTTCTCTTGTTATGTATAATTTTTCATTAAGAAAATAAGATGCTTTGATCAGTCTATCTGGTTGTGCAGGGCAACTCCCACATATATACTCAGAAGCAATAAAACTCCCTGAAGAGCATGAGGTCACATCCGGTTCAAAAGAGGACGCTTCAAGGAAACCCTCTGGATGGTAATCCATCCAGTGATTGGTTCAAAATCTACCCATGATTTCATGGAGCCATGGAAGATTATATGGACAGACGGGATTCCCGCATCCATCCACCAGCCCTCTGGACAGACGGGTTTACCCGCATCCAGTGATTGGCTAAAATTCTTATGGACAGTCGGGATTCCCGCATCCATCAACCGGCCCTTTGGACAGTCGGGATTCCCGCATCCAGTGATTGGCTACAATTCTTATGGACAGTCGGGATTCCCGCATCCATCAACCGGCCCTCTGGACAGACGGGTTTACCCGCATCCAGTGATTGGCTAAAGTTTTTCTTATGGTTCCTATGGATGGTACCCGCATCCATTGACCGGCCCTCTGGATGGTACCCACATCCATTGATTGGCTGAACCTTGCTTTGAGCCTGGCAGCTCTTAAAAAGCCTTGACTACATGGTTTTATTTGCAAATTCGCATCTTTGGTGTTTATGTTTTATGACTCTTTAAACCGGAGTGGAACAGCTACAGAAGTTGACCGCATATCTATAAAAGTTAAAAGTCTGGGTCATGAATACCAACATGAATAAACCGGTGTTCATTATAACCCGGATCATCCATCAGGCAACAAGCTACAAACTTCTGGGCAAAGTTTCAGAATGATATAAACCGGTGTCTTTTATCGAACCCGGGATTATTATTGGGTCTATCAAAGGCTCCTCAGGAAATTGCAAATTTCGCCGGATTAAGGATATCAAGCATATTTAATCACATGTATGAAATATTTTATTTTTAAATACATATTGGCAGTACATGATCAGTTTTAATGACCGGTGTTTATTAAAACCGGCCTGGCTTTTGACTATAAGTCGCCAGTATGAGATAAGATAATGACCGGTGTTCATTAACCCGGCCTGATTGTGATCAAACATCACTGGAACCGGTTTTCAAGACCGGATTATATTCTTCAATAGCCAACATGGCTGGATTCTTATTATGGTTATCAATATTATGATTGAAGTGTTCAAAGTCGCTTTAAAGCGTAATGGATATTATTTCATCAATGAAAGTGATTTATTCTACAAAGGAAAAGTCCCGAGTCGCCGCAGGCTTACAACCCGGCACTTGGGGGCTACATAATTCAGATTGAGATTACATCAAATACACAAGTCTCAAGCACACAAACAAGTTGTCTACTTGACACTTGGGGGCTAATGGGCAGTTGAAGCAGTAAACAGCAGCAATTCAAAGACAAAAGTCTCAAGCACACAAGCAAGTTGTCTACTTGACACTTGGGGGCTAATGGAAAGATCATTTGCTTCATCTGGAAGTACCGGTTCACCTTCTAAATGTAGCTAAACCGGAACTTGGGGGCTACCAATCGCTCCTGTCAACAATTCAAGGCTATTTTCAATGAAGTATATACAAAGTACCTGCTCATTATTACATAATGACCCGGCACTTGGGGGCTATGGGTAATATGCATATAAAGGAGGAACATATGCATATAAAGGAGGAACATCCTCAAATTTTCAGTTCTGGCAAATCAGATTAATTGTGTGACCCGACAATTTTGGCAATCATAAACCGGAAAATTCTACATCTTCAAGCCGGCTGGATATCAGTTGAATATTTTAAAGACCAATATTCTTGTCAAGTCAGAGCATTAAAGGCCGATTCAAATGGATTCTTTATTTACAATATTTCTTATGCAAGCAAGTTGAATATGAAGTCGGTCTGTTGACCCGGATTTTCTAGAAAAAGGAAGGACAAGGACTTAAAGATGATCAGGTGCCGGTTTACAAGAATTCTTAACTCGGAGCACAACCTATCAAATTTGTTCTTATGTTTGTTTTGGAGCATAAGTTTACCATGGACACATCCAAGCTAAACTTGGGGGCTAATGTCGGGGATATACCCCGCGGTATGAACCGGCCGGAATTATATCCCGGCCGGACTTGGTGGTTTACTTGAGAGACGTTTTACACTTAATGATTCACTAGCAACCTGCCTAAATAATACCACTCACTGGTAACCCGGCAGGCGGATCACGGATGACAAGGCCCAAGGCCCAGAAGGACGGTTCATATTAATTGTGGGCCGGTTTATGAAGAAAGCATAAGGAATATTCTCTTACAAAGGAAGCAAGACTAGGACTCCTTGTAATAGATCAATCCTAGTCCTACTAGGACTAGTCATGTAAACCGCCCCTTTAACATATATAAGGAGGGGCAGGGCTCCCCAAAGAGACAAGTTAGAGAAGAGACAAGTTTTAGAGGAGAAGTTTAGACAAGTTTCTAGGTTAGACACAAAGAGCCGGTTTACCGACAACACCACGAGGATCATAATGAGACCTAGCCTCAAACAACATGTACGGCTATTACCGTATGATGTTTCCCGGGGCCCGAAGCTGTCTAAATCCGTGTCTTGCATTGCGCCTCTCGATTCCGCTCAACCCCTCTCAAGCTACTACATAGATGCGCGGCCTCACCACTAAGTCCGCTAAACCAGACATCTGACGTGCTAATTCCACGACACTCGCCCCGCAACAAGACATCAATTGGGAAGAGATCACTCCACCTATTCCACGTTATGGTCATTGAGAAAGCGCCTTTCCTTGAGAGATTGTTTGTATCGGATCTAGAAGGTCCAACATAAATTGACAGCGTTGGTGCACTCATCTGCCAAATTCTCCAAACTCTTTATTGGATCCGTAATCGTTCAGGTACAACCCTCATCTTCTTCTCCGTCTTCTTGAAATTCACATTTTTAAATTTCTTCTTGATGTATTTACGACCGTCTTCCAGAAAATGATTCCCACAAGCTTGACCCAGTCTATGCGCACAATGAAGATCTTGGCAATAAAATCTATCGGCCCCAATCTGGATCAAGTTGTTGGATTCCTTACATGCTTTCCGTACATGGAGAAGCTACTGATCGAGGTGAAACTTCTTTCCTATTAGTAAACGGTAATCACAACGTAGCTCAAATTTTTCGTAATTTTCCCAAATTACGATGACAAGTGTAGTGTTCAAAACTGCATCTACGCACTGCACCGAAAGAAATGTTTTTAGTATTTTTTCTCACGTGATCACCTGCATCATTTTGTTGTTGTACTACTATAGTAGCCTAGGCTAGTCATAGTGGAAAGTAACTTAGACTACTCCAGTAACTCCATGGTTACCCTAAGAGCAAGTACTACCTCCGTCCTGGTTTACTCTTCCTATTTTGTAGTATCAAAATTTGACCGTATATTTAAGGGATAATTGATTTTATGCCCCTAGTTGGGTCACACTCGGCAGGTTTACCCCTAGTTTCTGAAAACACTTGTTCCTGCCCAAACCACTTTGCTCCTCTTATGCTTTTGCCCTTTGACCGTTTGACCATCACTTTGAAAATTTCATAAAAAATTCATACTAACACAGAAAAATTCAAATAAGATATCAAAATTTTCAGAAAAGCATCACCTATATGTGCATGCCATTTGCATTCATGAAAAAAGTGTTGTCCAGTCCCCATCTCAGTTTTGACCATTTGCATTCATGGGGACTAGCCAACACTTTTTCCATGAATGCAAATGCCATGCACATATAGGTGATGCTTTTCTGAACATTTAGATATCTTATTTGAATTTTTCTGAGTTAGTATGATTTTTTTATGAAGTTTTCAAAGTGATGATCAAACGGTCAAAGGGCAAAAGCATAAGAGGAGCAAAGTGGTTTGGGCAGGAACAAGTGTTTTCGAAAACTAGGGGTAAACCTACCGAGTGGGACACAACTAAGGGCACCAAATTAATTATCCCTACATTTAACTGACAAAATGTTAATGCATGTCACTAAGAACTATATCATTGGATTCGTATTTGAACATAATTTCAAATGGTGTAATTTTTAGTGACATGCATTGGCATTTTCTTACATAAATATATGGTCAATATTTTATACTAAATAAGAGGTAGTACAAAAGTGGGCTATAACGGTCCTCCACTATGTAGGCCAAAACACATGCCAAATTCACTTGTGATGTATTTGGCATCGATGACCCTCCATTGCTCACCTGGTGCCCCAATCTGGATCACCTACTTTGCTCCGGTGCCAAATTAACTCACGCAATGAGAAAGCACTTGCGTGGGAGAGAGAGAGGACCGAGACAATAAAAACACTTGTTTGGGAGAGTGAGAGGCTGGTGTAGTTGGTTTAATTGACTTGTTTATACATGTGGGTCTGTGTGCACAGCGGTGCCAACTCTCTCAGATCGCGAGGACGGTGCCAAAATCTTTTGATTTGACATCGATGCGTATTATGTGGCATACTTTTGCGAAATATGGCATCAGCCACATAGTGGAAGGCAACAAATGCCCAAGCTCTTCACGTACTCCTAGGTAAATGAGAGGAGAGAGGGAGATAGAGAGTGAAAAAATATCACTAGCCAGCCAACTCTATCGTATGAGCGAATGATATTGGTACCTCTTGATGACACGACAATCTTATACATCCATCTGCTCTAATATGTTCTCTTCTTTTGCAGATAAAAGAAGACCCAAAAGTGAAAATTGTGCTGCAGTATAACAATCTCATCGAATGCCTTGATCTCCATTTTACAGAAATTGATTTGATCGACTATCGAGGCAACACATCTGAGATTAAAATGGCCAGGTTCTTTGTTCTGGAGGCAAGTGTGCTCAAGGTAATGATGTTTGGCGTTCACTGGCGCAACAATGAATGGCGTGCTGATCACCGCAAGCGTCTAAGCCTAAATGACAAAGTCTCCGCAGAAGCTGAATTTGTTTTTGAAACATCAAGTGGCGAGAGACTCGAAAAGTTATTTGCCCATTAGTGACTTGTTAGGGCGGTGGATTTTAGTTTGTACGATAATGCTGCATCCACCTAAAGTAATGAAAGTTCTTACGTAAACTTCCTAGTAATTCCCTCTTCGTAGGTGCAGCATTACTCCTAACATTTATAATATCAGTTTGAAACTTGTAATATTGCCGTGTCCTATTCCGGCGTTTTCAAAATCCTGCGAATCAAACAGGTCCTGAGTTGGTGATGATGTTGTGCCTGCCATCTGTCACCAATAACCGTCGGATCTAGATCTGACGCATACAAACCAAACTTCTCTAGTTTTGCAAAAGGATGCCCGCACTTGTTCCCTATTTACAAACAACTCCTTGTCTCTCACAATTAGCCTTATCTCCTCCTCACCACATCTAGAATGCCATGGAAAAATCTGGCACAATGACCGCTGCCGGCGCCGTCCACCCCCCAATCTTGGTGTTCCGTGCAATGCACGGGCATCTACGCACAGGAAATTATGTCGAACATGGCTAGTTGTAAGCAGGCTCGGTCTACAGCCATGATGATAGTGACTGTAGACGGTGAGGCTGACTATGGTATGCCGAACACGGCGCCTATGCTCAGGTGTCATCTCTGGCGTACGATCTTGTCACTTCACTGTGAGGAGCAGCACACAATAATTTGACCAACGGGTAGTACAGTGCTACTACATTGGTAGTACTACTACTACTACTAGTATTAGAAGTGGCGTAGGCAGGCTGGCTTCACGCCCAGGGCCAGCTTCAGCCCTATAGTTACAAACAGGGGCAAACAGTAACATTCATCTACACTTAACAAAGCAAACCAGTGCCACGCCCCGGGCCATGGCCCCTGTTGCCCGGGGCCTAGCTACGCCACTGAGTACTAGCACCACCGTCTGGATTTAGTAGTACTACCACGTCCATCTGGATTTAGTATTTGACTAGCAATATCTAGTAATGCATGTCACAAAAAATGTACTACTCCCTCTATAAATAAATACATGGTGTATTGTTTTATTCCTATCGGCGATATAACTTAATGTCTTTTTGCTACTTAATACGATTACATGCAATTAACTAACCACTGCATGTGTTGTTTGGTAGTCTCAAGTCATTGAAAGCATGCACGGGCATGGAGGGGGACGCAGCTTCATTGACTTACTGCACCTGCCTTTGGGTGTATGACACATGGGCCCAACGAGTGGCTGGCCAACCTGTCATACAGCCAAAGGCAGGTGCAGTAGAGGGGCGAGGAGTAGATGGCCAACACGCATGTGAATTCAACGTAGTCTGCACTTCTCATATAAAGGCTCCCGCCAGTCCAATCTACGAAATCCTACGCACCTACGCACCCTAGGGCAAGAGTGATCACTCCAATCGCAAGATCAGTTGACTAGAAGCTAAACCCATGGAGGTGATGAGCACGAGCATCAGCCGGCTGTGCCAGATGGTCCACGACGCCGGCCTGCGTCCCGGCACCGAGGAACGTCTCCAGGTAGTGCTTGAGGCCGCTTGGGCGAGGGGCCGCTTGGACGACAGCTTCATCTCCTTGTTCGACGAGGTCCTCGTCGGCTTCCTCGACAAGTTCACCGTCGTCAAGAAGCTCGCGGATGACCTTGACGTACGCCTCCAGCCCACACGCCCAGGCCCTGCGATGCCTGCCACCCTCAACGGCATCTATGGTGACAACCTCTTCGACGCACTGGTGGCCCTGCGACTGCCCGTCGTCGCGTCGGAGAATGTCCACCTCAAGGTCTCGCTCGCCGCGCAGCGCCTGGCACAACAAGACACCATCGACATAATCACCCACATCTACGTGCAAATCTTCCACAAGGACTACTACATGCAAGAGGAGGACGATAGGACGTTGGCCTTCTTGGACAGGAGGGCAACCTTGGACGACATTGTTCAGAAGCACGTTGAGCTTGCCGCCAACGTCGCTGCTCCTCACACGTCGGTTGGTGACCTGGTGCACCAGGGCGTGAGGATGTTGTTGATGGATCCGTATGTATCTTTATCTTTCCGTCAAATCCATGTAGTAGTATATGGTACTACTAGTAATTATCTTACCTTTCGCATCAACTTCATAGTTTACCTACGTGCTCCATGCATGAACCGCGCCAGAACCAAGCTTCTCATTACTCTAGGGAAAATCATTATTTCTATCTATCGGTCGTGCCATGGAGCAGAACCAAATTTTACAAGTTAGAAGTTCAAAAGGAAAAGCCTGCCGTGTTCACGTCACACCCCCACATAGTTGGTCCGACACGAAGCTCAAGGGGGAATGTGTGCTCTGTTGCATTTTCACTTACAAGTGGGACCGCAGTTGAGCAAACCGACTATCGGCAAACCCCCACCCTGCCCACCACGCGATGGCTGAGAAAACAGGAGGGAGAAGAGATGGCTGTAGCACGAACTCCAAGAAAATTGGTGTCGGATGGGACTTGTGTGGGTGGCGTGTGCCGTACTGCTAGACATGAATGCTAGTTATGGGCCATGCCACCCCACTATATCGAGGTGCTGGTTACGTAGAACAAATTTCCCGGCGTTCGTGCTCAGCCCTCCTCTATCTCTCTTCTCAGCTAGCCAGCAGACGCGCGGAGCCCATCGTCTGTTTGCTCATATGCGGTCCCACATGTCAGTGAAAACGCGAGAGGACCCACTGAACCTGCACATCTTTCACCTCGACGTGCTGGTGATGAAAAACAAATCCAATAAAGATCTTCGGTGGCCGCTTTTGGAGTTACTCAAGAGTAGTAAGATTCTATTTACAGTTTAACCCAAGATGCACATCATGTGGCTTCAACTACCACTCTATTTTCTTGCACAACACGACCTAGATGCTGGATGTCCCACGTGTCGGCAAAAGGAAGAAGAACTCGACTAAATCTTCGGTTGTGCTCTCGGATTAGACTAGTTGTGCTAACTTAAAATGTTAATGTGTATAATGGATGCAAGTTTTGGTATTGGGAAGAAGAGTACAACAATATATTGATAGAGCACAATTTAGTGGATGTTCTAGCACTTTTAGCTAGCATAGAGGCTAGAGATGAGACTAGTGCACTTGTTGATAGAATAGAGGCTAGACACGTCTACTTCTTTACCCTCGAAGAAGAAAGAAGCACGCAGGATCGAGCCTCCGTAGATCAACAATGAATGTATCGAGAAGGCACTAATCCAACTTACAGGAGCAGTTATGGAAGTTGGATATCTTCTAAAATGTATTCTTGTGGTTCTTGTTTTTCTAGTCAAAATTTTGGTGATGTATTTACATGTACCAAAAAATCAATGATGAAAAAAAGATATGTGTTTGCAAAGAAAAATGTACGCGGCCGGGATGCGTCCGCGCGTTCGGCGCACGGCCACCGCATCCGAGAAATGGCCCGGACACGACCCCATTGCCCTACCCAAACGGACAAAATCCGGGCAAAACGGAGGTCCGTTTGGGGTCGTGCGTTGGAGTTGGCCTTACAAGTGGGACCGCAGTTGAGGAAACCAACTATCGGCAAACCCCCACCTCGCCCTCCGCGCGATGGCTGAGTTTGAGAAACGACGAGGTTGAAGAGATTGCTATAGCACGGACTCCAACAAATATGGTGTCAGATGGAAGTCGTGCTGGTGGCGTCTGCCATACTCCTAGACGTGAATGCTTGTTCTGGCACATGCCACCCTACTACTCCTACTACTTATAGTAGTAGTATCGAGGATTCGAGGCGCTGGTTACGTACAAGGAACACATTAACATATGGCCCACCTCACACCATGGCCAAATTTCCTGGAGTCTGTGCTAGGTTAAAAAGTATTCTTTGTGAGGATGGGTGGCTGGTCTCAAGTTTAAAACCTGTTGTATTACATACGTAGACGTAGAGATAGTGCAGCATGTGAAGCTAGTACAAATAGTGTACTATTGTTGATTGGCCTCATCCGATAACCTGTTGCAATGCACGTACAATTATGTATTCGGAAAATGTATTTTTTCCTCGTCACAGCATCCACTCAGAGAAGCGACTCGAAAGCCATTCATTAATTTAGTAAGTTTATCACAGGCATATCATTCTTTTACCTACAACAGGTCATCAACCCACAACGACAACGAGGATACATTATAAATACTAAAGTTTTCATCACACAACAAATAACAAGCAACGAAATGAACTTCAAGTCAACCAATCCTCGGTGTTGGAAACGCTTGCTTTGAACCACAAGTGATTCTCTGGGAAGGGCCAGCTAGTGTCAATCTCGAGACCAACGCAGGACTGATCATCCAGGCTGAAGCGGCGTACTATATCACGACCAGGGTAGGGAGCCATCGCAATGTCCTACGTATAGATACAATTGCTTCTCATAAATGGTAGTAACGTTGTGTCAACATCAGTTGGATCGCCTTTCACCATCATTGGATAGTTTTGTCCAACGAAGAGCGAGTTTGCTCCAAGACTATCAATACTGTACCAAGGAGCAGGTGTTGGCGCTAGCACACTAGTATCCATCCCGAATACCATGCAACGAGTGTTGGAATAGGCCCTGAGAGTGCGACCATGGGAGACAACACCTGCTCCCTCAGTAGTAAGATCAGCAGTGGGCTGTATACAGACAAGAAGTGGTGATCCATTGGAATTAGTTGCCAGCCGCCAGTGAGCATATGGGCCCTGCTCATCCTCATGCTCGTGATCATCACCATTGTCATCTCCCCCTTGGTTATAATTTTTTTCAAGTATAGGTGGTGGAATGTTCACAGGACCTTGGAAACACAAGAAGAAGGTTAATTAGTAGAGAAGGGAAACTTGCTCACTCGCATGCATGTGGATGAAACAATTATAATTACGGTGGAAGACAAATGTACCAAAACAATAAGGACCCCATGCAAAAACAGTGCCACGAGTGGTGGCAGCAAACACAAGACCCTCGTATTCAATTGCATCACAGTACACATCCGTGTATAGAAACTGATTTTTGAGAAATATCCATCCATTCAAACCACGAAGGATGGCAACAAACTTGTCGAAGATAGCAACAACTTTATAGTTCTCGTAATTCCAAGAGTGGTTGGGAACTCGAGAAATAGCTATCTTCCATAGACGACAATCACCATGATCATATTTGAACATACGTAGATCATCTGTGTGCTCAACCTCAGGGCACTCGGAGATTTTTGGAAGTGGAATCCACTGACGAGTGTACACACTCACAAGTTCCCACTCGCAATTGTACCCAATATAAACAACCCAATCTCCATTTGCGCCTGCCCAATGCTTGCCCTCAAGAACATCATACATATCATTATCAAGCGGTATGAACTTGCACAAGGCGAGGCTTCCCTCGTCCCCGCGCCAGTCAGCAGGGTCACAACGAAGAAGATAGGGGAGATCAAACCGCTCCTGGACCCTTGGGTTCCTTGTAATGATGTTGTTAGTTGAGTCGAGAATGTTCTTGAACAAACCTGCCATGCTAGCCGAGGTGATGACGTCACACTAATCAATGAGTTCCCCCACCACGTCATCTTTCAGATCGGGGCAAGAATAACGGGGTCGTTTCCGGCTTGTTCCCTCCATGGAGAAGACGATCGAACAATGGCAGAAGGAAGGGTGAAGGAAAATGGAGGAGGAAGGAAGAGCGTGCGATAATTGTTCCAAATCGAGAGGGAAAGGAGAAGAGTCGGTGGACGGTTGCCAGTTTGCCACGGTACACGAAGAGGCGCCCCGGCCTACACGTCCTTTCAGAAATTGTACAAAAGGACTCCCGTCGTCTCACTGACATGTTGGAACGGGACCACATGTCAATAAGACATGGTGTGTAATTTCTCATGCAAAATGCGATCTGGCCGCATTGGCCCGAGGTGCCGCATTAGTTATCGCTGAATAATATAAAATATTATGAGTGCAGACGCTCCACCCCGAGGTTTGTAGCTCCTTCTCGCTCGTCGGGAATCTATGTTCTTCCACTCTTTCGTTTAAGACATGAGCTTTGTTCATCCTGTTGCCGGCACGCGGGACATCTATATGCCTCCATTTTACAAAATCATACTATATGCCTCCATGACACGCGAGACATCTAGCATCAAGGTGGCGTGTCATGCAAGAAAATGGAGATATGCAGTGCGTAAGTGAGTCGTGCACTTCGATGGCACCTAGTACTATGCAATATTTTTTCTCCTCGATGGCGCGTGAATAGTGCATGTACTCAATGACAGAGAACGGGATGGTAGCCATGGACACGGTCGGCCCTTTTTGAAGAGAGTACTAATAAATACGTAACTTTGATGTGTCCCGTACCCTCGCAGAACGACAAGAAGCTTGCTTACTACGCCTTCTCAATCGCCAACGCGTGCGCGGTGGCTCGCAGCACAAGGAGAAACTTTTGCTTACAAGCGGTGGACGTGCAGCAGTTCATTTGGTGTCAGATTGCTAGAAGTAGTATCATCATTATTGTTCGACTTCCGGAAGAGGAGAAGAGCCAAGCATAAGGTCACCTACTAACCTACAGTACTACTATAGCCAAAGCTAGTCCACCTTTTTAGAGCATGGTTAATTAATATAGGCGGCTCTTCGTTTAGAGCAAGTACTCTCTTCATAGGATCAAAGGAAGTGAAACAAAAGTTGGAGTGGATGCTAGATTGCCAATTAAAACATGATTACATAGGCAAAAAATCCTATAGCATTCTATCCTATGAATCAAATGACCAATGTAGGAAAAATATGAGGGGGGACTCTCCAACAGTGTTCCTCGGCTCGCACCTAGCATCACGGTGGTCGAACTTGGAGCCATTCATCTGGTACATGGGATCACATGTCAAGGAAACATGGTGTGTAATTTCTCGTGCAAAATGCGATCTGGCCGCGTTGGCCCGAGGTGCCGCATTAGTTATCGACCTTTATTTTTTTTAATGGCTTGTCGTTCAGTTTTGAAGCATGACTAACTGGTACTGTTTGCAAAGTATAAAAAAGATATAAACTCTACCACTACTCCACCTCTAGTACTAGTAGTATAAAAAAGATATATAGGCTGGAGCTTCAGAGCTTTCTTGCTAAGGGCTGCCCACTTGCTTCTCACACTATCATTCTCTCTCCATATCTAAAAAAGACGGCCTCTCTCTCCCTCGTCACCGGTGGTCACAGATCCACCGGGGAAGAAAAGGACGTGCAGCGTTGACGCACTCGTCGTCGGTGAGTGAGGTCACGCATTGACGACAAGGCCGTCCTCTCAGAGCTAGCGCCCGCGTGGGATGACCACCGTCCCCAAGCTCGCTGCCGTAGTGCGTGCGGAGGACGACAACCACGAGCGAAGCCATTTCCCGCCGACCCTCAGGTATGCTACCTCTTTTCGAACTATACCCTTGTTCTATTGCCCCATCTGCCACGTCGCTGCATGTGGATCTTTTTCCACTCCACCATCTTCCCAATTTGCTATCCTCTGCTCTGCTGGTCATGCAGATGAAAACCTAAATTTGCACTATTAAAGGAAACCCTACTTCATGCAGACTAATCGATGTCTGGGTTGAATAAGGAAAGGAAGGGAGATTGTACTGTCCAAGAGAGTAGGCATTGAACCCGCATCTAGGTTGAAAAGGGGAAAATCAGTAGCTAAGGAACGAGTCTCGTGTCTCTTGGTTGAAAAAGGGTAGAAAGGCATGATAACACAATAGAGAATGACCAGGTTGATCGGTTTGTTGTCTTCACATAGGAAAAAGGTGGCTGAACATAACAAAAATGGGACGTAATCCACATATGCTGCCTGGATGTTTGTTGCTCTGGGCAACCATACCTACCTCACCACTCTATGCGTCCGTGGAGGTACATCGTACTCGTGTGCCCACTGTCCGAATGGGTCTCCCATGCTCTTATTGCCACTTTTTTGCTGTTAGTATAATGCCAGCGGTAAAGTCAACCAATGCTACTGCTAATGTGATGCCACATTTAACTAATGCCGCACTCAGTCTAATGCCACCGATAAATTTAAGAAATGCCATTTAATGTCTATGGATTATTTGAGGGTTAGATGTTGATTGTGGATGTATTAGAGATTTTTCAGCTAAGGCATTCTAATGTTGTTGCACAGCCAGTATACCAACGATGAAACTTGTTACTACCTTCAGATTTTTGCACTGTTAATGCTTATAGATTACATACCTCACTTTCATGAGATAAGTCAATTTTTGTACAGTGTCACCAAAATGCCAAGGCGCTGATGTCATTTTATTTTGGTTAAACTGCACAAAAAATTATGAAGACAAGAGGAAAGGTCAAGAGTGGGCACCTCCTTATCCGGCTGTTTTCTTTGATTCGGTTGGTCAAGTTTTATGTTTAATCGACTATCAAGATTGGGATAGCAATTTTCAGGTCCTCTCAAGTTCAAAATGATATACACCTTCAAGGTACATGGTTTGCCAAAAAATTATACTATCATTAGTTCATAATGCTAGTTACCTTTAGACTTTTGTATTTGGTTTAATGTTGTTGCCACCTAGTATACCAATGCTGAAACTTGTTACCTTTACATTTTGTATTGTTAATTCTTATAGAAATCTTCAAGTGATAGCTTATGGATATCAGTTCAGTAAAACCATTATACTCTACCCCGTAATAAAAAAAATACTCCACTGTTCCACTAGCCAGTGGATTAGTGTATATTTGTACTATTTGAATGGTGTTGCATTAGCGTATCGACATATATAAGGTGTGGCAAGCTTTCCCAGAGCAACAAGTTTCAGCATTGGTATACTAGCTGTGCAACAAGTTTTAGCATTGGTACAGAGGGTGTAGAGTTCACTCAAATACTGCCAATGAAGCTAGCCGCGCCTTTGTTAAGATTGGGATAGCAATTTTTCATGTTCACCCGAGTTTGAAATGATATTTACCTTGAAGGTACATGGTTTGCAATTTTTTAATACTGTCATTAGTTAATAATGCTAGTTATCTTCAGACTTTTGTATTTGGTGTAATGCTCTTGCACAGCTAGTATACCAATGCTGAAACTTGTTACCTTTACATTTGGTATTGTTAATTCTTATAGAAATCTTTCAGTGCTAGAGCTTATGGAAATCTTCCAGTGCTAGATCTTATAGAAACCTTTTCCCATTAAGAAATTGGAATGCTTATATTTGTGAGTCTATGCTTCAACTAGTGCCACTTTTATAGTAATCACACTTTCAATATCTATGCAAACAGGGATGCTCGATTTTAGTGGAACCGCACAAAAAGTCCAACTGGTTCAACATTAGGAGCATGTTTTCTTCCAAACCTTTATATCCAATTGGTGGCACTATGAGCTGTTCATTAAGAAGGTACATGGTTTGCTACTATCTTGCTACTCTTTTTGTACTGTCATTAGATAGTAATACTAGTGGTTTCCATGTGAATTTATTGGCAGGGTGAACCTACATTGGAGGTGCAGGACATGATTCAATGATTGGATGCTCAATTTTGGTTGTATAGATTTCACCTCTTCCATCACTGCGAACATGGATATCCTTGGTGTGATGAAGAATAGGCGCTATATTTCTGCTGTGAACAAGCAAATCAATTAAATATGAAATTGTCCAGGGCAAAACATGACTGTATCAAATTGTCCAGTGCAAAACATGACAGGTGCTAAGCGGAAGAGACATGTTTAAACCGAAAATACAAGGTGGGGTCTATGTTTACTAGCTGCTGGATATTTGTGCAGATAGAGATGTCTGCTCGTTGCTATTTGGCAAACAGACAAAGTGATCGCAATTTTGGTTGAACTGCACAAGAGAATAGTATAGTCACTGCATGCAGTGCCATTTGAAAATAGACACAGAAAGATTGGATAGTCACTTCATGGACTGCATAAAAGTAGCACTGTACTATTTATTGGCCAACACTAGTGCTTCATTGCTTTGGCATGGTTATACAATGGGCATCATTTTGCCTAAGTTAAAGTTTGTATTCCGAAAATAGTTTCGCCGTGTGATCGAGAGAAGACCAAATCATATTGCAGTGGATGTTCCTCCATCATGTGTGGTTCATTCTGATGGTTCCAGCTGTTGGTGAAACCACTTATGTTTGCAAAAGGAATTGTAGACTTCACTAACAAATTTGTCTTTCAGTCTGTACTGAATGTTGGCCAAGAGAAGCATCCATGTTAGTAGGAAGAACATATGTTTTTCTAGATCTTTGCTTTTGGAGCTACATATTTGTATATGATCTGTGAATCATTGAGATGCATTAACATGTTGATCTTATGTATAGGAATCGTACTTGTTGGTTTTAGTTGTGGCTGATCTTTGCTTTTGGAGCTACATATTTGTATATGATCTATGAATCATTGAGATGCATTAACAGTTCCTTATATCTGTTCGCTCAGTGTTTACAAGTTACTAATCGATCACTAGCTAGCCTACTAATGCGCTCCTAGCAGTTTTAGTTGCGACGCAAGATCCGAAGTGGCAGTTTTTTGAATAAAAATGCCTACCTCTGGAGAAACTGACAAGCTGTTCTGAAGAAAATGCCATGCGAATCTGAAGAAACTGCCAGCAAAAACGTTCGCAAATGCCTTATCTCCCAGTGAATGTTCATCAGTTAATGTGATCGTACATGTACACCATTCGACCTACTCGATCCTACATGTACACTATCCGACCTACTTGATCCTACACAGATAAATAGCGGATCACGCACGTAGTACCTCATTTCCGGTTTGCAGGGCTCAATTCAAATAACGACCTACTCGATCCTACACAAATAAATAGCGGATCACACACGTACTACATCCTTTTTGGTTTGCAGGGCTTAATTCAAAAATTTCACCAACCAAAGTAGATGATGAGTGGTGGAATGATTTTTGACAAGAAGGGAGTACCTCGTCAGGATGATTCGAGTTTACAAATGCCTTATCTCCCAGCTAAATGCCTTATCTCCCAGATAAAGTTCATCAACTAATGCCCTCGGTTGCGACTCGTTGCATGTTGCTCCGCGTACTGGCTGCGAGCGATTTTGAGTGCCTGCATGCAGCCGGCCATAATTAAGGCAGCTAACTGATGCGAAAAAATGTGCTTTAATTGTTGCGGGCCTTTTAAATCCGTGGAATCATTATTGACAAGGAGGGAGATGATTCGAGTGCACTCGTTTGACCGTCATGCCGGCGTGCGACCCAACACAGATGGGACGGGACGACACAGTCAGAATTTCAGTTTCTCTAGTTTTCCACGGCAAGCTGGCACGCTAAGCCATGCCTGCTTAATTATGCATTGTATTTGGATGACCGTCGCGCTACCTTCCGCCTATAAGTATTGTTTCCCGACCTTCTATGGCGGCACCGTGATCCAACTGGCCCTATCCTCATAAGCCCCCACCGACCTAACGCCGCTCACCAGTTATCCTTGCTCTTGCCACGTCAGCCATGCCCCCGCCCGTCCGCGATAGGCGAGGCCGGAGGCGGTCACCGCCGGAACTAGTGTTCGGTTTTTCACCGGAAAGAAGACGGAGGGAGGAGGCATTCTATCGGTCTTTAGATGGCAATGCGGAGATCGAGGACTTGTTTGAGCGCGAGCGCCGGGCGGAGGAGCAGGAGTGGTTGGAGCGTGACCGCTTGGCGGAGGAGCAGCGTATCGACATGGAGCAGCAGCACACCGACGCTCTGAGTCCCGAGCAGAGCGACCGCAACTGGGCTGACTACGTGGAGGCCGGCGCCCGGCAAATAGCCCTGGAAGCTATCGGGCACGCACGCATCCGCGACGCCGATTTTTACTACCAGCTCATCAAGTGGGTTTCTCGTTTAGAAGCCGAAGCTTCAGTGGACCACGCCGGCATGGAAAGGGCCAACGCGCGTGAGCAACGCGCCCTATCGCACCTCTGGCAAGTCCGAGGCGAGGCGAAGGACGCCGGTGCTGGTGTTTAGCGTGTACCGCAAATGGCGGTCGGCATCGTCTATTTAGCTAAGAGTAAATTAGTACTTGTACACTACTAGAGTATTAGTGGGAGTAGATAGTTAACTTGGCTATGATGGTTGTCAACGTGGAAGTTCAGTACTCTATATGTGGATCAGTCCTGTTACTTTGCTCTGAATGTTGAACTTTCCGTTTGAACATATGGAATGGGCTATTATTTTTTAAATGAGTTGTATTTGTCCTCCACGGGTTTAGAGGCTGACTTGTGGGCCTACCAAGTTGACGCGTACACAGTCAGGAGATGATTGTACGTGGAGAGGATGACAGCAGGGACCCGCCAAGGTCATGGCAGTACGTAAGCAAGTGCCTCCTTATTTCAAGCCAATAAAAAATGGCTCCTCCTAATGGATTTCTGACATCTGGGTCCCATGCCATTGTCAACGTAGTCAATAAACGAGAGAATTGCACAACGAGCAGCTGACACCAGGGACCCAGCAGCTTGCCCAGTTATTTTTGTTTTGGGTTAATTTGATAAATGCCACTCCAAATCTGGTGTTTCTGAGAAATGCCACTGCAATTTCCAAACTTTCAAAAATGCTATTTCATGCCATTTCCAGTGGCATTTTTTGAAGTCTGGAGTGGCGTTTTTCGAAGTTTGCAAATTGCAGCGGCGTTTTCCAAAGTTTGCAAAAATTGCAGTGTCATTTTTCAAAGTTTGGAATTTGCAGTGGCATTTTTATGAATCGCCATAATTGGAGTGACATTTATCTAATTTGTTTTTGAGATGGAAGCAGGGTGTCAACTGGGCTATGCGGGGCATTCTGGCCTGTCTAGACAACCTTCTCTTTTATGTTTACCACAGACCAGGATAGTTTTTTTTTTTTCTGAAAATGGCTAGCCTAGTTTTTTTTGTGATTTGCCAAGTAAGTCACTTTGTCAAGCCTGTTGGGCTACAAATCTTTCAAGACGAGGAGAGCTTCATTCGGCTGGACGAGAAAATGGCCTATCAGTAATGAGAAATGGGTCGTACATTTTTAAAACACATCAAACGAGCAATTAATTTCAAATTTATTTATTTCATTTTGAGATTTTAAATTGCATTAATTTTTATGCATGGACAAGTTGTTGGATTTTATATTGATATACATTTATTTTTAAAATCAGTTTGAATGTGACTTGAAATTTCGGGATTAAAAACAGTTCGGACCGCACCAAAATATGCAAAATTTCGTATAATTTTTTAACCGTGGCCATAATATGGGTTGTAATGCTAACAAAAAGAATATGGCTCCAAAAAAACCTTAAGAATTAGCAAATGGGTTGTAAATTATTATAAATAATGGCAGATGGGATGTATGCTGTTTTCCATAGATTTGAGGCTTTCCTAAAAAAAAGGTTGACGGACAAGCAGTGACTGTTGGATGTCTATCCAACGGCCGTCGTGCTTCTTCAATCTCTGCTCTTCCTGCTCCAACCGCTCAAACAAGTGCCGGCGGGACTACCTGCTCTCTCCTCCCCGCGGCCGTCTGTGTTGCCGTACATGCCTCACCGCCCCACCGTACTCCCATCGTTGGTCTAGCCATCACTCTACTCACCCACACCTGCTGTTATTCTTCGATGACGGCAGACGAACCAGTAAACCCTCATACAGTCGTACTCCCCTCCCCGTGGGAAACAACTGCCGAGTCTTCCCTGCCTCAACCAGTAAACCCTCGTACAGTCGTACTCCCCTCCGCGTGGGAAACAACTGCCGAGTCTTCCCTGCCTCCGTGTCGTTCCCTTCCTAGGCCTCGTCGTCGTCCACCGCCCTGGTGCTCTCGACGCGGCCTGGTCAATGTGGTCAACGAACGACATGCATCTGAAGTGGACAATACGTGGTGAGGCTGACAGTTGGGTCCAAGGCCGCACGCAAGGAAATGCCTCCTTATTACGCGCAAAATAATGATTCCTCTACCTGACATCTAGGACCCACCGAAAGGGCCTCTGTATTTCGCGCAAAAACATTACCACCGCTAACAGCTCGGACCCACCAGCTATATCTTTACACGCAAGGAAATGCCTCCTTATTACGCACAAAAAAGGAATACTCCCTTGCTAGCTGGGACCCAGTATAGTGGCAGGCTGACTTGTGGACCTACTAAGTTGACGAGGACGGAGGGCTTTGTCAACTTAGTCAATATGCACGATTCTAGCTCCAATTACCGTACGATGTCCATCCAACGGTCGTACGTAGTGCTTCTTCAACCTCTGGTCTTCTAGCTCCAGCCACCCAAACCAGCGTCGGTCGTGCCTCGTGCTCCTGCCTCCCGTGGCCGGCTGCGATGCGGCAGAGGCCTCACCTGTAACGCCCCGGACACACCCGCCGGTGGTCGTTACTCCTGGCGGGATCTAGACTGGCCTCACATATCAATACTAATCTTTTCTGCGCACTTTGTCATCACTCGTGCGCAACCGGGAGCAACTTCCCGGTCGGTCACCCAAGCTGAGCACGCTTAACTTCGGAGTTTTATCCGAATGGGCTCCCGGAAAAGAAAGAATCCTTATTGATATGAGTAGTTTATCATCCCTAATAAGCCAGGCCATCACATACACCCTCACTCAGAGGAACCAACGTCCTCGTCGGGCCACAGGAACGTTCCCTCTTGGCACAACTGTCTGTGCTTTCAGGACAGCACATGTGCCATGCCGTGTGCCACGACGGGTCACGAACGTCATGCACAACATGACTGCAAACTATCCGCAAACATCCGTGTAACCGCGAGGGTCGGCTCTGATACCAACTTGTAACGCCCGGACACACCCGCCGGTGGTCGTTACTCCTGGCGGGATCTAGACTGGCCTCACATATCAATACTAGTCTTTTCTGCGCACTTTGTCCTCACTCGTGCGCACCCGGGAGCAACTTCCCGGTCGGTCACCCATCCTGAAACTACTCCAAGCTGAGCACGCTTAACTTTGGAGTTTTATCCGAATGGGCTCCCGGAAAAGAAGGAATTCCGTATTGATATGAGTAGTCTATCATCCCTAATAAGCCAGGCCATCACATCACCACCCCCTACTACTCCCACCGCTGGCCAGGCCATCACTCTACTCACCCACACCCCTGTTATTCCGCGACGATGGCAGCCTCACACCGCAGCGAACCAGTGAACCCTCATACTCCTCTACGCGTGGGCATCCACTGTCGCATCTTCCGCGGCTCCGCCTCGTCCCCTTCCTAGGCCTCGCCGTAGTCCACGGCCCTGGTGCTCTCGCCGTGGCGTGGTCAACGTGGTAAGGAACAACTTCCATTGGAAGAGTACTGTACGTGGAGAGGCTGACAGCTGGGTCCACGACAACCACAAGGAAGTGCCTCCTTATTACGCGGAAAATAATTATTCCTCCACCTGACAGCAGGGACCCACCGGACGGGCCACCATATTTGTTGAAAAAACATTTCCCCTTGACTGCTGGGACCCATCGGACTGGCCACCATATTTCATGAAAAAAATGTCCCCCCCCCCACAATCAGCTCGGACCCACCGGAAGTGCCGCCTTATGACGCACACAAAAATGAATACTCCCCTGCTAGTTGGGACCCACCTTGGTGGGTGGCTGATTTGTGGGCCTACTAAGTTGATGGGGACGGAGTGCTTTGTCAACTTAGTCAATATGAACGATTCTAGCTCCAGTGACCATACGATGTCCATCCAATGGCCGCAGTGCTTCTTCAACCTCCGGTCTTGTTGCACCAGCCGCCCAAAGCAGCGCCGGCCGTGCCACATGCTCATGCTTCCTGTGGCTGGTTGTGCTGTCGCGGAGGCCTCACTGCCCGCTACTATTCCCACCGCTGGCCAGGCCCTGCGGCGACGGCAGCCTCACACCATAGCCGAACTAGTGAACCCTTGTACTCCTCTCCACGCGGGCTTCCACTACCACGTGTTCCCCGACTCCGCGTCGTCTCCTTCCTAGGCCTCGCCGTCGTCCACCGCCCTGGTGCTCTCAGCGTGGAGTGGTCAATGTGGTCAAGGAACGACTTCCAACGCAAGAGTACTGTACGTGGAGGCTGACAGCTGGGTCGATGGCCGTGCTACCTCTTGAGCTTGCGTTGTATTCCCTCGAAGAGGAAAGGGAGATGCAGCACAGTAGCATAAGTATTTCCCTCAGTTTTTGAGAACCAAGGTATCAATCCAGTAAGAGACCACGCACGAGTTCCTCGCACCTGCACAAACAAATAAGAACTTCGCAGCCAACGCGGTAAGGGGTTGTCAATGCCTTTACGGTCACTTACGAAAGTGAGATCTGATAGAGATGATAGTTTATATTTTTGGTATTTTTAGTTTAATAAAATAGCAAATAAAAGCGGTAAAGTAAAGTAGATGTAGATTGATATGTTGTGAATAGACCCAGGGGCCATAGTTTCTCTAGTGGCTTCTCTCATGATAGGGATATTCTACGGTGGGTAAAAAAATTATTGTCGAGCAATTGATAGAAAAGCGAATAATTATGAGACTATCTAGGTATGATCATTGTATATAGGCATCACGTCCGAGACAAGTAGACCGACTCCTGCCTGCATCTACTACTATTACTCCACACATCGACCGCTATCCAGCATGCATCTAGTGTATTGAGTTCACAAGAACAGAGTAACGCCTTAAGAAAGATGACATGATGTAGAGGGATAAACTCAAGCAACATGATATAAACCCCATCTTTTTATCCTCGATGGCAACAATACAATACGTGCCTTTCTGCCCCTACTGTCACTGGGAAAGGACACCGCAAGATTGAACCCAAAGCCAAACACTTCTCCCATTGCAAGAACTATAGATCTACTAGGCCAAACCAAACCAATAATTCAAAGAGACTTGCAAGGATATTATGAGCACACATAAAAAGTTCAGAGAAGAACCAAATACCTTTCATAGATAACCTTGATCATAAACTCACAATTCATCGGATCTCGACAAACACACCGCAAAAAGAGATTACATCGAATTGATCTCCTCGAAGACCGATGAGAACTTTGTATTGAGATCCAGAGAGAGAGAAGAAGCCATCTAGATACTAGCTATGGAACCGAAGGTCTGAGGTAAACTACTCACAACTCATGGTGAGGGCGATGATGATGATGATGAAGGCCTCCGTGATAGATCCCCCTCCGGTGGAGCTCCGGAACAGGCTCCAAGATGGGATCTCCACAGGAATAGAAGGTACGGCGGTGGAATTAGGGTTTTCTCTCTGTTCATGGAGTTTCTGGGGTACGTGGACTTATATAGGAAGAAGGAGGGCACCGGGGGCCACTTGAGGAGGCCTCGAGGCAGGGGGCGCGCCCTGGGAAGGGGGGGGGGGGGGTGCGCCCCCACCCTCGAGGGCGGCTCCTCTATCCTCTGACGTGGTTCTCAAGCTTCCCGTGCGTGATTTTCTCCAAAAATATCTCTCGTGAAGGTTTCATTCCGTTTGGACTCCGTTTGATATTCTTTTTTGCAAAACCCTGAAATAGGCAAAAAAACAGCAATGTAGACTGGGCCTTTGGGTTAGTAGGTTAGTCCCAAAAATGATATAAAAGTGAATGATAAATCCCATTAAACATCCAAGACTTCATAAATAATATCATGGAACAATCAAAAATTATAGATACGTTGGAAACGTATCAAGCATCCCCAAGCTTAATTCTGGCTCGTCCTCGAGTAGGTAAATGATAAAGAAAGAATTTTTGATGTGGAATGCTAACCAATATAGTTTTTCAATGTAATTCTCTTAATTGTGGCATGAATGTTCAGATCTGAAAGATTCAAGATTAAAGGCTATATTGACATAAGAAATAACAATACTTCAAGCATACTAACAAAGAATTCATGTCTTCTCAAAATACTATGTCTAAAGAAAGTTATCCCTACAAAATCATATAGTGTTGGCTATGCTCCCTTGTTATCACACAAAAATATTCATTTCATGCACAAACCCGATTTCAGCCAAGCATTTGTTTTCATACTCTATTTTTTCAAACCTTTCAACTTTCACGCAATACATGAGCGTGAGCCATGGATATAGCACTATGGGTGGAATAGAGGTGGTTGTGGAGAAGACAAAAAGGAGGGAGATAGTCTCACATCGACTAGACGTATCAACGGGCTATGGAGATGCCCATCAATAGATATCAACGTGAGTGAGTAGGGATTGCCATAAAACGGATGCACTAGAGCTAAATATGAATGGAAGCTCAACAAAAGAAACTAGTGGGTGTGCATCCAACTTGCTTGCTCACGAAGACCTAGGGCATTTGAGGAAGCCCATCATTGGAATATACAAGCCAAGTTCTATAATGAAAATGCCCACTAGTATATGAAAGTGACTAAGCATGAGACTCTCTACAATGAAGAACATGGTGCTACTTTGAAGCACAAGTGTGGAAAAAGATAGTAGCAACTGTCCCTTTTTTGGGCCTTTCTTTTTTTTATTTGGCATTTCTCTTTTTTCTCTTTTTTTAGGGATGGGCTTTATAGATTTAGCCTTTCCTCCCATGGGACAATGCTCTAATAATGATGATCATCACACTTTCATTACAACTCGATATTACAACTCGATACTACAACAACAAAGTATGACTCTATATGAATGCCTCCGGCGGTGTACCGGTATGTGCAATGAAACAAGAGTGACATGTATAAAAATTATGCATGGTGGCTTTGCCACAAATACGATGTCAACTACATGATCATGCAATGGCAATATGACAATATGATGCGTGTCATATGAACAGAACGGTGGAAAGTTGCATGACAATATATCTCGGAATGGCTATGGAAATGCCATGATAGGTAGGTATGGTGGCTGTTTTGAGGAACAATATATAGTGGTTTATGGCACCGGCGAAAGTTGTGCGGTACAAGAGAGGCTAGCAACGGTGGAAGGGTGAGAGTGCATATAATCCATGGACTCAACATTAGTCATAAGAACTCATATACTTATTGCAAAAATCTACGAGTCATCAAAACAAAGTAATCAACGCAAGCTCCTAGGGGGGAGGTTGGTAGGATTTAACCATCGCGCACCCCCGACCTCCACACAAAGGTTGGCACTCTACAAATACCTCATGCTCTAACTTCGTCACATAGCGGTTCACCATACATGCATGATACGAGAATCACTAACCTTAACAGAAGTATTTCTAAATTTCATAATAACTCCACTAGCATGACTCTAATATCACTATCCTCATATCTCAAAAAAATTATCAAGCATCCAACATCTCATTCTATTCAATGCACTTGGTGTGAATTTTTTTACTACATTGACATTGGATGTCTATCATGTGAAGACTAGTTGTTTTAGCCTAAACACATTACCATGCTGTTTTAATAGACTCTTAAATAGATATAAGTTAAGCATGAGAGTTCAAAAATGTTTACAAAATATTACCACCATCGTGCTCTAAAAGATATAAGCGAAGCACTAGAGCAAAAAACTATTCAACTCAAAAGATATAAGTGAAGCACATAGAGTGTTCTAACAATTTCTAGGCCATATTTAACTATCTCAAATAGGTGTGTCCAGCAAGGATTATTGTGGCAAACTAACAAGCAGAGACTCAAATTATACAAGACGCTCCAAGCAAAACACATAACATGTTGCGAATAAAAATATAGCTCCAAGTATAGTTACCGATGGATGAAGACGAAAGAGGGGATGCCTTACCGGGGCATCCCCAAGCTTAGGCTTTTGATTATCTTGAATTTACTTGGGGTGCCATGGGCATCCCCAAGCTTAGGCCTTTGCTACTCCTTGTTCCATAGTCCATCAAAGCAATACTCAAAACTTGAAAATTTCACAACATAAAACTTAGACATAAATTCTCGTGAGCTCCGTTAGTACAAGAAAGCAAAACACTACTCAAAGGTACAGCAATGAATTCATTATTTGTTTTATATTGGTGTTAAACCTACTGTACTCCAACTTCTCTATGGTTCATATCCTCCAATACTACTCATAGATGCATCGGAATAAGCAAACAAGACACAAAAAACAGAATCTGTCAAAGACAGAACAGTCTGTAGTAATCTGCAGGTTTCGCCTACTTCTGAAACTCCAAAAAATTCAAACTAAATTGGTAAATTTGCGGAATTTGTCTACCAATCATATGCAAAAATAATCAACTAAAAATCACGCTCCAATAAAATCTCACGACTACTTTAGCGAGCGCTAACGATTCTGTTTTTCACAGCAAGATCACATAAACTTCACACAAGTCTTCCCAAAGGTTCTACTTGGCACAAACACTAAAAAAACATGAAACCACATCTAATCAGAGGCTAGATGCAATATTTATTCCCTAACAGCAACAGAAACAAAAAACATAAAATTGGGTTGCCTCCCAACAAGCGCTATCGTTTTTCGCCCCTAGCTAGGCACGATACAAGATAAACCTAGGTATTGCCATCCTTGGAAGGCAATCCATAAGTGGATCTCATGATAGATTCATATGGTAATTTGACTTTCTTTCTAGGAAAGTCTTCCATGCCTTTCCTTAACGGAAATTGGAATCTAATATTTCTTTCCTTCATATCAATAATTGCACCAATCGTTCTAAGGAAAGGTCTACCAAGAATAATAGGACATGAAGGATTGCAATCTATATCAAGAACAATGAAATCTATGGGCACATAATTCCTATTGGCAACAATAAGAACATAATTAATTCTTCCCATATGTTTCTTAATAGTGGAATCCGCAAGATGCAAATTTAAATAACAATCATCAAGCTCATGGAACCCTAGCAAATCACACAAAGTTTTTGGGATAGTGGAGACACTTGCACCCAAATCACACAAAGCATATCATTCATGATCTTTTATTTTTATTTTGATAGTAGGTTCCCATTCATCATAAAGCTTTCTAGGTATAGAAACTTCCAACTCAAGTTTTTCTTCATAAGATTGCATCAAAGCATCAACTATGTGTTTAGTGAAAGCTTTATTTTGACTATAAGCATGAGGAGAATTTAGCACGGATTGCAACAAGGAAATACAATCAATCAAAGAGCAATTATAATAAATTGAATCCCTTGAAATCCAAAGTAGTGGGTTCATCACTATGCAAAGTTTTAATCTCTTCACTCCCACTTTTAGCAATTTTAGCATCAAGATCTAAAAACTCAGAATCATTGGGACACCTTAAAGCAGAATCATCTCCAATCCTATCTTCATCAAGATTAATACTAGAAAACAAGGATCTAATAGGAGACACATCAATAACTTTCAGATCTTCATCTTTATTTTCATGATAACTAGAAGAACACGATTTAATATAATCTTCTCTTTTAGCACGCATTCTAGCGGTTCTTTCTTTGCATTCATCAATGGAAATTCTCATGGCTTTGAGAGACTCATTGATATCATGCTTAGGTGGGATAGATCTAAGTTTTAAAGATTAACATCAAGAGTAATTCTATCCACACTTCTAGCCAATTCATCAACCTTAAGCAATTTCTCTTCAAGCATAGCATTGAAATTCTTTTGCGAGATCATAAACTATTTAACACTAGTTTCAAATTTTGAAGGCATCTTTCCATAAGAGTTGTTGTAGGAATTACCATAATTATTAGAGGAATTACTAGGGAAAGGACTAGGATTAAAATTACCTCTATAAGCATTGTTACCAAAATTATTCCTACCAACAAAATTCACATCCAAAGATTCATTGTTATTCTCAATCAAAGTGGACAAAGGCATATCATTAGGATCAGAAGAAGCACTCTTAGCAGCAAACAATTTCATAAGTTCATCCATCTTTCCACTCAAAACACTAATTTCTTCGATAGCATGCACTTTTTTACTAGTAGATCTTTCGGTGTGCCATTGAGAATAATTAACCACAATATTATCTAGGAGTTTGGTAGCTTCTCCTAAGGTGGTTTCCATGAAAGTGCCTCCGGCGGCCGAATCTAAAAGTTCTGAATAATCATCCATAGATTCAAACCATGTGTAGGGCAATTACGTACATCAATTTCAGTCTCTCCCAAGCTTGTGCAACATGCTCATGATCTAGTTTCTTAAAATTCATAATATCATTTCTAAGAGAGATGATCTTAGCAGGAGGGAAATACTTAGAGATAAAAGCATCTTTGCACTTATTCCACGAATCAATACTATTTCTAGGCAAAGAGGAAAACCAAGTTTTAGCACGATCTCTAAGTGAAAATGGAAATAACTTCAATTTAACAATATCGTTATCTGTATCCCTTTTCTTTTGCGTATCACACAAATCAACAAAGTTGTTTAGATGGGTAGCGGCATCTTCACTAGGAAGGCTGGAGAATTGATCTTTCATGACAAGATTCAACAAAGAAGCATTGATCTCACAAGATTCAGCATCGGTAATAGGAGCAATCGGAGTGCTAATAAAGTCATTGTTGTTGGTATTGGAGAAGTCACACAATTTGGTATTGTTCTGAGCCATAGTGACAAGCAAGCAATCCAACACACACAAGCAAACAAGAAGCAAGCAACCGACAAACACACGGCGGAAGAAGGGCAAATAAAACGGCAAGGGTGAAGTGGGGGAGAGGAAAACGAGAGGCAAATAAATGTAATGCGAAGGATAAGGGTTTGTGATAGGTACTTGGTATATGACTTTTGCGTAAGCCTCCACGGCAACGGCGCCAGGAATTCTTCTTGCTACCTCTTGAGCTTGCGCTGTATTCCCTCGAAGAGGAAAGGGAGATGCAGCACAGTAGCATAAGTATTTCCCTCAGTTTTTTAGAACCAAGGTATCAATCCAGTAGGAGACCACCCGCGAGTCCCTCGCACCTGCACAAACAAATAAGAACTTCATAGCCAACGCAATAAGGGGTTGTCAATCCCTTTACGGTCACTTACGAAAGTGAGATCTGATAGAGATGATAGTTTATATTTTTGGCATTTTTGTTTCATAAAACAGCAAATAAAAGTGGTAAAGTAAAGTAGATGTAGATTGATATGTTGATAATAGACACGGGGGGCATAGTTTTCTCTCGTGGCTTCTCTCATGATAGCGATATTCTACGGCGGGTAAACAAATTACTGTCGATCAATTGATAGAAAAGCGAATAATTATGAGACTATCTAGGCATGATCATTGTATATAGGCATCACGTCCGAGACAAGTAGACCGACTCCTGCCTGCATCTACTACTATTACTCCACACATCAATCGCTATCCAGCATGCATCTAGTGTATTGAGTTCACAAGAACAGAGTAACACCTTAAGCAAGATGACATGATGTAGAGGGATAAACTCAAGCAATATGATATAAACCCCATATTTTTATCCTTGATTGCAACAATACAATAGGTGCCTTGCTGCCCCTACTATCACTGGGAAAGGACACCGCAAGATTGAACCCAAAGCCAAGCACTTCTCCCATTGCAAGAACTATAGATCTAGTAGGCCAAACCAAACCAATAATTCGAAGAGACTTGCAAGGATATTATGAGCACACATAAAAAGTTCAGAGAAGAACCAAATATCTTTCATATATAACCTTGATCATAAACTCACAGTTCATCGGATCTTGACAAACACACCGCAAAAAGAGATTACATCGAATTGATCTCCTCGAAGACCGAGGAGAACTTTGTATTGAGATCTAGAGAGAGAGAGAGAGAAGAAGCCATCTAGATACTATCTATGGACCCGAAGGTCTGAGGTAAACTACTCACAACTCATGGTGAGGGCGATGATGATGATGATGAAGGCCTCAGTGATGGATCCTCCTCTGGTGGAGCTCCGGAACAGGCTCCAAGATGGGATCTCCGCGGGAATAGAAGGTACGGCGGTGGAATTAGGGTTTTCTCTCTGTTCATGGAGTTTCTGGGGTACGTGGACTTATATAGGAAGAATGAGGGCACCGGGGGCCACTTGAGGAGGACTCGAGGCAGGGGGCACGCCCTGGGAAGGGGGGCGCTCCCCCACCCTCGAGGGCGGCTCCTCGATCCTCTGACGTGGTTCTCAAGCTTCCTATGTGTGATTTTCTCCAAAAATATCTCTCGCGAAGGTTTCATTCCGTTTGGACTCCGTTTGATATTCTTTTTCTGCAAAACCCTGAAATAGGCAAAAAACAGCAATCTGGACTTGGCCTTTGGGTTAGTAGGTTAGTCCCAAAAATGATATAAAAGTGAATGATAAATCCCATTAAACATCCAGGACTTCATAAATAATAGCATGGAACAATCAAAAATTATAGATACATTGGAGACGTATCAGGCCGTAGCAAGGAAGTGCCTCCTTATTACGCGCAAAATAATTATTCCTCCACCTGACAACGGGGACCCACGAGACGGGCCACCGTATTTCGCAACAAAAATGTTTCCCCCTGACTGCTGGGACCCACCAGCTACATCTTCGCACGCAAGGAAGTGTGTCCGGGCAAAAAAAAAAACGATTCGCCCCCCTGTCTGCTGGGACCCACCAGCTACATCTTCGCATGCAAGGAAGTGCCTGACAGTCGGGACCCACCTGGTCGAAGCGTATGTAGCATTGTCATTCTGGTCTCGAACGTGTACGTACATAGTGGTCAATGTAGAGGCGCGAACGTAGCATGTACACATAAGTACAGCGGCAAGTGTGCAAGAAAGAAAATACGGCCACGTACGTACATACAGGAAGGGTCTCGAACGCCTACTCGCGCATACGTACGGCCAGGGCTCGTGTACATGGCTGGGTCGGAATGGAGAAACAACGTCGTCGTCGTGTTCATGGGGAGCCAACCGTCTAGGTCGGAACGGAATGCGTCGTCGTGTTCATCGGGAGGGCTTGGACGGAACAACCGATGGAAACGAGGCCTGGCGTACCGCAGAACGGAGGAAACGGCCTTGTGTTCGACCGGCCATAGTCGAAACGGGATCTTGTTCATCGGGAGGGGTCTGGCGTACCACAAAACGGAGGAAACGGACCTCCTACGGACGAAACGGGGGTCCTGTTGATTGGGAGGGGTGTGGCGTACCGCAAAACGGAGGAAACATACTTGTGTTGGAGCGCTACGGTCGAAACAGGGGTCATGTTCATTAGGAGGGGTGTGGCGTACCGCAAAACGGGACTCCACGGGATACTCTTCATCTCCACCGTCGACCCCCTCTAGCCTCCACAGGCTACTGTTCATCCACCGTCGACCTCCTCCTGCCTCCACCTGCGACTGTTCAGCCTCCACCGCGCGCTACTCCACCGGCTACTGTTCAACCAGCCCTTTCCACGGGCTCCTGTTCAACCACCCCTCCACGGGCTACTGTTCATCCATCCCTCCATGGGGTGGTCTTGTTCATCCAGCCCTCCACGGGGTCCTGTTCATGCAGCCCCAACCAGCTCGATCAATTGGGGTCCTGTTCATCCAGAGGCAACACCACGGGGTCCTGTTCATCCACCCCCACCGGGAACTGTTCATCCAAACCCCCCAGCAACACTCACTGTTCATGTAGGCAGCATTGATCGGCTTCAGTTAGCAGCAGTAGCGAAGGAATCGCTCGATCGGGTTCAGTTAACAACCATCGATCGATCGCTCGGGTTCAGTAATGCGTAGCCTGCAGTGCAATCGCTCGGGTTCACTTAGAGCCCAACGCCTCGCACCCACGCGCGTGCGTGTACGAGAGAAACACGCATCACTCGGCCCCGATCACCCACCGTAACCGGGAACACCCCGATATTTTCCTCGCCCTCGCTTCTACCATGATTTTTTTCCGTCATGGACGGCCCAAAGAATGTCATGCAGCTGCATCTCCGGCCCGCCCAGGATGAAAAGCCCATTTTCTGTCATGATTTTTTGTCATAGAAATAGGACCCCACCACATCTATGATGATACCGTGTTTTGTCACAATTATTGTCATAGAAGTGTCATAAATATGACGGAAAAAAATTTCGTTCGGCCCTAAATGTCACGGATGTGTCTTTTTTTTGTAGTGCTGCTTCTTGAAGATCTACCCGAGTGAGGCAAGTTCTTCATGGGAGATCGCCATGGTGGGATAAAAAAGGTTGCTTCTTCGTGGACGCTCCTTGGGTGGAGCCCTCCATGTACTCGCGCAACCATTACCCTTCGTGGGTTGAAGTCTCCATCACTGTGGATGTACGATAGCACCACCTATCGGAACCACGCCAAAAATCTCCGCGTCTTCATTGTGTTTGCACTCTCCAAACCCTTCCCTTTACCTTCATATGCAATGTTTTACTTTCCGCTGCTACACTCTTAGAATTGCATGTCTAGGTCGATTGCTTGACTTTTGCTAGTTGATAAAATCTGCCCACAACTAAAGTTGGGAAAAGGTTAGATTTTTATTTGGTCAAGTAGTCAAATCACCCCACTCTAGACCTACTTTTGATCCTACAAGTGTTATCAGAGCTTTGATCTCCATTTGCCTTG
Source organism: Secale cereale (assembly GCA_902687465.1). NCBI lineage: Eukaryota > Viridiplantae > Streptophyta > Magnoliopsida > Poales > Poaceae > Secale > Secale cereale. Next base: position 415,077,657 of record LR738709.1, read on the forward strand.
ATTTCCATAGCTTTTGGTGACCATAGCCTTGGTTTCACAACCTAGGAGAGTATGGCGTCTAGTGAGGGAAATTACCACCATAGAGGTCCTAACTTTGATGGTACTTGATACATCCATTTTGCATCATGTTTTTTTACTATTATTTATAATGTTTTTATGCATAATAATGCCTCTTGGAGTAATTCTAATGCCTTTTTTCTCATAATATGCAAGGTTTACATCAAGAGGGAGAACACCGGCAGCTGGAATACTGGACCTGAAAAAGCAATGCCAGACCACCTATTCTGCACAACTCCAAATGAGCTGAAACTTCACGGAGAATTATTATGGAGTATTTAATAAATATTGGAGCAAATAAGTACCAGAGGGGCCTACCAGGTGGGCACAACCCACCTGGGCGCGCTAGGGCCACCAGGCGCGCCCTGGTGGGTTGTGCCCTCCTCGGCCCACTTCCGGTGCCCATCTTATGGTATATAAGTCATTTTGACCTAAAATAATTAAGGAGAGGATTTTCGGCATGGAGCACCATCGTCTTGAGGCGGGACTTTGGCAGGAACACTTTTTCCCTCCAGCGAAGCGATTCAGCCATGGGAACTTCCCTCCCAGAGCGGGAAATCATCATCATCGTCATCACCAACAACACTCTCATCTTTGGGAGGCCAATCTTCATCAACATCTTCAACAACACCATCTCCTCTCAAACCCTAGTTCATCTCTTGTGTTTAATTTGTACCAGAACCTCGGATTGGTACATGTGGGTGACTAGTTGTGTTGATTACATCCTGTAGTTGATTACTATATGGTTTATTTGGTGGAAGATTATATGTTCAGATCCATTATGCTATTCAATACCCCTCTGATCATGTGCATGTTTATCACTTGTGAATAGTTACTTTAGTTCTTGACGTCATGGGAGAAATCATGTTGCAAGTAATCATGTGAATTTGATATGTGTTCGATATTTCGATAATATGTATGTTGTGATTCCCTTAGTGGTGTCATGTGAACATCGACTAGATGACACTTCACCATATTTGGGCCTAAGGGAATGCATTGTGGAGTAGTTATTAGATGATGGGTTGCTAGGGTGACAGAAGCTTAAACCCTAGTTTATGCGCTACTTCGTAGGGGACCGATTTGGACCCAAATGTTTAATGCTATGGTTAGATTTTATTAATACCTTTCTCGTAGTTGCAGATGCTTGCGAGGGGGTTAATTATAAGTAGGGTTTTTTTCAAGTAAGAACAACACCTAAGCACCGGTCCACCCACATATCAAATTATCGAAGTAACACACAAATCAAACCAATATGGTGAAAGTGACTAGATGACATTCCTGTGTGCCCTCAAGAACACTTTGCTTATTATAAGAAACCGTTTTGGCATGTCCTTTTCCACAAAAGGATTGGGCTACCTTGATGCATACTATTTGCCATTACCATTACTTGCTCGTTACAAATTATCTTGCTATCAAACTATCTGTTACCGATAATTTCAGTGCTTGCAAATATTACCTTGCTGAATAACACTTGTCATTTCCTTCTGCACCTCGTTGGGTTCGACACTCTTACTTGTCGAAAGGACTACGATTGATCCCCTATACTTGTGGGTCATCACGACTCTTTTCTAGCACCGTTGCCGGAGAGTGAAGCGCTCTTGGTAAGTGATAACCCACAAGTATAGGGGATCGCAACAGTTTTCGAGGGTAGAGTATTCAACCCAAATTTATTGATTCGACACAAGGGGAGCCTAAGAATATTCTCAAGTATTAGCAGTTGAGTTGTCAATTCAACCACACCTGAAAGACTTAATATCTGCAACAAGGTATTTAGTAGCAAAGTAGTATGGAAGTAACGGTAACGGTGACAAAAGTAATAGTAGCAGTTTTGTAAGAAATGTAATAGTGGCAGCGGAAAAGTAACTAAGCAAGGATCAATATGTGAAAAGCTCGTAGGCAATGGATCAGTGATGGATAATTATGTCGGATGTGATTCCTCGTGTAATAGTTATAACATAGGGTGACATAGAACTAGCTCCAGTACATCAATGTAATGTAGGCATGTATTCCGAATATAGTCCTACGTGCTTATGGAAAAAAACTTGCATGACATCTTTTGTCCTACCCTCCCGTGGCAGTGGGGTCCTATTGGAAACTAAGGGATATTAAGGCCTCCTTTTAATAGAGTACCGGACCAAAGCATTAACACTTAGTGAATACATGAACTCCTCAAACTACGGTCATCACCAGGAGTGGTCCCGATTGTTGTCACTTCGGGGTTGCCGGATCATAACACATAGTAGGTGACTATTGACTTGCAAGATAGGATCAAGAACTCACATATATTCATGAAAACATAATAGGTTCTGATCTATAATCATGGCACTCGGGCCCTAGTGAAAAGCATTAAGCATGGCAAAGTCATAGCAACATCAATCTTAGAACATAATGGATACTAGGGATCATACCCTCACAAAACTAACTCGATTAGATGGTAAATCTCATCCAACCCATCACCGTCCAACAAGCCTACAATGGGATTACTTACGCACGATGGTGAGCATTATGGAATTGGTGATGGAGGAAGGTTGGTGACGACGATGGCGACGATCTCCACTCTCCGAAGCCCCGAACGGACTCCAGATCATCCCTCCCAAGAGAGATTAGGGCTTGGCGGCGGCTCTGTATCGTAAAATGCTATGAATCCTTCTCTTTGATTTTTCTCTCCCTGAAAGTGAATATATGTAGTTGGAGTCGGGGTCGGTGGAGCCTAGGGGGTGGGCGCGCCCCCACCCTCGTGGATAGGGTGTGGGCCCCCTAGTATTGATTCTTTCGCCACTATTTTTTTTATATTCCAAAAATATTCTCCGTTGATTTTCAGGTCATTCCGAGAACTTTTATTTCTGCACAGAAATAACACCATGGGAATTCTGCTGAAAACAACGTCAGTCCGGGTTAGTTCCATTCAAATCATGCAAGTTAGAGTCCAAAACAAGGTAAAAAGTGTTTGGAGAAGTAGATACATTGGAGACGTATCAACTCCCCCAAGCTTAAACCTTTGCTTGTCCTCAAGCAATTCAGTTGACAAACTGAAAGTGATAAAGAAAAACTTTTACATACTCTGTTTGCTCTTGTTGTTGCAAATATGTAAAGCCAACATTCAAGTTTTCAACCAAGATTATGAACTAACCACATTCACAATGACTTTCAGATCTCATGTTTACTCATATTAATGGCATAATCAACTAGCGAGCAATAATAATAAATCTCAGATGACAACACTTTCTGAAAACAATCATAATATGATATAACATGATGGTATCTCGCTAGCCCTTTCTAAGACCACAAAACATAAATGCAGAGCACCTCTGAAGATCAAGGATTGACTAGACATTGTAATTCATGGTAAAAGAGATCCAGTCACAGTCATACTCAATGTAACTTAATAGCAATGCATGCAAATGACAATGGTGCTCTCCAACTGGTGCTTTTTAATAAGACGATGATGACTCAACTTAAAAGTAAATAGATAGGCCCTCCATAGAGGGAAGCAGGGATTTGTAGAGGTGCCAGAGCTTGAGTTTTGAAATAGAGATAAATAATATTTTGGGTGGCATACTTTCATTGTCAACATAACAACCAAGAGCTCTCGATATCTTCCATGCTACACACATTATAGGTGGTTCCCAAACAGAACGGTAAAGTTTATACCCCCCACCACCAACAAGCACACTCCACGGTTGGCCCGAAACAACGGGTACCGTCCATACCAACAACAGCCCTGGGGGAGTTTTGTTTAATTATTTTGATTGGATTTGAGCATGGAACTGGGCATCCCGATTACCGACCATTTTCTCATGAATGATGAGCAGAGTCCACTCATCATGAGAATAACCCACCTAGCATGGAAGATATAGACAGCCCTAGTTGATACATGAGCTGTTCGAGCATACAAAACAAAATTTCATTTGAAGGTTTAGAGTTTGGCACATACAAATTTACTTGGAATGGCAGGTAAATACCGCATATAGGAAGGTATGATGGACTTATATGGAATAACTTTGGGGTTTATGGAAGTGGATGCACAAGCAGTATTCCCGCTTAGTACAAGTGAAGGCTAGAGAGAGACTGGGAAGCGACCAGCTAGAGAGCGACAACAGTCATGAACATGCATTAAAATTAATCAACAATGGGTGCAAGAATGAGTAGGATATAAATCACGATGAACATAAATATCGTGGAGGCTATGTTGATTTTGTTTCAACTACATGCGTGAACACGTGCCAAGTCAAACCACTTGAATCGTTCAAAGGAGGATACCACCCTAGCATACCACATCACAACCATTTTAGTAGCATGTTGGCATGCAAGGTAAACCATTATAAACTCCTAGCTGATTAAGCATGGCATGAGCAACTATAATCTAATTGTCATTGCAAGCATGTTTCATTCATAATAGGCTGAATCAGGAACAACGAACTAATCATATTTACAAAAACAAGATTGGTCGAGTTCATACCAGCTTCTATCATCTCAATCAGTTCATCATATATCGTCATTATTGCCTTTCACTCGCACAGCCGAACGGCGTGGATAATAATAATAGTGCACGTGCATTGGACTAAGCTAGAATCTGCGAGCATTTAATACAAGGGAGAAGACAAAGTAGTATGGATCTTGGTTAAATCAACAATAATGCATATGAGAGCCACTAAGCATTTTCATCATGGTCTTCTCTTCTTGACCCCGAAAGAAAAGAAAAAAAATAAAACTATTTACACGGGAAAGCTCCCAACAAGCAAAAGAAGAACAAAAAAAATCTTTTGGGGTTTTCTTTTAATTACTACTACACGCATGGAAAGTAAACTAGCTAAAAGCTACAAGTAATGTTTTTGGTTTTTCTTAAGGTTTTTTTGACACTCAAGAAAAAGACTTAGAAAAGAAAATAAACTAGCATGGATAGTACAATGAAAAAGTATGAGCACCGACAACTAGAATGAGTGTGTGATTATGAATGTAATGTCGGTGAGAAATACGTACTCCCACAAGCTTAGGCTTTTGGCCTAAGTTGGTATATGACCATGGTTGGCCTAGCGGATATCCAAAATCGTAGTTGGGGTTGTATTGCGATGTAGCGGCTATTGCCTGATGGGCTGCAGCTTGGAGACGAGCCGCCTCCGTTCTCTCCTCATACTCATTCGCCCATTCCCTTGTTATCACATATCTCCTTTTTGCATGAAAGTCAAAGAAAGTAGGAGTAGGGAGAGCAATACGGATAGTGCGACGTTTATCAAAGATTACTTGGTACTGAAGGAATTGTTCATTCCTCTCAACAAACTGATGGCGGACCATAGCATTATAATCTAGATAAGTAGGAGGCAACTTCGTATCATTTTCTTGTATGGGAATGCGAAGATAATTAGCCACACGAGTTGCATAAATTCCACCAAACAAATCTCCACTTAGACCATTAAGATGTAACATTCGTGTAACAATAGCCCCCAAGTTATATCGTTTATCACCTAGTACCGCACTTTTGAGGACACTAAGATCTGGGACGCACATGTGGCAAGCCTCGTCTTTACCGTTAATGCATCTACCAAAGAAGAGACCAAAATAATGTATGGGAGCGAATTGAATGCTCCCTATGGTGATTTCTCTAGACTCCACCACAGTGATAATAGCTAGAAAGTCCTTATATTCAGATTTGCGAGGTTCACTAACATTACCCCATTGCGGGAGTTTACAAGCATTATTAAAATCTTCTAGGTCAATGGTGTAAGATTTATCATAAAGATCAAATAAAACAATGTGAGAATTGCGTGAGGAAGTAAATTTAAATCTTGTCACAAAGGAATCAGTTAAGTAGTGGTACTGTGGGCACTTATCTGACACGAATTCCTCAAGATCAGCATTACGCACATATGTGTCAAATTCTTCCTTGATGCCTGCCTGGACCATAAACTCCTCCGACGACCATTTACAAGGCCGTACTTGAGCTTCCCTCGTTGGTTCATTGTCCGGCTCACGTATCGCTAGCCTTGGTACTTTCTTCCTTGAGGAACCACCTTGGTAGATTTTCCTATGCATTTTCTCTGAAAAATTTCTGAAATTTTTAGTGACTCAAAATAAAAGTGAACCAAACTCAACAAGATTGATAGCAAATACTCCCACAAGTGCCTAGAGACTATATCATGTATTAGAACTACTTGGGACCACATAAATTTGACATGCAAGCTCAAGAACAGGGTCACCTAAGAAGCAAAAATTCGCAATAGATAAAGCACTGGAAAAAAAACTAACAGGACCATTGGAGGAGTCACATACCGAAGAACAATCTCCCCAAACAGTTTTGTGAATGGAGCTTTGAGCAAGGAGATCGAAAATGGCAGTAAGATGAGCTAGAACACGGGTTTGAGCTATGGGAGGATTTTTTCTAGAGGAAGATGAAGTGTGTGGGTGCTAGAATAAGTGGAGGGGGTCCACGTGGGGCGCACGAGGCAGGGGGCGCGCCCAGGGGGTGGGCGCGCCCTGCACCCTCGTGGCCAGGTTGTGTAGCCCCCTGATGTGTTCTGAGTGCCAGATATTCTTAAATATTCTAGCAAAAATCATATTTCATTTTCGGGACATTTGGAGAAATTTTATTTTTGGGGTAATTTTTATTGCAAGGATAACTCAGAAAATAGATAGAAAATATTATTTTTTGCTTTATTTAATCTAAATAACAGAAAGTAAAAAAGGGTACAGAGAGTTGTGCTTTCTAACATCATCCATCTCTTGCTCATCAAAAGGAATCCATTAACAAGGTTGATCAAGTCTTGTTAACAAACTTTTTCCGAATAACATGAAACCGGAGAATTTTTCGAATAACACTAGGTTACCTCAATGGGGATATGTATGTCCCCAACAATAAGAATATCATATTTCTTCTTGACAGTGGGAAGAGGGAATTCAAAACCTCCAATAGTGATCGTTGAAATGTTTCCAATAGAATTGATACTGTGGACTTGAGGTTGTTTCCTCGGAAAGTGTACCGTATGCTCATTACTATTAACATTAAAAGTGGCATTGCATTTGTTGCAATCAATAACAGCCCCTGTAGTATTCAAAAAGGGTCTACCAAGGATAATCGACATACTATCGTCCTCGGGAATATCAAGAATAACAAAGTCCATTAAAATAGTAACATTTGCAACCACAACAGGCACATCCTCACAAATACCGACAGGTATAGCAGTTGATTTATCGGCCATTTGCAAATATATATCAGTAGGTGTCAACTTATTCAAATCAAGTCTACAATATAAAGAGAGAGGCATAACACTAACACCGGCTCCAAGATCACATAAAGCAGTTTTAACATAGTTTCTTTTAACAGAGCATGGTATAGTCGGTACTCCTGGATCTCCTAGTTTCCCTGGTATTCCACCTTTAAAAGTGTAATTGGCAAGCATGGTGGAGATTTCGACTTCTTGTATCTTTCTTTTATTTGTAATAATATCTTTCATATACTTAGCATAAGGATTTGTTTTAAGCATATCAGTCAAACACATATGCAAAAAGATAGGTCTAATCATTTCAACAAAGCGCCCAAAATCCCCATCATCCTTTTTCTTGGATGGTTTAGGAGGAAAAGGCATGGGTTTCTGAACCCGTGGTTCTCTTTCTTTACCGTGCTTCCTAGCAACAAAGTCTCTCTTATCATAACGTTAATTCTTTGATTGTGGGTTATCAAGATCAACGGTAGGTTCAATCTCCACATCATCGTTATTACTAGGTTGAGCATCATCATGAACATCATCATTATCATTTTCACTAGGTTTATGCTCATTACCAGATTGTGTTTCAACATTAGAAATAGAAATATCATTGGGATTCTCAGGTGTGTCAACAACAGGTTCACTAGAAGCATGCAAAGTCCTATCATTTTTCTTTTTCTTCTTCTTAGAAGGACTAGGTGCATCAACATTAGTTCTCAGAGAATCTTGCTCAATTCTCTTAGGGTGGCCCTCAGGATACAGAGGTTCCTGAGTCATTCTACCCCCACTAGTCATAACTCTAACAACATTATCATTTTTCTTACTATTTAATTCATTAAGCAAATCATTTTGTGCTTTAAGTACTTGTTCTACTTGAGTGGTAACCATAGAAGCATGTTTACTAATGAGTTTAAGTTCACCTTTAACTCTAGACATATAATCACTCAAGTGTCTAATCATATAAGCATTATGTTTCAATTGTCTACCAACATAAACATTGAAGTTTTCTTGTTTAACAATAAAATTATCAAACTCATCTAAGCATTGGCTAGTAGACTTATAACGAGGAATATCACCTTCATCAAATCTATAGAGAGAATTTACCTTTACTACCTATGTCTGGTTATCAAGACCATGTATTTTATCAATAGGTGGTAAATTCTTAACATCTTCAGCTTTAATACCTTTTTCTTTCATAGATTTCTTTGCCTCTTGCATATCTTTAGGACTGAGAAATAGAATACCCCTTTTCTTCAGAGCTGGCTTAGGAGCTGGTTAAGGAAGTGTCCAATTGTTTTCATTACTCAACATATTATTTAATAGCCATTCAGCTTAATCAACATTTCTTTCCCTGAAAACACAACCAGCACAAGTATCCAGGTGGTCTTTGGAAGCATCGGTTAGTCCATTATAAAAGATATCAAGTATTTCATTTTTCTTAAGAGGGTGATCAGGCAAAGCATTAAGTAATCGGAGAAGTCTCCCCCAAGCTTGTGGGAGACTCTCTTCTTCAATTTGCACAAAATTATATATTTCCCTTACGGCAACTTGTTTCTTGTGAGAGGGGAAATATTTAGGAGAGAAGTAGTAAATCATATCTTGGGGACTACACACACAACCAGGATCAAGAGAATTAAACCATGTTTTAGCATCACCCTTTAAGGAGAACGGAAATAACTTAAGGATATAGTAGTAACGATTTTTTTCCTCATTGGTGAATAGGGTGGCTATATCATTCAACTTAGTAAGATGTGCCACAACAGTTTCAAATTCATAGCCATGGAAAGGATCAGATTCAACCAAAGTAATTAACTCAGGATCGACAGAGAAATCATAATCCTTATCAGAAATACAGATAGGTGAAGTAGCAAAAGCTGGGTCATATTTCATTCTAGCATTCAAGGAATTTTCTTTCAACTTAGCTAACAATTTCTTAAGATCATACCTATCATTGCAAGCTAAAGATCTCTAGCAGTTTCTTCATCCATAACATAACCCTCAAGCACAACAGACAATTCGTATCTAGGGGGAGAATCTTCATCATCACTTTCATCAATATTATCAGTTTCAATAATTTCATTCTCTCTAGCCTTAGCAAGTTGTTCATCAACAGACAATTCGTATCTAGTGGCAAATCATTATCAAGCATAGAAGTAGTTTCATCATAAGTATCATGCATAGCAGAAATGGCATCATCAAGAACATGAGACATATCAGATTCAATAGCAGGAGTAGGTGTCGCAAATTTACTCATAATAGAGGGTGAATCAAGTGCAGAGCTAGATGGCAGTTCCTTACCTCCCCTCGTAGTTGAGGGATAAATCTTGGTTTTTTCGTCTTTCAAGTTCTTCATAGTGATCAACAGATATAAATCCCAAGTGACTCAAAGAATATAGCTATGCTCCCCGGCAACGGCGCTAGAAAATAGTCTTGATAACCAACAAGTATATGGGATCGCAATAGTTTTCGAGGGTAGAGTATTGTACCCAAATTTATTGATTCGACACAACGGGAGCCAAAGAATATTCTCAAGTATTAGCAGTTGAGTAGTCAATTCAACCACACCCGAAAGACTTAATATCTGCAACAAAGTATATAGTAGCAAAGTAGTATGGAAGTAACGCTAACGGTGACAAAAGTAACAGTAGCAGTTTTGTAACAAATGTAACAGTGGAAGCGGAAAAGTAACTAAGCAAGGATCAATATGTGAAAAGCTCGTAGGCAATGGATCAGTGATGGATAATTATGTTGGATGCAATTCCTCATGTAATAGTTATAACATAGGGTGACATAGAACTAGCTCCAGTTCATCAATGTAATGTAGGCATGTATCCCGAATATAGTCATACGTGCTTATGGAAAAGAACTTGCATGACATCTTTTGTCCTACCCTCCCGTGGTAGCGGGGTCCTATTGGAAACTAAGGGATATTAAGGCCTCCTTTTAATAGAGTACCAGACCAAAGCATTGACACTTAGTGAATACATGAACTCCTCAAACTACGGTCATCACCGGGAGGTGTCCCAATTGTTGTCACTCCGGGGTTGCCGGATCATAACACATAGTAGGTGACTATTGACTTGCAAGATAGGATCAAGAACTCACATATATTCATGAAAACATAATAAATTCATATCTGAAATCATGGCACTCGGGCCCTAGTGACATGCATTAAGCATGGCAAATCATAGCAACATCAATCTTAGAACATAATGGATACTAGGGATCAAACCCTCACAAAACTAACTCGATTACATGGTAAATCTTATCCAACCCATCACCGTCCAGCAAGCCTACGATGGGATTACTCACGCACTGCGGTGAGTATCATGGAATTGGCGATGGAGGAAGGTTGATGATGACGATGGCGATGATCTCCACTCTCCGGAGCCTCGAACGGACTCCAGATCAGCCCTCCCGAGAGAGATTAGGGCTTGGCGGCGGCTCCGTATCGTAAAATGCGATGAATCCTTCTCTCTGATTTTTTCTCCCTGAATGTGAATATATGGAGTTGGAGTCGGGGTCGGTGGAGCCTCAGGGGGCCCACGAGACAGGGTGGCGCGCCCAGGGGGGTGGGCGGCCCCCTGGTCTTGGTTCTTTCGCCAGTATTTTTATATATTCCGAAGATATTCTCCGTTGATTTTCAGGTCATTCCGAGAACTTTTATTTCTGCACAAAAATAACACCATGGCAATTCTGCTGAAAACAGCGTCAGTCCGGGTTAGTTCCATTCAAATCATTCAAGTTAGAGTCCAAAACAAGGGAAAAAGTGTTTGGAAAAGTAGATACATTGGAGACGTATCAATAAGTGGAAATTGGTAAGGAAAAAATTATTATTACGTGCTAAAATTTACTATCACTTGTTACTATGGAAAACAATCCTTTGAGGGGTTTGTTCAGGGTATGTTTGCCTCGCGCGGAAGCCCAATTAGTTGCCCCTCAAATTGCTGCACCTACTGAAAATGTTGAATATGAAATTCCTTCAGGTATGATAGAACAACTGCTAGCTAATCCTTATGCAGGAGATGGAACCGAACATCCCGATATGCATTGGATATATGTGGATGAAATTTGTGGATTATTTAAGCCTGCGGGTTTACTTGGAGATGAAGCTAAGAAGAAGGTTTTCCCTTTATATTTGAAGGGAAGAGCATTGGCATGGTATAGGCTATGCGATGATACTGGATCTTGGAATTGGAATCACCTGAAACTGGAATTCCACCCAAAAAAATATCCTATGAATCTAGTTCATCATGATCGAAATTATATATATATATATAATTTTTGGCCTCGTGAAGGAGAAAGTATCGCTCTAGCTTGGGGTAGGCTTAAGTCAATGTTATATTCATGCCCCAATCATGAGCCTCGAGAGAAATTATTATTTAGAACTTTTATGCTCGACTTTCTCGTAATGATCAATCCATGCTTGATACTTCTCGTGCCGGTTCTTTTATGAAGAAGACTATTGAATTTAGGTGGGATCTTTTAGAAAGAATTAAATGTAACTCTGAAGATTGGGAACTCGACAAAGGAAAAGAGTCAGGTATTAAGCTTAAGTTTGATTGTGTTAAATCTTTTATGAATACCGATGCTTTTCAAAAGTTTAGCACCAAGTATGGACTTGACTCTGAGATAGCAGCCTATTTTTGAGAATCTTTTGCTACTCATGTTGATCTCCCTAAAGAGAAGTGGTTTAAGTCATCCCCCTATTGAAGAAGAATTCAAAGAACCAGTAGTTGCTAAAGAAGAAACTATCTTCTACAATGTTGATCCAGTTGTTCCTACTGCTTATATTGAGAAACCACCTTTTCCTGTTAAGATAAAAGAGCATGCTAAGGTTTCAACTGTGGTCCGTAGAATTAATATTAAAGCACCTAAACTCCCTGAGCAAATGAGAGTAGAACCTATAGTGTTGCTTGATAAGTCTCCAACGTATCTATAATTTTTTATTGTTCCATGCTATTATATATATGATGTTTTGGATGTTTAATGGGCTTTATTATACACTTTAGTATTATTTTTGGGACTAGCCTATTAACCCAAAGGCCAAGTCCATATTGCTGTTTTTTGCCTATTTCAGGGTTTCGTAGAAAAGGAATATCAAACGGAGTCCAAACGGAATGAAACCTTCGGGAGAGATATTTTTGGAACGATATCTTCACGAGAGACTTGAGAACCAAGGCATATGGGACACATGGCGTCCATGAGGGTGGAGGGCGCGCCCCCTCCCCATGGGCGTGCCCCCTGCCTCATGGGCCCCACGTTGCTCCCCCGATACCCTCCTTCCTCCCATATATACCCATGTTCCCTGAAAACATCGAGGCAACAGAGAAAACTCTAATTCCACCACCGCAACCTTCTGTTCCCGTGAGATCCCATTGTGGGGCCTGTTCCGGAGCTCTGCCGGAGGGGGGGGGGGTCTTCCAAGGAGTGCTTCTACATCAACACCATCGCCTCACCATGAGTTGTGAGTAGTTTACCACAGACGATCGGGTCCATAGTTAGTACCTAGATGGCTTCTTCTCTCTCTTTGGATCTCAATACCAAGTTCTCCTCGGTCTTCGAGGATATCTATTCGATGTAATCTTTTTGCGGTGTGTTTGTCGAGATCCGATGAATTGTGGGTTTATGATCAAGATTATCTATGAGAAATATTTGGTTCTTTTCTGAATTCTTTTATGTATGATTATAATATCCTTGCAAGTCTCTTAGAATTATCGGTATGGTTTGGCCTACTAGATCTATAGTTCTTGCAATTGGAGAAGTGCTTGGCTTTGGGTTCAATCTTGCGGTATCTTTTCCCAGTGACAGCAGGGGCAGCAAGGCACGTATTGTATTGTTGCCAACAAGGATAAAAAGATGGGGTTTATATCATATTGCTTGAGTTTATCCCTCTACATCATGTCGGCATTACTCTGTTCTTTTGAACTTAATACTCTAGATGCATGCTGGATAGCGGTCGATGTGTGGAGTAATAGTAGTAGATGCAGAATTGTTTCGATCTACTTGTCACGGACGTGATGCCTATATATAATGATCATGCCTAGATATTTTCATAATTATTCGCTTTTCTATCAATTGCTCGACAGTAATTCGTTCACCCATCGTAGAATTCTGCTATCATGAGAGAAGCCACTAGTGAAACCTATGGCCCCCGGGTCTATTCTTAATATATCAATCTACAATCTACTTTACTTTATTTTTTTTACTTTCTGTTCTTATATCCAAAAATATCAAACTATCGTATCTATCAGATCTCACTTTCGTAAGTGACCGTAAAGGGATTGACAACCCCTTATCGCGTTGGCTGCAAAGTTCTTATTTGTTTGTGCAGGTGCGAGGGACTCGCACGTGGTTTCCTACTGGATTGATACCTTGGTTCTCAAAAACTGAGGGAAATACTTACGCTACTGTGCTGCATCTACCTTTCTTCTTCGAGGGAATACAACGCAAGCTCGAGAAGTAGCAAGAAGAATTTCTGGCACCGTTGCCGGGGAGGCTTACGCAAAAGTCATATACCAAGTACCTATCACAAACCCTTATCCTTCGCATTACATTTATTTTCCTGTCGTTTTCCTCTCCCCCACTTCACCTTTGCCGTTTTATGCGCCCTTTTCCCGTACGCCTTTTTGTTTGCTTGTGTTGCCATATGCCTTCTATTAGCTTGCATCTTCGCTTGCTAAATTATGGATCCTCATCCACTTGCTAATCTTTTTAAGAGATCCAATTATGTTGAACCAATCGCTAGTGAGATGCGTGCACTAGATTATCTTTATGAGGTTTTGCTTGATATTCGTGAATCTAAAAATTGTGATGAAGTGTTGAAAGAAGAAAATTATGAAGTGATTCATGATAGCTCTTTTAATGAAAAACATTATTGCAATGATACTATTGTAAATTCTATTAATGTCAATTGTGTTTATGATCTGCAAAACCCTAATCTTGGGGATGCTAGTATTGCTATGTCCACTACTTGTTGCAATGATCATGATTGGGGTGATGCTTCTTACGATCTTGAAAATTGATTTAATCCCCATGATGAATGTAAGATTGATAATAATGTTTGCAATAATATTTAAAGTCGGTTTGGAAGACTGTCAACTTTAGATCCCACATATTTGGAAAATGTTCAATCTTATGAATTTTTTGATAAAAGTGTGTTTGGAGAGGTCATAACTTTAGTTAATGTTAATCCCACTATTTTGGAAGAGTGTCAACTTCATATGCATGTGGATCGTGTTGAGAATATGTTTTGTGATAGCTATATTGTTGAATTTGCTTATGATCCTACATGCAATTATTATGACAGAGGAAAATATGGTGGTAGAAATTTTCATGTTACTAAATTACCTCTTGTCATGTTGATACTGATTTTGTTTCTATCTTCTTCCTTGCATATGCTAGATCTTGCTTGTCTTGCTAATTTGTTTTCCTATAAAATGCCTATGCATAGGAAGTATGTTAGACTTAGATGTGATTTTCACATGCTTTATGATGCTCTCTTTGTGCTTCAATCCCTATCTTTCATGTGAGCATCATTAAAATTATGCCTAGCTAGGGGTGTTAAACGATAGCGCTTGTTGGGAGGCGACCAAATTTTATTTTATTTGTTTTTGCGTCTCTTTAGGAATAAATATTGCATCTAGCTTATGTTTAGATGTGCTTTTGTGTTTTAATTAGTGTTTGTGCCAAGTAGAACCTTTGGGAAGACTTGTGTGAAGTTTATATGATCTTGCTGTAAAAAACAGAAACTTTAGCGCTCACGAGATTAGCCACCAGATTTTACTGGAGAGTGCTATTTAGTTGATTCTTTTTGCAGATGATTGATAGACTAATGCCTCATGTTTACAAATTGATTGCAATTTTTTGGAGTTACAGAAGTATTCGAAAGTTACAGATTACTACAGACTGTTGTGTTTTTGACAGATTCTGTTTTTCGTGTGTTGTTTGCTTATTTTGATGAATCTATGAGTAGTATTGGAGGATATGAATCATAGAGAAGTTGGAATACAGTAGGTTTAACACCAATATAAACAAAGAATGAGTTCATTACAGTACCTTTGAGAGGTGGTTTGTTTTCTTATACTAACAGAGCTCACGAGATTTTTGGCTAAGTTTTGTGTTGTGAACTTTTCAAGTTTTGAGTATTGCTTTGATGGACTATGGAACCATGAGTGGAAAAAGCCTAAGCTTGGGGATGCTCAAGGCACCCCAAAGTAAAATTCAAGGACAACCAAAAGCCTAAGCTTGGGGATGCTCAAGGCACCCCAAAGTAAAATTCAAGGACAACCAAAAGCCTAAGCTTGGGGATGCCCCGGGAAGGCATCCCCTCTTTCGTCTTCATCTATCGGTAACTATACTCGGGACTATATTTTATTGCTACACTAGGAACATTCAACTTACACACCCATCCGGCAAGACAGTCAATGTCTTGACCCGAATGGCTAAGCGTCAGCTCTACTCTCTTAATGCCAGCCCTCTACCAGAACTCGAAGATATTCCGGTAGTCCGTGACTTTCCAGATGTTTTTCCGGAAGAACTGCCAGGTGTTCCACCTGACAGAGATGTCGAGTTTGTGATAGATATTATTCCTGGACCTGTCCCAATCTCTAGGAGACCTTATAAGATGGCACCCCTAGAATTAGCTGAGCTTAGGAAACAACTCGATGAGTCCTTAAAAAAGGGTTTCATCCGTCCTAGTTCTTCCCCTTGGGCTTGTCCCGTCCTCTTCGTCAAGAAGAAGGATGGAGCGGAACGGATGGTTGTAGATTACCGACTTGTCAATCTGGTCACCATAAAGAACAAGTATCCGCTCCCCAGGATCAATGACCTATATGATCAGCTCGCTGGATCCTCGGTCTTTTCCAAAATGGATTTGAGGTTGGGCTACCATCAAATCAAAATCAAGAACGGGGAATACCAACGCTGTCAGGACCCAGATCGTAAGTCACACCGATCTAGATTGTAACACATCATATCACTTTGCGGCCTCACGCACGGTATCCCCACGGGTGCCACCTTACCTGGCCCAGAATTGTTTGCGCATTTTGGCACACGTATATGACAGTGTCGCTAGCATCCACATGACAGAGAACCCGGGGCCGACATGGCTAGTTATAAACCAAAAGTGGCACTAAATTACAGAGACAGGCATCCATGACCCAGCAACGAACGTGTCGGTCATCAACGTATGAACCCAAGTCGTAGCAAGCTACATGGACTTAAAGGAACAACGCGTGACATTTCCCCTAAGGGACAGACACAGGAACGAAGAAGGACACATGCCGGCCAGCCTACGTGTTCCGAGCAGTAGCAAGCTACCAAGGCTCATTGGAAGCACTAGGAGGCATTTCCCTGTAAGATAGGCTACCAAAGGGAAACAACTAGGTGTCGGATCCCACACATACCAAGCATTTCAATCATACACACAATATGCTCAATATGTGCAAATACAACATTGCATCACAACAGAACTCTATGACTCAAAGTACTTTATTTAAGAGGCTCCAAGAGCCATACATAACATATCCATACAGGTAGGGGTCACATGACCCAACACTCAAGTCATACAGTCATACAAGCACAAGCATAAGCTAACATGTCTGAGTACAGACAACTTAGAAAATAAAACAGGCTTGGTGTAGCTGTTGGTGTACTAAGGTAGGGGTACCTCAGTACCCCAACTTGTGCACGGGCAGTAGCAGCTTCCCGCGGCAGGGCTCACCACGTGCTCGTCGGAGACCTTTTCTGCTCCATATAAAGCCATTCAAAAACAAAGTATACAAGATAGTAGATCAAGGCCCCGGCAAGTGGAGCTTGCCGGGAAGGCCGTCCCAGGCTCAAGATTACCTCGCTAGCACAAGACCCTGGCAAGAGGAGCTTGCCAGGAGGACTAGAAGATTACACTACAGAAGACATGCCCCGACGCAGCATGCGCCCCGGCAGGGCCCGGGGAGCGACAAGCTTCAGAGCCCGACAAGCTTCCGGGCCCGGCAAGGTCAAGGCCCCGGCAAGGTGCTTGCCGGGGAGAGTTACGCTGTGTGCCCGCGCTCCAGCTCATTGAACCACGCGTCGCCCTGGGGCCATTCCAGGGACGCGTGGCGGATGGCTGTGCAGCCTGGGGGACATGGTGGCACTACACGGTGACGAAGCCATCGCCGTCGCAAACGGAGACGCAAGGGCGGGCGCTTTTGGAGTCGACGGTGACGGGCATTTAATGCTCTTGTCCCACACTGTCAAAGTAGGTGATGACCACTCTTCATCCACTGTTGCTCCACTATTCCCGCACTGTTACAACTACCACCACTATTACTTTTTTACCCTTTCTCCTGCGTTGACACCTGTCGGTGACCCCTTGAGCTATAAAAGGAGGCCCATGCACAACGTAGAAAGGGTTCGGGACCTAGATCGCTCATTCACTCGGTGTAGCTAGTTCTTCAAGCTCCCGAGCTCCCCAACTCAATACAAACTAAGCAGGAGTAGGGTTTTACGCGTCCATCGCGGCCCGAACCTGGGTAAACTGCCCGCGTGCTCTCCACGATCTGCTCTTTGTGCTCCCTCCGCTCCCTTACCACACGAACAAGGGGCTCCGGTCCCATAGGTGCTCGTGGTGGACAGTTTCCCCCGACATCTTTGGCGCGCCAGGTAGGGGGCGTCGAGGTTGTGCGAACCTGATCCGGCGTTCACGCGGGCGCATCCTTCATCAACCTCTCCAACTTCATCAACAACTTCATCATCAGCAACATGGCCCTGAAGAAGAAGGCTTCGGAGGTCGCAGGCCCGTCTGCGTCTATTCCACCCCCACCAGAACCAACGGTGGGTGGAGGAGACGCCGGCGGAAGAGTGGTCGCCGGTGAGGAAACTCACGGCACCGCTAAATCCAAGGACAAGGCGGACGGCCGGACCAACTCCAAGGCCTCGGTCTCCGTAGATGCGCCACGTCCATCTCAGCAAACAACAACCCAGCAGCGCCATGGCACAGGAGGTGGCATCCACTTGCTGGGCCAAGGACAAACCGGAGGCTCGCGGGATGCTCCGGGACATCGCCCTGGCACGAGCAAGGCTCGGTCGCCGGGGCGGGACCCTGCTCCTTCTAACCCTGTTAGGAGTCCGAGCATATCCCGCTCCTCGCACCGCTCGCCCCCGCTCCCCTCCTCTCCAGCAGAAGCGCTCACAAGGGCGCAATTGCTCCTCGATTTCCCTCCAGCAGCAGACAAGGCCGAAGACTGGAGGGTAACCATCCAGAGCCTCATCGCCTTCGCCAACAACGACACGCCGCAGCAGCCGGCGACCTCGCGGCCACGGCAAGTCGAGAAGACGAAGGCCGACGGCGACAAGACCGCCGGGGGTGCAACCACCGTGCACTCCCCGCCGCGGAAGCAAAAGACGCCACCCCGCCGGATCAACGTCGACGACGACTCCACGGCGTCGTCAGATCCGCGGGCTCGTCGGGACCAGCGCCAAGTCCTTGACGACCGGCGACTTGAAGACGCTCGAACGACGATCGAGCGCTGCCGAGAAGCTCGGCGACAATCAGATCAGCGAGCTGGGAACGCTGTCGACACGCACGCGCCCGCTGAACCAGGCGACTTGCCGTACGCGGCAGGTTGCCCTGCATTTACCCGTGAGCTGCGGCGCGTCCAGTGGCCCAGCATGAAGAACTTCAAGCCCGACGTACCGGAGAAGTACGACGGCAAGACGCACCCCTCGGAGTTTCTCAGCATCTACACCATCGCGGTGCAGGCTGCCGGGGGGCGCGACGAGAAGATATTGGCAAATTACTTCCCGCTGGTGCTTAAGCCAAACGTCCGTTCTTGGCTTATGCACCTGCCGGAAGGCTCCATTTCTTCTTGGGCGGACCTTTGCCACCAGTTTGTTGGCGCCTTCACGGGCGGCCACAAACCCCACGGCCAGGAGAGTGATCTCCACATCTTGGCCCAGAAGGAAGGAGAACCTCTGCGCAAGTACATCCAGCGCTTCAGCCGCATGCAGCACAACATCCCCGACGTCCACCCCGCTGCGGTTATCAGTGCGTTTCACCAGAACGTACGTAACCGCCGCATGCGTGAGGAGATGGCCATGACCAAGATACGGGATGTCAGCGAGCTCTATGCTCTAGCTGATAAGTGCACGCGCGCCGAAGAGGGGAGGAGACTCCCCGGAGAGGATGCCGGCGCAGGAGGAAGCGACAGCGAGGATGCCGCCCCGACAAAGAAGAGCCGGCGGCGGAACAATAGAAGAAAGAACAAGAAGGAAGTGCTTGCCGTCGAGAAGTCCGGCAAGGAGGCTCCCGCCAAGCAAGCACAGGCTGGCGGCTCCGGCAAGGAGCCTGCCCCTGTAGCGGCAGCCGACAAGCAGGACGGCTCCGACAAGCAATACTGCAAGATCCATCGCACCAAGGGCCACGACCTCTCCAACTGCAAACGCGTCGAATACCTCGTCGAGCAGCAGAAAGCTGAGTACGAGCGTCGCGACAAGGAGAAGGCCCAAGGTGGCGGAGGAGAGCCAAGCAAGAAGCGGCCATTCAATGGCCGGGGGGGCGCCGCGGCAAGGCCAAGCAGCGGCAAGGTGACCGACCTCCCCGGGGCCTCGACAAGGATGAGGAAGACGACGACGATGACATGGAGGAAGAAGATAACAGCGAGCAGGAGTTCCAGAAGGCCACGGAAGTCCTGTGCGTCGACGGTGGCGCCTTTCTGCACACCTCCCACCGCCAACTCAAGCAGTGGGTGCGGGAGGTGAATGCGGCAGAGCCGCCCGTGGAGTCGCGCAGGCTCCTCAAATGGTCTAGCACGCCCATCATTTTCGATCTTGAGGATCACCCTGACCGCACCACCGCGGTCGGGTGCTTGCCGATGTTGGTCTCACCCACCATCCGCAACCTCAAGGTCACCAAAATGTTGGTTGACGGCGGGGCCAGCCTGAACTTGATCTCCTCTGCTGTGATCAAGAAACTCCAAATCCCAGATAGCGAGCTCGAAGAGACCGGTTCGTTCCAAGGAATAAACCCGGGGAGGAGCAAGCCCAAGGGGAAGATAACTCTGCCGGTGACCTTTGGCGGGGAGCTCAACTTCAGAACTGAGCGCATCACATTCGACGTTGCCGATATACCATTGCCATATGATGGGATACTCGGCCGTCCCGCCCTCGCCAAGTTTATGGCAGCTTCCCACTACGCCTACAATGTACTCAAGATGCCGGGGCCGATAAGCGTCATCTCTGTCCACGGCGACAAGAAAGATGCGCTTATCTGCGCCGACAAGATCTACCGGGACGCAGCAGCCGCGGCGGAAAGCAGTACACTTGCCGCTGAAGCTCCCGGGGGGAAGAAGACCAAGACCAAGTCCGGCAAGTGCTCTGGGGCCCACTCCGGCAACCGCACCTCCTCGGAGTGCTGCGCTGCCGTCGAGGATGTTCCATCGAGCTCCACCGGCAAGTGCAAGAAAGGGATGACCGCTCCTCCGGCAACCAAGAAGGTGTCCGCCAGCGAGGACGGCACTGGTGGTACCTTCACCATCAGTGCCACACTTGACAGCAAATAGGAAAGCGCGCTCGTTGCCTTCCTGCGGGCGAATGTCGATGTGTTTGCCTGGCAACCATCTGACATCCCCGGTGTTCCCAGGAAGGTAATTGAGCACAAGCTTGCTGTTTGTCCTCATGCGCGGCCCGTCAAGCAGAAGGTGAGGAAGCAAGCCGTGGAGCGCCAAGAATTCATTGCCGAAGAGATCAAGAAACTAGAGGCAGCAGGCCTAGTTAGAGGCATGATCCATCCGACGTGGTTAGCAAACCCAGTCGTCGTGCGTAAGGCCAACGGGAAGTGGAGACTGTGTATAGACTTCACCGATGTGAATAAAGCATGTCCCAAGGATCCATTTCCCTTGCCGCACATTGACCAGATTGTTGACTCCACTGCTGGATGTGAGCTGCTCTCTTTTCTTGATGCATATTCAGGCTACCACCAGATTTTCATGGCCAAGGAAGATGAAGAGAAGATTGCGTTTATCACTCCATGTGGCACGTATTGCTTCATACGCATGCCCTTCGGACTGAAGAATGCAGGCTCCACATTTGCAAGGGTAGTGCACACTGCTTTTGAGCCACAGATCCACATGAATGTAGAAGCTTACATGGATGACATAGTGGTGAAGAGCAAGAGTAAGGATACCCTGATCCAAGATTTGGAAGAGACGTTTGAGAACCTGCGCAAGATCCAGCTTAAGTTGAACCCCGAGAAGTGCGTCTTTGGAGTCCCCTCCGGCAAGCTTCTCGGGTTCTTTGTGTCACAGAGGGGGATTGAAGCCAACCCCGACAAGATAAAAGCCATCGAGCAGATTGAAGCCCCGAAGCGCGTCAAGGATGTCAGGAGACTTGCAGGTTGTGTGGCTGCTCTCAGTAGGTTCATTTCAAAGTCAGCAGAACGCGCCCTACCTTTCTTCAAAATCTTGAAGAAGGCAGGTCCCATGAAATGGACTCCGGAAGCGGAGGCAGCGCTGTAGGACTTGAAACGGTACCTATCCTCCACTCCAATACTTGTCGCACCTAGGCCACAGGAGAAGTTGTTGCTATACCTAGCAGCAACCAACCAGGTGGTTAGTGCTGCGTTAGTAGCGGAGAGGGAGGCCGACGAGGAGTCAGCACCACCGGCAAGCGAGTCCAGCGACAAGCAGGGGGCTCTTCCGACAAGCTCTGGCCCCGACAAGGACAACTCTGCGCAGGAACAAGGAGAAGTGCGGAAGAAGATGGTGCAGCGCCCAGTGTATTTTGTAAGCTCTCTTTTACAAGGGGCTAGATCAAGATACTCTGGGGTGCAGAAGTTGCTTTTCGGCCTCCTCATGGCCTCGAGAAAGCTGCGCCATTACTTCCAAGCACATGAGATAACAGTGGTCACTCGCTTTCCGTTGAAGAGGATATTGCACAATCCAGAAGCAACAGGCAGGATTGTCGAGTGGGCACTGGAGCTGTCGAGCTTTGGACTCAAGTTTGAAAGTACTTCAACCATACAGAGCCGAGCTTTGGCAGAATTCATAGCTGAATGGACCCTGACGCCCGATGAAGAAATTCCAGAAACAAGTGTACCCGTACAAGAAGCGACAAGTGAATGGGTAATGTACTTTGATGGTGCCTTCTCGCTGCAAGGCGCCGGCGCCGGCGTGGTCCTCATCGCGCCCACCGGAGAGCACCTCAAGTATGTTATCCAGATGCACTTTCCCAGGGAGCAGGCGACAAACAATACTGCTGAGTATGAAGGCTTGCTCGCCGGCCTCAGGATTGCGGCCGAACTTGGGATCAGAAAGCTGATTGTGCGGGGAGATTCTCAGTTGGTGGTCCGGCAAGTCAACAAGAGTTACCAGAGCCCTTTGATGGAAGCTTATGTAGATGAAGTGAGGAAGCTTGAAGAACACTTTGAAGGTCTGCAAATGGAGCACGTTCCAAGGGCCCAGAATGACATTGCAGATGGCCTTTCAAAGTGTGCTGCGATGAAGTTGCCTGTGGAACCAGTGACCTTCCTGCTCAAGCTGACTCAGCCATCCGTTACACCATCTATTGGGCAACCCAAGAAGAGAAAGTTGGTCTCCGGCGACTACTTGCTGGCGGATCTTCCTGAAACCGCTGCCAAGGTCCCCAAGATCAACGATCAGAACGCTGAGGAACAGTTTGCTCCTGCAGATCCAAGGGTCTGCGCAGTTGAAGCAAGCGTTCCCGACAAGCCTCGCCCCGGCGAGCTTGCCGGGGGACCAACAGCTCCGGCAGAACCAGATGTTCTTGCCGTAGAAGCTGGGGTTCCCGCAGCGGCCCTCATGCCTTTAGTCCTTGCCGTTGAGCCTCGGGCTCCGGCATGGGCGCAGCAGATCGTCCGTTTTTTGCAAACTGGAGAACTTCCCGACGACCCAGAAGAGATAGAGAAGATAACCAGGCAGTCAAGTATGTACCAGTTTGTGGATAACGAGCTGTACAGAAGAAGACTCAATGGTGTCAGGTTGAAGTGCATTTCCAGAGAAGACGGACAGAAGCTGTTGGCAGAAATACACGGAGGCATATGTGTCCACCACATTGGCGCAAGGGCACTTGCCGGAAAGGCATTCCGGCAAGGGTTCTTTTGGCAAGAAGCCCTCCAAGATGCAACTGCACTAGTAACCAAGTGTGAGGCGTGCCAGTTCCATGCCAAGCAGATTCATCAACCAGCTCAAGCTCTCTAGACGATCCCTTTGTCCTGGCCCTTCTCGGTCTGGGGGCTCGATATCCTCGGCCCTTTCCCTCGAGCTGTCGGGGGCTTTGAGTACTTGTACGTTGCAATCGACAAGTTCACAAAGTGGCCAGAAGTGGAGCCAGTGAGAAAGGTGACAGCACAGTCAGCGGTCAGGTTCTTCATGTCGATTGTTTGCCGTTTCGGAATCCCTAACAGGATCATCACCGACAACGGTACACAATTTACTAGTCGCACCTTCATGCAGTACGTCCAAGACCTTGGCGCCAAGGTCTGTTTCGCTTCTGTTGCTCACCCGAGGAGCAACGGTCAAGCGAAGAGGGCAAATGCTAAAGTGCTGCGCGGGCTCAAGACAAGGACCTTTGACAGGCTGCGCAAGTGCGGAAGAAACTGGATAGAGGAGCTACCGGCGGCTCTTTGGTCAATCAGAACGACACCGAGTCGAGCCACCGGACAGACACCCTTTGCCCTAGTCTATGGGGCAGAGGCAGTTCTCCCCACGGAACTCGTATACGGATCTCCTCGAGTCCTCGCTTATGATGAGCTCGAGCAAGAGCAACTGCGACAAGATGATGCATTGCTCCTCGAGGAGGA
Source organism: Secale cereale (assembly GCA_902687465.1). Lineage (NCBI taxonomy): Eukaryota > Viridiplantae > Streptophyta > Magnoliopsida > Poales > Poaceae > Secale > Secale cereale. The sequence goes on from LR738709.1 coordinate 415,101,711, forward strand.
ACGTCTCCAGGCTGCTGTACGAGCTGCTCGATACCAGCAGGCCTTGCGCCGCTATCATAGCCGCAAGGTTAAGGCCAGGAGTCTCGAGGAAGGCGACCTTGTTCTTCGGCGTGTTCAGTCCGCCAAGAATTCCAACAAGTTGACGCCGAAGTGGGAAGGCCCTTATCGGGTGAGACAAGTCACAAGGCCCGGCGCTGTCCGCCTTGAGACCGAAGAAGGCTTACCGGTGAGCAACTCCTGGAACATTGAGCATCTTCGCAAGTTTCACCCATAAGGCGAGGTTGCCGTGATCCGCTCCGGCAACCAATTTTTGTACAAGCCTTGCCGCTGTTGCATGTAACCCTTTGTACAAAGCCGGGCGCAGATCCCGTGCATCAGTAAAGTTTCTCTGTTTTGCACTGTTTGCCTTCGCCATGCTTTTATTCGTTATTTGCATGTATTGTTTGGCATCTTGTGCAACACGAGTACCCGGTAAGCATTAGCACGCCGAAAGGCCATATACTTGTTTACATATTCTTTTTCTTTCCCTCTTAAGCAGAAGGAATGTTCCTCGCGCACAAGTTTGCTGGGGGGGAAGGAGATGGAAGATGAACCAAGTGCTGTTCAAGAAAGAGAAGCCTTACCGAGAAGCAAGCAATATATGAAAGCTAAGTTATCAGAATTTGAGTAGTTCAAATTTTTAATTTTTAGTTATCTTCCTTGAACAACCACACTTTGTATGGAAAACCTGTGCGCGGAGGAACCTACCCGTGGCTAGCCGCACCCTTATCTTGTTTTCGAGTACGCTCAACGACTTAAGTGAGCTGCGACAAGTGTCGCGCCCTTGCTTCGTTTTCGAGTTCACTCAGCAAGCTAAGTGTGTTGCGACTAGTTGCGGCAAGGTTGCTTGCCGGTAAGACCTTGGCCAGCAGGCTGCTCAGAGTTCAGCACTCAGCGCTCGCGGCAAGGGCCCGTTGCCGGCAAGCTCCCTGGAAGCGTAGGGTGAAAAGCATACAAAGTAAAGGACCAAGACAAGGGAGATAACATTGCACTGATTGATCAAAATAAGATAATATCTTACAAGGGATAACTTGTCGCAATGACTAATAAGTTTGTGTCCATGGCACACTTTGCAGCAAAAGAGATAAAGAAAAGGAAGAGGCCTAATCTACGCGGTCGCCTTCAACCCTGGAGATCTTATTCACCTTGGCGATGATGTGGGCGACCTGCGCCTTCAGCGCCTCCATATCCGCGTCGGCCGGCAAGCTGCGGAGAACGTTGACGAGATTTATACCAGGATTGCGGTACACTATCTTCGTCAGAACGCGCTCCAAGGTTCCCGCGCAGAGCTGGCGTGACTCCTCGGCCAGTTGCGCGGGAAGCTTCTTCTGAAGATTTGCAAGGGCCGGCGCGACCCCTCTGAAGAAGAGGCTGAGCTTGGCGCTGTGGGGGAGGTTTGGATCCGGGGAGTATATGAGATGCTCAACCCTCAGCGCCATCAGCTCCTTGTCGATGGCAGCGGCGGAGGCCACCAGGTCTTCGGTCCATACCTCGACGGTCCGGCGGAAGTTCTCAGCTGAAGTGGCGGCGCTCTCCACCAGGCCTCGCTCCTTGCGGAGCTCGTCCTTCAGCTTGGTTTCCCGGTCCCGGACGGCGTCGAGCGAATCCTTCAGCGTAGTGACCTTTAGCTCCAGATCTGCAATCGAGTCCTTGGCGGCCTTCAGTTCGTCGCCTTGCTTGGAAAGGCGCACCTGGAGTTCGGAGTTAGTGTGGGCATCCTTCTCGCGCTCTATGTTGAGCGCGGTGACCCTATCCGTGCTCGCCTTCAGGAACTCCTCCAGCTGCGCCACCTTAGCTTCGAGGTCCTTCTTGGCGGTCTCCGCGGCGGCTGCGGCGGCTTTCGCCTCCTTCAGCTCTCCGCCAAGGGCCTGCTCCCGGGAGGTAAGGTCTTCCTCGTGAGCATCGAGGTTGACCTTCCGTTGGGTGAGCTCTCCTTCGCGCCGAGACAGCGCTTCTCCGGCGAGTCGCTGCTGCCCCTCGGCCTCGGCCTTCTCCAAGAGCCATTCCTGGTACTCCCCGGCAAGCCGCTCGCGCTCCTCCGCCAAATCGTGGAGGGCCGCCTGGTTGGCGGCGCGGAGCTCCGCGGCGCGTTTCTCCATGTCAGCTGCGGCCTTGGCGGTGAGGGCTTCCCGAGATTCAAGCTTCGCCTGCCTGGCCCGGTAAAGGGCTAGGAGCCGGTGAAGCAACTTCTCCTCCTTGGGTTCGTCGCTCCCGCCAGGCGCTTCGACAATCTTCAGACCCGCGGAGGCGAGGACCTCTCCATCGAAGGCCTCTCCCTCCGCGGGGGCTCGCGACGAGGATCCCCACGGCACCTGGATGAAGACGCCGTTGGGAGCCTCAAGATAGTAGGCGGACTGCTCCTTCTCGGTGGAGGGGTCGGCGGCCGGCGCAGCGCTTGACGCTCCTGCCGCCTCCGGGCCGGCAGTATGGTCGCCATCCTCCTCCCCGGCCGCTGCGTCTGCGGTCGGAGCAGTCTCCTCCACGGCAGGCTCGGCGGCTCCCGCCGTGTCTTCAACGACAGGGGCGTTGCCGTCGTCGCCCTGCGCGCCCTCCTCCTCGACGACGATTTCCGTCTCCATCTGCTCTGGGGGAGGAGGATCTAGAAGAAGAAAGAGAAGAAGTTCAAGCAAATATCCAAAAAAAAAACAAGTCCAAAAAGACGAAGTTACAAAACTTACCTTGGCGGACTTCGTCTACGACAGGCTCCCTCGCCGGGGAGCTCTCCCTTGTCGGGGTGGCCGCCCTCGCCTTGGCGGAGTACCCGCCCTTGGCGGAGCGCTCTCCCTCGCCGGGGAGTTCGTCCTTGGCGGGGACGGCGCAGCCTGCGGCTCCTCGGGAGTGGTCTCCGGGCGCCCCTGTGGCTGCGGCTCCAACTCTGCACAAGACAATCAAGACAAAACAAAAACAGCAAGATGTCAGTACAAGACAAAATCCTCAAGCGCGCTCGACGAGTGGAAAGATCAAGCCCAGACTTACGCTGGGGGCTGCGCTGGGGGCTGCTCCTCGGAGCAGCGCTTGGGTCCGGCAAGCTCGTCGCCGGCGCGTCCCCTGTCGCCGCGACGGGCAAGTCGTCCTCGACCTCCACGACGGGAACCTTGGCCTTTTTCGCCACTCGCTGGGCCAGGGTCCTGAAATCAAAGCAAGAAGCAAGATCAGAATCATCGAAGAAAGAGTCAAGACAAAGTTAAAGAAGATACAAAACTTCAAGTCCTTACTCCTGTTCCTCGTCGTCGTCGTCGTCGCTCAGGGCGGAGAAGTCGAACGCCACCTGAGGCGCGTCCGCGCGAGGAGCAGGAGGCGAAGGCTCCCTCGGCCGCTTGGCGGTCCCCGGGGCTGGGGGCTGCGAAGACCCGGCCCCTGTGGACGCCGCTCCGCTCTGTGAAGACCCTCCTCCACTTGGCGCTGACGTACGAGGCGCCTCCGTCGCGGCCTGTGTGCGGGGCCCCTCCGCCGCGGGTGGTGCGCCAGGCGCTCTCGTCGCGGCTTGGCTCCCCCGGGTAGCTCGCGCTGCCCAGCGAGCTGGTTGTTGTCGGGGCGCCTGCGCCCTCGTCGCCGTCGTCGCCTTGCGGAGGCGCTTCAGCGGAGATCGCCTGGGACTTGCCCGAGGCGGGGAGGTCTCCGATGACGAAGAGGCGTCGTCGTTGAGCCCCAGGGACCCACCGGAGTCCTCGCCGGCCCCGGCGTCCTCCTCCTCCTCCTCGGCCGGCTCGCTGGGCCCAGCGCCCTGCCCTGCGGCCGTGCCCCCTCCACCTCCGCTCCCTCCGGCGCCTCTGCTTCCTCCGGCAACGTCTCCCCTCGCGGCGGCCTCAGTCACGATCCCGGGGATCCCAGCATATCTCAGAGAAGGGACCCCGGCGAGCTCGTCGGGCGGAAGCTTGAGCAGCCTGCGGATCTCTGCCTCCTCTGCTTGGCACGATGCTTCCGCAGCCTCTGCCTCTTCGACCGTGAAGCCGAACTCTCCTGCCGCTGCGGCTGCGGCGGCCTCTTCTACCCGAGAAGCGATATAGGCAATCTCCCGATCGGTGGTGTCCCGGGTGAGCCCCTTGATCTCCTCCTTGTTCTTCGGCACCTCCACCAAGTTGTCGAAGAAGCTCATGATGGCGTCTGGTTTGGGCGCAATCCATGTTGGATCCACGCCATGCGAGTCGCATGCGGGCATCATTGCGCGTAGGGGATCCCGGGCCGTGCTGTTGCAGAGGGGCACCACTCCCCGGGGAGCTCTGAACCACTCTGGGTGGGCCGGGTCGTGCTTAAAAAGTTCCCGGACCATCCCCTTCAGCTCCAGCGACGTGAAATTGAAGTTAAGCCCGGGGCGCAGCCTCATAATGTCCGCCGCGTTGCCGTACTCCCATGCTGGCCTCTTTCTCTCCTGAAGAGGGGCAATGCGGCGGCGGAGGAAGTCTGCTCCTACCTCTCCGATGGTCAACTTTGCTACCCGGAGACGAAGAATTCTGACAAGGGCGACGTTGAGCTTGATGTCGTCCGAATCCAGGTCGCTCCAGTCCCTGCCGCGCACTATGGCAGTTATGCGCGGCGCGGTGAAGGGCTGCGGCTCGTCCCCTACTATCCAGCACCAATCCGCGCGCCAGTCCTCCCACTTGCCGCGGAGCTCCCCTTGCAGATAGGACTCCTTCTTGTTCAAGCGGAAGACCCAAGAGATTCCTCCGGAGAGGGGAGCGCCGGCCTCTACTCTAGGCGTAAAGAAATGCCTAAACAGCGCTACATTTGGATAGATCCCAATATAGTTTTCGCACAGATGTGCGAAAACCGCCATCGTGAGGATGGCGTTGGGGGTGAAGTCTAGAAGGTGGAGGTTGTAGGTGTTCATGATATCACAGAAAAATTCAGAGAAGGGAGGACAAAGGCCGCAGTGGAAGAAAACAGCAAAGAAGAAATACCCGCCGGGGTACATGTCCTTGGCGGCGGCGGGATAAGCTCTGGTCCGAGGATGCGCCTTGGTCTCCTTGGCCCAGAACAAGTAATACTTGTTCCAGAGCTCCCGCGCGCTGAGCCTCGGCGCGAAGACGACATTCCTCTTCCGCAGCAGAGCAAGCCTCGCCGCCTGCTCGGATTTCTCCTTCTTGGTCTTCTCCGCCTTCGCCTTCTCGGTCTTCGGGGCCATGGCGGAGGCGGCGAGGGAAGGGGAGCGAGGAGTCCGGCGGCGCCGCAGATGCAGAAGACGGCGGAGGAGGTGTGGAGGCGGAGCGCAGAGGGGAATTTCTGGAGATGGAATAAGCAATGAAGACGAAGTAAGGTAACGGCCCCTACTTCCTCTGCTTTTAAGGGGGAAGTGGGGGACGCTCCGCATTTCCCATTAAAGAACGTGGCCACGTTCCCTCCCACGACGCCGCAATCGACGCGTGCCGTTACGGAGGGACGCGGCGGATGCGGAAGGGGATTCGGCGTGTCGTGGGCCGCGCGTGCCCGTGCACTGTTTTGGGCCTGGCCCAACAGCGCTCGGCACCGTGTGTGGCCCAGGCCCGGGGGCTCCTGTCGGTGTACTAAGGTAGGGGTACCTCAGTACCCCAACTTGTGCACGGGCAGTAGCAGCTTCCCGCGGCAGGGCTCACCACGTGCTCATCGGAGACCTTTTCTGCTCCATATAAAGCCATTCAAAAACAAAGTATACAAGATAGTAGATCAAGGCCCCGGCAAGTGGAGCTTGCCGGGAAGGCCGTCCCAGGCTCAAGATTACCTCGCTAGCACAAGACCCTGGCAAGAGGAGCTTGCCAGGAGGACTAGAAGATTACACTACAGAAGACATGCCCCGGCGCAGCATGCGCCCCGGCAGGGCCCGGGGAGCGACAAGCTTCCGAGCCCGACAAGCTTCCGGGCCCGGCAAGGTCAAGGCCCCGGCAAGGTGCTTGCCGGGGAGAGTTACGCTGTGTGCCCGCGCTCCAGCTCATCGAACCACTCGTCGCCCTGGGGCCATTCCAGGGACGCGTGGCGGATGGCTGTGCAGCCTGGGGGACACGGTGGCACTACACGGTGACGAAGCCATCGCCGTGGCAAACGGAGACGCAAGGGCGGGCGCTTTTGGGGTCGACGATGACGGGCATTTAATGCTCTTGTCCCCCACTGTCAAAGTAGGTGATGACCACTCTTCATCCACTGTTGCTCCACTATTCCCGCACTGTTACAACTACCACCACTATTACTTTTTTTACCCTTTCTCCTGCGTTGACACCTGTCGGTGACCCCTTGAGCTATAAAAGGAGGCCCATGCACAACGTAGAAAGGGTTCGGGACCTAGATCGCTCATTCGCTCGGTGTAGCTAGTTCTTCAAGCTCCCGAGCTCCCCAACTCAATACAAACTAAGCAGGAGTAGGGTTTTACGCGTCCATCGCGGCCCGAACCTGGGTAAACTGCCCGCGTGCTCTCCACGATCTGCTCTTTGTGCTCCCTCCGCTCCCTTACCGCACGAACAAGGGGCTCCGGTCCCATAGGTGCTCGTGGTGGACAGTTTCCCCCGACAGTAGCCTGACTATCTACAAGGCCCTTCACAAGCTCAGGATCTCCGTCTGGGTAGCAAGCTACTCGTCGACGTCAACGTCTATGTAGAACCCATCAGAAGGGGCAGGGTTCTCCTCTGCAACAGTTATTAAGCAAACATGAGCACAGAGGTACTCAGCAAGTCTTACAACAGAACCTATCATACATGCAACATTATCAACAAGGGTAGTGGAGTTCATAGCAGAAAGCCAGCTTTGACTCTTGGCTAACCTATACTACGACTCTCAATAGATTGCAAGATAATACTACGTACACGAGTCCTCTACTCACCACAACAATACACCACCGAGGATCCTCTTCCGTCATCCTACGGAAGGGCCATCCTCAGCACTCACACTTGTCTTGAGGCTTTTAGTAGTATCCATCAACTTGTCTATGAACTGTAAGATTAACCAAGTAGTCCGTACTGTGAACAACGGCTATTCGAATAGATTGATAACCCTGCAGGGGTGTACTTCTTCACACACGCTTCCACCACTTATCATCGTTTACTCGACATGTACTCGGCAACCTTCAAGCGGTAGCCCAGCGAGGGTGTTGGTCACGACCTGACTAACAACACAAGTCTCTCGTCCAGGTTTATCGCCTATTTGGGTTCCATCCGTGGGGAGATCCGGTCGGGGTGTCGCTCACGACCCCAAACGATGTGTACAGGGTTCCCGAGTCACCGAACGGGCAACCGGTACACCGTGCCACGTACCTGTCGCATCACAGCCCACCCCGAGGGTCAGCGCTGTGCACGAGCACCAGTAAACTACAAACACCAGAAACTAGTTGCAACTCCTGGACAGAGTACAAGGGCAGTTAATAAGCCGAGAGGGTCCATTGGTTTCGGGCCCAAATGCATGGTAGTTGCTGAAACTTGAACCACACATACAGATCTCGGGTCCTATGGACGGTTCCAATGAAACAACCCACCACGTACTCCTACATGGCCTTTCATCGATACCTTTACCAAACGTGTTCCACACTTCTCTCTCTTTACCGATATGATCATTTCACTCTGATTCATTACCCAGATGAACCAGACCTGACACAACTCTAAGCATAGCAGGCAACATAAACAAATAGCATGGTGGATCACACATGACATGGCTCAAACAACTCCTACACATGCTAGTGGGTTTCAACTATTTACTGTGGCAATGACAGGTCATGCAAGGGAATAGGGTTCAACTACCGCAGCAAGTAGCAGTTCACACGCTGTTGCCTTAATGCAGTAAAAGAGAGCAGGAGCGAGAAGATGGGTTTGTATCGGAATGATCAATGATTGCTTGCCTGACAGAGTGGTTGTCGGGTACTACTCTTCAGTTGGATACGCAGAAGTATCCTCGGGAGCAGGACCTAACACGGAGAACATCGGTGATACAATCAATAAGAAAACAAATGCAACAATATGATGCATGCTCATGATATGGTAAGATGCATGGTTTTTGGACTAATGCAACTATAAACAGATGGGTTTGAGCCCATTTGAATCAAAGATTCAAATTGAAACTCAAACTAGTATTTATTTAAGTGCATTATCATGTTTTAAAGTAAATAACAAGGTTAACTTGCCCAAACATGCATGAAACCAGTGCCATTCGAAAGATTGGATTTTTCTGATCAATTTTCATATATAAATTTTTTTCCATCTGAGCTACTGTTGAATTTATATGATTTTTTGGAGTTTAAACATTTTTTGGAATTTCCTGAATTTTTTTTAAATCAAATAATCCCATAAAATCCTTTACTGCGTCAGCATGACATCATGCTGGCGTCAGCAAGTCAACAGGCCTGATCCAGGTCAAACCTGACTGGTGGGTCCCTCATGTTAGTGTCTCTGGGCTAATCCTGGTCAAAACTGGAGTTGACTCAGTTTGACTAAGCGATGGGGCCCACTTTCAGTGGCTGTGGTGGTTAAGCTAATGACCATTAGCTCCTAATTAACAAGCCACGTCAGCCCGCCGGAGTTTGGCCGGCGGCGACTACTTCGCACGGCGGTGACTCGCTGGAAACTCTGTTCCGGCGACCATTTGTCGCGCAGATGGGTTCTATGTGCTCCTGGTGATGCACCGCATCCAACGGTGCCACTCGTTGGTCGATTGGTCGCAGGAGTTGACGGCGACGAGCTCGTCCGCGGCGGCACTCACACGGAGTTGGCCGGGATGGCGTTGTGGTGCACGGGAGGAGGAGTTAGGGGTGGCATTAGCTTGCTGGTGATCTACTGATCCTAGTGGCGTGCTCGGCTGTGAGGCACAGCGCCTGTGGCCACGGCGGCGAGCTGGCCGGCGGCGGTGAGCTTCGGTCAGCAAGGGGGCGGCGGCTACAAGGCGTAATCGAGCCCGGGGAGAGGGGGGTTCGAAGCGTGAGCTCACAGCGGTCGCAGAGGGCGTCGAAGCGAGCTCGGGGGAGGTCGGACGGCGACGTACGGGCGGCAGCGATCTCCGGTGCCGAAGGTTGAAGACGACGGCGGGGATGGCGTTGCAGGGCTTCTGGCATCGTGTGCGTCGGTTGGGGAGCTCCAGGACGATGCGGCGGAGCTAATGGGTGCGTCGGGGGGGCGAGGGGGTGTCTTAGGGCACGGTGGCAGCGATCGACGGCGTCGAGCTCGCTCGGTGGAGCTCGGCGAAGGGGAGAGAGGAGGGGGAAGACACGGGGAGAGTGAGAGAGGCGCCAGGGTGGTGCGTGGCATCGCCTAGGGGCGTCCAGGGCGTCGAGGGAGCAGCCAGGCAGGCAGGAGGTGGCCGACGCGTCGGCGGCGCTCGCCACCGAGCTGCTTCGTGCGCTGGCACGATGAAGAAGACGGGCGTGCCCCTGGTGGGCTGGGCCGTATGGGCCAGGCAGGTAAGTGGGCTCAGGTAAGTCTGCTTCCTCCTTTTTTCTATTTACTTTCTGTTTCATTTCTTTTGTGTCATGGAATTAACACGTCAGATGTCCGGTTTACGGACTTAGTGGTGAGGCCGCGCATCTATGTAGTAGCTTGAGAGGGGTTGAGCAGAATCGAGAGACGCGATGCAAGACACGGATTTAGACAGCTTCGGGCCCCGGGAAACATCATCCGGTAATAACCCTACATGTTGTTTGAGGCTAGGTCTCATTATGATCCTCGTGGTGTTGCCGATAAACCGGCTCTTTGTGTCTAACCCTAGAAACTTGTCTAAACCTCTCCTCTAACTTGTAACTTCTAACTTGTGAGAACTTGTTCCACCTTGAGGAGCCCTGCCCCTCCTTATATATGTTGAAGGGGCGGTTTACATGACTAGTCCTAGTAGGACTAGGATTGATCTATTACAAGGAGTCCTAGTCTTGCTTCCTTTGCAGGAGAATATCCCTTATGCTTCCTTCATAAACCGGCCCACTATTAATATGAACCGGCCTTCTGGGCCTTGGGCCTTGTCATCCATGATCCGCCTGCCGGGTTACCAGTGAGTGGTATTATTTAGGCAGGTTGCTAGTGAATCATTAAGTGTAAAACGTCTCTCAAGTAAACCACCAAGTCCGGCCGGGTTATAATTCCGGCCGGTTCATACCGCGGGGTATATCCCCGACATTAGCCCCCAAGTTTAGCTTGGATGTGTCCATGGTAAACTTATGCTCCAAAACAAACACAAGAACAAATTTGATAGGTTGTGCTCCGAGTTAAGAATTCTTGTAAACCGACACCTGATCATCTTTAAGTCCTTGTCCTTCCTTCTTCTAGAAAATCCGGGTCAACAGACCAACTTCATAATCAACTTGCTTGCATAAGAAATATTGTAAATAATGAATCCATTTGAATCGGCTTTCCAATGTTCTGACTTGACAAAAATATTGGTCTTTGAAATATTCAACTGATATCCAGCCGGCTTGAAGATGTAGAACTTGCCGGTTTATGATTGCCAAAATTGCTGGGTCACACAATTAATCTGATTTGCCAGAACTGAAAATTTGAAGATGTTCCTCATTTATATGCATATTACCTATAGCCCCCAAGTGCCGGGTCATTATGTAATAATGAGCATGGACTTTGTATATATTCCATTGAAATTAGCCTTGTATAATCTTGAAGAAATCCGGATTGTTCATCCCAATCACTATGAAACTGAATATTCCATATTATGTAGCCCCCAAGTGCCAGGTCATTATGCAATAATGAGCAGGGACTTTGAAAATATGATCATGTAAAATAGCAACATATAGCCCCCAAGTGCCGGGTCATTATGCAATAATGAGCAGGGACTTTGTAGATATAATTATTGAAATGAACATTATATAACGTAACTTCCATCGTGGGGTTTGAATCCACGTCCACAAGGTTAAGAGCTTTGTGCTTTACCAACTGAGCAGTGGACCTTTCAATATAATGGATTAATACTTGTGTACCTTGAATTGTTGATAGGAGCGATTGGTAGCCCCCAAGGGCCGGCTCATTATGATATGATGATTCGGGTCTTCAATAAGGTGATCAAAAAATGACTTTGCATTAGCCCCCAAGTGTCATGGTGCATGCTTGCAGCGACATGAGACTTGTGTATTTGATGTAAACTCAATTTGAATAATGTAGCCCCCAAGTGCCGGGCTGTAAGCCTGCAGCAACTCAGGACTATTCCTTTGTAGAATAAATCACTTCCATCGTTGAAATAATATCCATTGCGCTTTAAAGCGACTTTGAAGACCTCAATCATAATATTGATAACCATAATAGGAATTCAGCCATGTTGGCTATTAAAGATTTGAATAATATAATCTGGTTTGAAAACTGGTTCCAGTGATATTTGATCACAACCAGGCCGAGTTAATAAACACCGGTCATTATTTTATAGTCGAAAACCAGGCCGGTTTAATGAACACCGGTCATTATAACTGATCATGTACTGCCAATTTGTCGGCTCATCATGAAGGTCGATCCGGGTTACGATGAACGCCGGTTTAACTCTCGCTGGTGTTCATGACCCAGACTTTTAACTTTGTAGATGTGTGGTCACTTTCTTGAATTGTCGCACTCCGGATTAAAGAATCATAACACATAAAGATCAGAAAAATGCAAATTTGCAAATAAAACCATGTAGTCGAGGCTTTTTACGAGCTGCCAGGCTCAAAGCAAGGTTCAGCCAATCAATGGATGCAGGTACCATCCAGAGGGCCGGTCGATGGATGCGGGTACCATCCATAGGAACCAGTCGGAAAAAATTTAGCCAATCACTGGATGCGGGTAAACCCGTCTGTCCAGAGGGCCGGTCGATGGATGCGGGAATCCCGTCTGTCCATAAGAATTTTAGCCAATCACTGAATGCGGGTAAACCCGTCTGTCCAGAGGGCCGGTCGATGGATGCGGGTAAACCCGACTGTCCATAAGAATTTTAGCCAATCACTGAATGCGGGTAAACCCGTCTGTCCAGAGGGCCGGTTGATGGATGCGGGTAAACCCGACTGTCCATAAGAATTTTAGCCAATCACTGAATGCGGGTAAACCCGTCTGTCCAGAGGGCCGGTCGATGGATGTGGGTAAACCCGACTGTCCATAAGAATTTTAGCCAATCACTGAATGCGGGTAAACCCATCTGTCCAGAGGGCTGATCGATGGATGCGGGAACCCCGACTGTCCATATAGTCTTCTATGGCTCCATGAAGTCATGGGTAGATCTTGAACCAATCACTGGATGGATTACCATCCAGAGGGTTTCCTTGAAGCGTCCTCTTCTGAGCCGGATGTGACCTCATGCTCTTCAGGGAGTTTTATTGCTTCTGAGTGCATATGCCCTGCACAACCAGATAGACTGATCAAATCATCTTATTTTCTTAAAAAATAAGAGAAATAATACTCTGGATGGATATCACCTGAGTGAATTTGAACCGGTATGTTGAATAGACCGGATCACAGTTTGGACAGTAAAACGACCGCTGATTTGCCTGAGTAGCAGATGGGTCAACCGGCGTCGACGGGCTAGTTTTCCTCCTGGTGGTAAACCGGCGCGGTCACGTAAGACGACCACGGCGTCGAAAACCGACGCGGTTGCGAGAGACGGCCATAGTACTAAGTTTGCTCAAACGACGGATGATCTGACCGCAGTGTCGTAAACCGGCGCGTGGGTGATTTAATTGTAGGCGCGGTCAGCTTCGTACATGGGATGTACATCCGCTCTTATGATAGTGTGGCACGGAGAGAAGACCGGTGCAGAACATTGCCTGCATATGCTTCGTACTAGTAGTACAAGACCTTCTTTACCATAAATTGACCTGCAAAACAGTGACCAAGTAGTTGTTCTCTCACGGATTAACATGTTAGTGAAATACAAAAAGAAAGATCCCACCTGATACTCAGAAAACGGTGAACCATGGCAGTGGCCTCACTCTTCACGTGAGATGTTTAGAAAAACCAATGGTTGCTGGGGGCCGCGCCGCTAGTGGATGTCCCATGCAGTACTTGTGATAGTATTTTGAATAAGAGTACTAATTGATCTTCTCTTTGCGTGCTAGGTTCGACTCGTAGTCGCCGCTGTTGATACTTTTTTTTGTTGGTTTGACCCGCTACTATTGCGGGCCTGCAGCGCGTGCACGCACAGCTCATCAGCAGCATCTCCAGGCTACGACCTTGGGGAGAAAATAGAGGCGATGGAGTCCTCATCTGTGCCCGGCGAGGCTGTTTGAAGTTGTGTGGTGGAACCAGCTTGCAGGCAGGACGCGGCCGCGGGAGTAGAGGCCGGCTCGCAACACTCGCCGAGCAGAAGCGAGTAGGCCGTGAGGATGGGAACGACACAGGATAAGCCGGCTCAAGGCGAAGGCAAGGCTCAACGGCGACTCGGACGGGAGGCGACTCGTAAAGAGGCGGTTCTCAGTGGCAACGGTTGCGAGGCCGTGGCGATTCAGCCTGGAGGCGGAAACTCGTCGGCGGTTTGACGGCGGCTGGTTCCGGCGAGAGGCCGCGGGCGGCTTGCAGTTGCAGAACCACGATGGCTTGAAGCTGCCGAACCCGTCGTGAGGGGGACGGCGCTCATCGCAGCGTTAGGCGGTGGCGGCTTGGCACCCCGGCGGCGGCGGCTCAGCAGTGGACGGCGGAAGCTGCTCCCGAGTTGTGGTCGGTTGGACGAATCCACGTCCGTTCCTGAGTCGTAAACAGTTGATCAGACCAGGTCGTGGCCTTCCTCCGTGAATATCAACAACAGAGTAGTATTGCCTTCAAGCGAATAGTAGCGTGCGGGCGTAGGCGTGGATCCCGCAGAGTAGGTTCGCGCGCCGTGGGCGTTTAGCGGAGGCGGCAGTACGGGTGGCCCAGGGCGGGTGACAGCTCGGCCCGGCTATCTCTGAGGCAGGCGGAGACGGAGATCTCAAGGGCAGGCGACGACGTTTGACCCGGTCGGTCTCAGGACGAGGCGACTCAGATAGGAGACCAGACGGGCGTAATCCGGCCAAGCGGGCTTAACCCGGCCGAGCGGAAAATAGGGGCGGCCGTAACCCGCGGGCCTGACCAGCACGAGGCGGCGCCGAAAATCAATATTGAAACGGCTGATTTTTTGTCTCATCTTGCAAGGTGGCCGCTGTAGCAAATATCAACTCGTCCTCGGATTCGATGGATCGACGCATCTTCTTCGAGAACAAACCTAATTTCTTCTGAACTTAACGCTCACATAGAGCAAATCTGGACCGATCATCTTGAAGCTGATGTAGATCCTTTTAAACCGGTTATTCTTCATCCGGAAAAATTGCCAACTTCTCGATCTTAAGGAAAGATCCCTCCAATAACTCAACACCACCGTGCGCAGGCCCCACGGTGGGCGCCAACCGTCGTGGAATTAACACGTCAGATGTCCGGTTTACGGACTTAGTGGCGAGGCCGCGCATCTATGTAGTAGCTTGAGAGGGGTTGAGCGGAATCGAGAGACGCGATGCAAGACACGGATTTAGACAGCTTCGGGCCCCGGGAAACATCATCCGGTAATAACCCTACATGCTGTTTGAGGCTAGGTCTCATTATGATCCTCGTGGTGTCGCCGATAAACCGGCTCTTTGTGTCTAACCCTAGAAACTTGTCTAAACCTCTCCTCTAACTTGTAACTTCTAACTTGTGAGAACTTGTTCCTCCTTGAGGAGCCCTGCCCCTCCTTATATATGTTGAAGGGGTGGTTTACATGACTAGTCCTAGTAGGACTAGGATTGATCTATTACAAGGAGTCCTAGTCTTGCTTCCTTTGCAGGAGAATATCCCTTATGCTTTCTTCATAAACCGGCCCACTATTAATATGAACCGGCCTTCTGGGCCTTGGGCCTTGTCATCCATGATCCGCCTGCCGGGTTACCAGTGAGTGGTATTATTTAGGCAGGTTGCTAGTGAATCATTAAGTGTAAAACGTCTCTCAAGTAAACCACCAAGTCCGGCCGGTTTATAATTCCGGCCGGTTCATACCGCGGGGTATACCCCGACATTTTGCAACTTTGTTGAATTAATAAAAATGCTAGAACATTTTTATAGCTCATAAAACTAGTCATGCCCACTGTATATAATATGAACAATATGGAACATTTTAGTTTGTGATTATTTGGGCACATAAAATATTTTATAGCATTTAAATGCCCAAATGCAATTACAATATTAATTAATCCAGAGACCTTGGATGTCCTAGAAAATTGTGCATCATTTTTGGCAGAGGTTTAAGACCAAGGCAGAAATGATGAACATTTTTGAAGGGCATTTTGGGTACATTGAAAAAGATATTAACAAACCCTAGTTGTTAGAAGAGGGGTGCTGGGGTTTCTGTCATTCCCATTTCAAGTTTCTGTGGAAAGTAAACATGATGCACACTCTAGCTAGTCCTAATGCAAGCACTGACTAGGGATGTGACAACTCACCCCCACTCCGCCGAGCTCCACCGAGCGAGCTCGTCGCCGTCGATCGCTGCCACCGTGCCCTAAGCCACCCCCTCGCCCCCCACCTCGACGCACCCAATAGCTCCGCCGCATCGTCCTGGAGCTCCCCAACCGACGCACACAACGCCAGAAGCCCTGCAACGCCATCCCCGCCGTCGTCTTGAACCTTCGGCATCGGAGATCGCCGCCGCCCGTACGTCGCCGTCCGACCTCCCCCGAGCTCGCTTCGACGCCCTGTGCGACCGCTGTGAGCTCACGCTTTCCCCAGGCTCGATTACGCCTTGTAGCCGCCGCCTCCTTGCTGACCGAAGCTCACCGCCGCCGGCCAACTCGCCACCGTGGCCACAGGCGCTGTGCCTCGCAGCCGAGCACGCCACTAGGATCAGTAGATCACCAGCAAGCTAATGCCACTCCTAAATCCCCCTCCCGTGCACCACAACACCGTCCCGGCCAACTCCGTGCGAGCGCCGCTGCGGACGAGCTCGTCGCCGTCAACTCCGGTGACCAATCGACCAACCAGTGGCACCGTTGGATGCGGTGCATCACCAGGAGCACATAGAACCCATCCGCGCGACAAATGGTCGCCGGAACAGAGTTTCCGGCGAGTCACCGCCGTGCAAAGTGGTCGCCGTCGGCCAAACTCTAGCGGGCTCACGTGGCTTGTTAATTAGGAGCTAATGGTGATTAGCTTAACCACCACAGCCACTGACAGTGGGCCCCATCGCTTAGTCAAACTCAGTCAACTCCAGTTTTGACCGGGATTAGCCCAGAGACACTAACATGAGGGACCCACCAGTCAGGTTTGACCTGGATCAGGCCTGTTGACTTGCTGACATCAGTATGATGTCATGCTGACGCAGTAAAGGATTTTCTGGGATTATTTGATTTATAAACAATTCAGGAAATTCCAGAAAATGCTTTAAACTTCAAAAAATCATGTAAGTTCAACAGTAGCTCAGATGGAAAAGATTTATATATGAAAATTGATCAGAAAAATCCAATATTTCCAATGGCACTGGTTTCATGCATGTTTGAGCAAGTTAACCTTGCTGTATACATTAAAACATGATAATGCACTTAAATAAAAAATAGTTTGGGTTTCAATTTGAATCTTTGATTCAAATGGGCTCAAACCCTTCTGTTATAGATGCATTAGCCCAAGACACATGCATCATGCCATATCATGAGCATGCATCATATTGTTGCATTTGTTTGCTTATTGATTGTATCGCCGGTATTCTCTGTGTTAGGTCCTGCTCCGGAGGATACTTCTGCGTATCCAACTGAAGAGCAGTACCCGACAACCACTCTGTCAAGCAAGTAATCATTGATCATTCCCATATAAACCCATCTTTTCGCTCCTGCTCTTTTTTACTGCATTAAGGCAACAGCGTGTGAACTGCTACTTGCTGCGGTAGTTGAACCCTATTCCCTTGCATGACCTGTCATTGCCACAGTAAATAGTTGAAACCCACTAGCATGTGTAGGAGTTGTTTGAGCCATGTGATGTGTGATCCACCATGCTATTTGTTTATGTTGCCTGCTATGCTTAGACTTGTTTCAGGTCTGGTTCATCTGGGTGATGAATCAGAGTGAAATGATCATATCGGTAAAGAGAGGGAAGTGTGGAACACGTTTGGTAAAGGTATCGATGAAAGGCCATGTAGGAGTACGTGGTGGGTTGTTTCATTGGAACCGTCCATAGGACCCGAGATCTGTATGTGTGGTTCAAGTTTCAGCTACTACCATGCATTGGGCCCGAAACCAATGGACCCTCACGGCTTATTAACTGCCCTTGTACTCTGTCCAGGAGTTGCAACTAGTTTCTAGTGTTTGTAGTTTACTGGTGGTCGTGCACAACGCTGACCCTTGGGGTGGGCTGTGATGCGACAGGTACGTGGCACGGTGTACCGGTTGTCCGTTTGGTGACTCGGGAACCCTGTACACATCATTTGGGGCCGTGAGCGACACCCCGGCCGGATCTCCCCACGGATGGAACCCAAATAGGCGATAAACCTGGACGAGAGACTTGTGTAGTTAGTCAGGTCGTGGCCAACACCCTCGCTGTGCTTCCGCTTGAAGGTTGCCGAGTACATGTCGAGTAAACGGCGATAAGTGGTGGAAGCGTGTGTGAAGAAGTACACCCCTGCAGGGTTATCAATCTATTCGAATAGTCGTTGTTCACGGTACGGACTACTTGGTTACTCTTACAGTTCATAGACAAGTTGATGGATACTACTAAAAGCCTTAAGACAAGTGTGAGAGCCGAGGATGGCCCTTCCGTAGGATGACGGAAGAGGATCCTCGGTGGTGTATTGTTGTGGTGAGTAGAGGACTCGTGTACGTAGTATTATCTTGCAATCTGTTGAGAGTCATAGTATAGGTTAGCCAAGAGTCAAAGCTGGCTTTCTGCTATGAACTCCACTACCCTTGTTGATAATGTTGCATGTATGATAGGTTCTGTTGTAAGACTTGCTGAGTACCTTTGTAACCATGTTTGCTTAATAACTGTTGCAGAGGAGAACCCTGCCCCTTCTGATGGGTTCTACATAGACGTTGACGTCGACGAGTAGCTTGCTACCCATACGGAGATCCTGAGCTTGTGAAGGGCCTTGTAGATAGTCAGGCTACACAAAGCCTGTTTTATTTTCTAAGTTGTCTGTACTCAGACATGTTAGCTTCCGCTTGTGCTTGTATGACTGTATGTATTGAGTGTTGGGTCATGTGACCCCTACCTGTATGGATATGTTATGTATGGCTCTTGGAGCCTCTTAAATAAAGTACTTTGAGTCATAGAGTTCTGTTGTGATGCAATGTTGTATTTGCACATATTGAGCATATTGTGTGTATGATTGAAATGCTTGGTATGTGTGGGATCCGACACCTAGTTGTTTCCCTTTGGTAGCCTATCTTACAGGGAAATGCCTCCTAGTGCTTCCAAAGAGCCTTGGTAGCTTGCTACTGCTTGGAACACGTAGGCTGGCTGGCATGTGTCCTTCTTCGTTCCTGTGTCTGTCCCTTAGGGGAAATGTCACGCGTTGTTCCTTTAAGTCTATGTAGCTTGCTACGACTTGGGTTCATACGTTGATGGCCGACACGTTCGTTGCTGGGTCATGGATGCCTGTCTTTGTAATTCAGTGCCACTTTTGGTTTTATAACTAGCCATGTCGGCCCGGGTTCTCTGTCATGTGGATGCTAGCGACACTATCATATACGTGTGCCAAAATGCGCAAACGGTCCCGGGCAAGGTAAGGTGGCACCCGTGGGGAATCCGTGCGTGAGGCCGCAAAGTGATATGACGTGTTACAAGCTAGATCGGTGTGACTTAGGATCGGGGTCCTGACAGCGTTGGCATCAGAGCCGGACTGCCTGTAGGTTTCTCAAGCCAAACTGGTCGATGTTGAGTCTTGAAAAATTCTTAGTTATATGTAGGGGAAATGATTGTGGAAGGGAACGTAAGGCTCTTTTTACTTCTTTACCTTATGCCCTTCTGATCTGAGTAAGTCTATCCTTTCTGTGGGGGTTTAGGACTAGGCCTCTTATCCTTACTAGGTTCACGTGTTACTAATCCGTAGACTCTTAGGATTGTTGGTTTCAAGCCTCAGTTCAGTTTCTACCCTTTTAGTATGATGATTAGCTGGACCCGGAACCTTGATATGTTATTGTTGAGTGGCTATGCTATCATTTGTATGATGTCTCAAAATCTTTTTGAGCATTTACAGTTGTTATGCTGCCCGATTTCTTCCAGAAATACTAATGCCTTTGCATTACTTCGTGTTTCAGATGTCTGGCCGCACACCTCACCAAGTGGTTCGTTTAACTCGGTGCATCAATGTGCCCGGTCACATGGCCATGCTAGTCCGTGTGTTGACTGAGACCGGTTACCGCTGGTATCCTCAGTACACCGTGGGGGAACAGTACCGGGATTTCAATCAGAGTCAGTATTTCTGCACAGTCCGGATATACCCCTCATATCCCGGAGCTAACGACCCCTTCCATTAGTCTTATGGACTCGGGGTTACTATCGAGATGGCAGTGCAGGATGCCGCTTATTCGATGATGACCATCCTCCGGGCTAGGCATGCCCAGTTGCTGAACACTGAGTTCTGTTACCTGCCAGCCTCACTTCCCGGAGAGGAAGGCTACTACACTGGTCTATATACTGATGCTGCTCATGAGGAGCCACTGCTTCAGACTACTATTCAGATGCTGGAGGATAGGGACCGTGAGGTCCGTGCCCTCCGAATGGAGCTGTATAACACTCGAGCCGCCCACTGGACTACTTTGACACGGCTTGCACCTGCTGTGCACGCCGGATATCTGGATATGCGGGATTTGTGCCCCGTGCGGACTCGTCTGCCTGATCGTATGGATTGGCGTGACGTTGGGGGTATTATACCTCCATGTGGGCGTCGGTTACCACCAGCATCAGGCCCGAGGCCACATCCATGCCCCTATGATCCACAACCTTCGAGTGCTCGAGAGTTTCAAGATCCATCTGTTCCACTTCCAGGCTACGGTGGTAATCTTTACGAAGATTACTACGGGAATGTCTGAGCTAGACCGTGGCAGTAGTAGTATCGTAGTAGTTGTATTTCCACAGTCATGCGCGACTTGTGGAATATGACTTAGTTTGTACTGAGTTCCGGAGGCGTAGTTAAATAATGTATAGGAGCTTGGAATGCCTCTGATGAGATGTATCGTCTTTCACCGCAGTTGTACTTTAGCCTTGTCTTGTACTAAACTATGTATGGTGTGTATGACCACTGGTGTATATATGACAGTTTCTATATTACCATGTCGTACGGATGAACATCTCTGCATTTCGTGTCATCCATTACATTCTGCACTCCTATGTCAAGTTTTGCCATCCTTGTCTAAACCGTTGCTTTGTTTTCCTAGGATGGTCAACACTCGCAGGACTCGTGCTGCTCAGGAGCAGGGTGAGGCTAGTGGGGCTAGAGATGAGAATCTGCCCCAGCCACCCTCCTTGGCTGAAGTTATGCTCGAGGCGGAACGGAACAAGAGAGAGACCAACTGTCTGCTGGAACGCATAGAGCAGAACACTGGGTTTCGTCAGAGGAATGATGTGGTGTCAATCAATGACTTTATCAAGATGTGCCCACCGAAGTTCCATCACTCCACCGAACCTCTGGATGCGGATGACTGGCTTCGTAGTATCACCCACAAGCTACACTCTGCCCGTGTGGCCGAAGCTGACAAGGTTACCTACGCCGCCTATCATCTTGAGGGCCCTACCAGTCTATGGTGGGAGAACTTTGAGGCTACGCGTCCTGTTGGCCAAATCACTACTTGGGCCGAGTTCAGTGAGGCATTCCGTGAACATCACATTCCGGAAGGTCTCATGGATCACAAGCGGGAGGAATTCTGCAATTTCACCCAGGGCCGGTTAACCGTGGATGGCTATAGTCGCGAGTTTGGCAACTTGGCACGCTATGCGCCTGAGGAAGTATCCACCGATGCCAAGAAGCAGGTGAGGTTCCGTAAGGGACTCAGCCCTGAACTCCGCCGAGATATACGTCTGCACGAGTGCACTTCCTTCTAGAAGTTGGTAAACAAAGCTATCAGTGCCGAGACGGGCGAGACTGATTTTGAAGCCACACGCAAGCATCCTCGTGACTTTGGTTCCTCATCCGGCTCTGGCTCTCACAAGCGTTGTGTGTGGGTTCCTAACACTGCTCTGCCACCCAAGTACACATCGAGGCCATCCTATGAGGCGCCTCGCCGAACTCAACAGTATGCCCCTGCCAAGACTTATGGAGGACCACCTACCAACTTTGCTCCACGCACTGGCACTATGACATGCTTCAAGTGTGGAGAACCGGGGCACTACATGCGTGAGTGTCCCCAGAACCAGCCAGGAAAACCCGTTGGCCGTGGTAAGCCAACCGACAAGGTGAACTATGTCAAGCCAATCCCCACTACACATGGTCATGTCAACTATGTCTCTGCTGAGGAAGCTTATGAGGATCCTAATGTCGTCCTTGGTACGCTTCTCGTTAACTGCCATCCGGCATCTGTTCTTTTCGATACTGGAGCATCTCATTCGTTCATATCTGAGAGCTATGCTCGAATGCACAACATGACTTTTTGTGACATGCCTACTTCCATGGTTATTCAAACTCCTGGTTCAAAGTGGCAAACCTCTAGGGTAAGCCATGGAAATGAAATTCTTGTCGATAGACTTGTTTTCCTTGCATCACTAATCGCTCTCAAGTCCTCGGACATAAACATCATCTTGGTTATGGACTGGATGACCACTCATTACGCCAAGATTGATTGCTACACTAGGACCGTTCAACTTACACAACCATCCGGCAAGACAGTCAATGTCTTGACCCGAATGGCTGAGCGTCAGCTCTACTCTCTTAATGCCAGCCCTCTACCAGAACTCGAAGATATTTCGGTAGTCCGTGACTTTCCGGATGTCTTTCCAGAAGAACTGCCAGGTGTTCCACCTGACCGAGATGTCGAGTTCGTGATAGATCTTATTCCATGAACTGTCCCAATCTCTAGGAGACCTTATAAGATGGCACCCCTAGAATTAGCTGAGCTTAAGAAACAACTCGATTAGTCCTTGAAAAAGGGTTTCATCCGTCCTAGTTCTTCCCCTTGGGCTTGTCCCTTCCTCTTCGTCAAGAAGAAGGATGGAATGGAACGGATGGTTGTAGATTACCGACCTGTCAATCTGGTCACCATAAAGAACAAGTATCCGCTCCCCAGGATCAACGACCTGTATGATCAGCTCGCTGGATCCTCAGTCTTTTCCAAAATGGATTTGAGGTTGGGCTACCATCAAATCAAAATCAAGAACGGGGACATTCCTAAAACGGCTTTCGTTACTCGTTATGGCCAATACGAGTACACCGTCATGTCCTTCGGATTAACCAATGCCCCAGCCACTTTCTGCCGGCTAATGAATTCTATATTCATGGAGTATTTGGATAAATTCGTCGTGGTATACCTCGATGATATACTCATCTACTCCAAGAACAAGAAAGATCATGCCGAGCATCTAAGGTTGGTATTGACGAAACTTCGAGAGCACCGCCTTTATGCCAAATTCTCTAATATGAATTCTGGTTGCCGGAAGTGACCTATCTAGGCCATGTGATCTCTGGTAAGGGTATTGCCGTCAATCCCGAGCGAGTTCAAGACGTCCTTGATTGGACTCCCCCTGAATCGGTCAAGCAAGTTAGGAGTTTCCTTGGCTTGGCGAGCTATTGCCGACGCTTTGTCGAGAATTTCTCCAAGGTTGCTAAACCTCTAACTGAACTCTTCAAGAAAGATAAAAAGTTTGAGTGGACCCCACAGTGCGAGTCCAGCTTTCAGGAACTGAAAAGACGCCTGACATCTGCGCCCGTACTGGTACCACCAGACTTTTCTAAGGACTTTATTATCTACTGCGACGCCTCACGACAGGGACTAGGTTGCATACTCATGCAAGATCGTCAAGTTATCACATACGCATCCCAGCTGTTGCGTCCACATGAGGATAACTATCCTACACATGATCTAGAGCTTGCAGCTGTAGTCCACGCACTCAAAACATGGCGACATTACCTTGTTGGTAATCGCTGTGAAATCTTCACTGATCACCAAAGTCTGAAATACATCTTCACCCAACCGGATCTAAATCTCAGGCAAAGACGTTGGGTTGACTTGCTCACAGATTACGACTTAGGAATCACTTACACCCCTGGGAAGGCCAATGTCATGGCTGACGCACTAAGTCGAAAGTCGTATTGTAACAACTTGATGTTACAACAAGGGCAACCACTTCTCTACGAGGAATTTCGAAAGCTTAACCTTCACATTGTTCCTCGAGGATTCCTTTCCACCTTGGTGGCGAAACCTAACCTTACGGATCAGGTCATCAAAGCACAGAAGGTTGATCCGGGAATCTCCCGTATCAAGAGGAACATCAAGAAAGGAGTCGTTGGATGTTTCTCAATTGATGATCAAGGAGTCATGCTCTTTAGTAACCGCTTAGTGGTTCCTAAGGTACAAAACCTGAGACGGCTGATCCTTAAGGAGGCTCATGAATCTCCTCTCACGATTCATCTCGGTAGTACCAAAATGTATCAGGACCTACGCCAGAGGTTCTGGTGGACTAGGATGAAAAGAGAAATCGCTCAATTCATTGCTAACTGCGACGTTTGTCGTCGTGTCAAAGCAAAGCATCAACGGCCTGTTGGCACCCTTCAACCTTTAGCTATTCCTGAATGGAAATGGGACAAGATCGGTATGGACTTCATTACCGGGTTTCCCAGGACCAGGAAAGGGAATAATGATATCTTCGTCGTTATCGACCGCCTCTCTAAAGTAGCCCATTTCCTACCTGTTCGAGAGAGTATAACCGCTAGCCAGCTAGCAGACTTGTATATCTCTCGGATAGTATCACTTCATGGTGTGCCGTTGGAGATTAACTCAGACCGTGGAAGTCTTTTCACTTCACGATTTGGGAAAGTTTCCAGAATGCTATGGGAACTCATCTCTCTTTCAGCACCGCCTTCCATCCTCAGTCAAGTGGTCAAGTAGAACGAGTCAATCTAATTATGGAGGATATGCTTCGAGCCTCTGTCATCTCTTTCGGTATGGATTGGGAGAAGTGTCTTTCATTTACCGAGTTCGCTTATAACAGTAGTTATCAAGCCAGCTTGGGCAAGGCTCCGTTCGAAGTTCTATATGGACGAAGGTGTCGAACACCTCTTAATTGGTCAGAAACCGGGGAAAGACAATTCTTTGGACCGGATATGATCCAGGAAGCCGAAGAGCAAGTTCGCATCATTCGTGGGAAATTGAAAACAGCCCAGTCTCGCCAGAAGAGCCAATATGATAGTCATCATAAGGCTGTGACTTTTGAAGTCGGCGATAAGGCTTACCTTCGGGTTACTCCTCTTAAGGGAACCCATCGCTTCGGTATCAAAGGCAAATTGGCCCCTCGTTACATCGGTCCTTTTCGCATTCTTGCCAAACGAGGAGAAGTTGCCTACCAATTGGAACTACCCCCGCACCTATCCAGAGTTCATGATGTCTTCCACATTTCTCAACTCAGGCGTTGCTTCTCGGATCCTATCCACGGAGTGGACCATGAAATGCTTGATCTCCAGGACAATCTCACATATCGAGAATACCCCGTCCGTATTTTTGATCAAACCGAGTGTACCACTCGACGTCACAATATCAAGTTTCTCAAGGTTCAATGGTCACATCATTCCGAGAGTGAAGCTACTTGGGAAAGGGAGGATCGTCTTCGACTTGAGTACCCCACCCTCTTTCCGGAGGAACCCGAATCTCGGGACGCGATTCTTTTGAGTGGGGGTGAGTTGTCACATCCCTAGTCAATGCTAGCATTAGGACTAGCTAGAGTGTGCATCATGTTTACTTTCCACGAAAACTTGAAATGGGAATGACAGAAACCCCAGCACCCCTCTTCTAACAACTAGAGTTTGTTAAAATCTTTTTCAATGTACCCAAAATGCCCTTCAAAAATGTTCATCATTTCTGCCTTGGTCTTAAACCTCTGTCAAAAATGATGCACAATTTTCTAGGACATCCAAGGTCTCTGGATTAATTCATATTTTAATTGAATTTGGGCATTTAAATGCTATAAAATATTTTATGTGCCCAAATAATCATAAACTAAAATGTTCCATAGTGTTCATATTATATACATTGGGCATGACTAGTTTTATGAGCTATAAAAATGTTCTAGCATTTTTATTAATTCAACAAAGTTGCAAAAGAAATGAAACAAAAAGTAAATAGAAAAAAAGGAGGAAGCAGACTTACCTGAGCCCACTTACCTGCCTGGCCCAGACGGCCCAGCCCACCAGGGGCACGCCCATCTTCTTCACCGTGCCAGCGCACGAAGCAGCTCGGTGGCGAGCGCCGCCAATGCGCCGGCCGCCTCCTGCCTGGCCGGCTGCTCCCTCGACGCCCTGGACGCCCCTAGGCGACGCCATGCACCCCCCTGGCGCCTCTCTCACTCTCCCCCGTGTCTCCCCCCTCCTCTCTCCCCTCCGCCGAGCTCCACCGAGCGAGCTCGTCGCCGTCGACTCCGGCGACCAATTGATACGTCCAAAACGTATCTATAATTTCTGCTTGCTCCATGCCACTTTTGGGTGATATTGCTATGATATATATACACTTACATACACTTTTGATCATATTTGGACTAACCTACTAATCCAGTGCACCCCAGTGCCAGTTTCTGTTTTCGGCTGTTTTTGTATTTCAGGTTTTCACATTACGAGAACTGTCAGGAAAAATCCAGAAAAATTATATAAAAAATCAGCGTTCCAGAACCTACCTTGCGCCCAAAGTATAGCCGGGGGGGGGCACCAGGGCTCTAGGCGCCCTGGCGGCGCGCCCCCCCTGGGCCGCGCCGGGGGGGCGCCTGGGCCCCCCGAGCCCCGTCTAGTGCCCCCCTTTGGCATATATTTAGAGCGTCCTTCGAAACCCTCGGGACGGGAAATCTTTTTCGCGATCTCATCTCTGTTCCACCGCCGCCGCCGCTTCCAAGATCGGGAGCACCAAGAGAACTCTGCCCGGCACCCTGCCGGAGGGGAGGATCACCACCGGGAGCTTCTCCACCACCATGGACGCCTCCCGGATGAGTTGTGAGTAGTCCCCCTTGGACCATGAGTCCATGACCAGTAGCTATGTGATGTTCTCCTCCCGTTCTTGTGCTTCACTAATTAGTCCTCGTGAGCTGCCCTACATGATCAAGGCACATATGTAATCCTTATGCTGTTGCTATGATGAGTTTGCTGGGATCCGATGGATTATGATATTATGTTCAGATTGTGATTGAGTAATATATTTGATCTACCTCTTTTATATTTATGTTCGTAAGTAATTCTTGCATGTTCTCCGTTGTTATTTATTGCTTTGGCCAAGTAATACGTAGTGACTCCAAGAGGGAACGTTATGCTTGATTGTGGGTTCATGCCCCTCGATGACTAGCTTGAGTGACAGAAACATGAGTCTAGGGGATGTGCTGTTGCCACAAGGGGGAAAACAACGGTGCTTGTGCCCGCGGGTGCAAGGATTGTTTACTTTACGCAAAGTTCTTTTAATGCAGTTGTCTATTGCATTGAGTTTACACTATGGGTGGGACTCGCAACTTAATACCAGCGAGATGTTCTGGATAGATATATAGAGGTGGATGATTAGTAGTAGATATTGATGGATTTCGGTCTACTTACTTTGGCGTACCGCCCATGCTTTGAACCTCAACCTTTCTTGCAATGTAGTCAGCATTGGTTTGCATTCGTGGTCCTGTCAATTGCCCAGCTGTAATTCATTTACCTCACATAGATGTTTTATCGTCTTTTGGGAGAGAGACATCACTAGTGAACATCATGAGACTACGGTCCATATTACCATCATTGATCACATCCGCTATTATTTACTATTGCAAACATTATCTATCACTACTATCATTTGCGTTTAATCCTTTGTGAACTACAAGGCCGGAGGGATTGACAACCTCTCTGTACTCGTTGGGAGCAAAGTTATTTATATCTGTGTGCAGGTCCATGTTGATTGCTAATATCTGGCGCCGTTAGCAGTTGACACCTACTTGTTGAACCTAGGAGTCTCTGGGGATTCGATCCTTGGCATCTTTGCTAAGGGAAAAACTTCCACAACACTGCATCTCACACCTTCCACTTGGGGTAACCAACGAGGGGTTAGAGGCCCATCACCAATCGACCAACCAATGGCACCGTTGGATGCGGTGCATCACCAGGAGCACATATAACCCATCCGCGCGACAAATGGTCGCCGGAACAGAGTTTCCGGCGAGTCACCGCCGTGCGAAGTGGTCGCCGCCGGCCAAAGTCCGGCGGGCTGACATGGCTTGTTAATTAGGAGCTAATGGTGATTAGCTTAACCACCACAGCCACTGACAGTGGGCCCCATCGCTTAGTCAAACTCAGTCAACTCCAGTTTTGACCGGGATTAGCCCAGAGACACTGACATGAGGGACCCACCAGACAGGTTTGACCTGGATCAGGCCTTATGACTTGCAGACGTCAGCATGATGTCATGCTGACGCAGTAAAGGATTTTCTGGGATTATTTGATTTAAAAACAATTCAGGAAATTCCAGAAAATGCTTTAAACTTCAAAAATCATATAAATTCAACAATAGCTCAGATGGAAAAGATTTACATATAAAAATTGATCAGAAAAATCGAATCTTTCCAATGGCACTGGTTTCATGCATGTTTGAGCAAGTTAACCTTGCTGTATACATTAAAACATGATAATGCACTTAAATAAATAATAGTTTGGGTTTCAATTTGAATCTTTGATTCAAATGGGCTCAAACCCTTCTGTTATAGATGCATTAGCCCAAGACACATGCATCTTGCCATATCATGAGCATGCATCATATTGTTGCATTTGTTTGCTTATTGATTGTATCACCGGTATTCTCCGTGTTAGGTCCTGCTCCCGAGGATACTTCTGCGTATCCAACTAAAGAGCAATACCCGACAACCACTCTGTCAGGCAAGCAATCATTGATCATTCCGATATAAACCCGTCTTCTCGCTCCTGCTCTCTTTTACTGCATTAAGGCAACAGCGTGTGAACTGCTACTTGCTGCGGTAGTTGAACCCTATTCCATTGCATGACCTGTCATCGCCACAGTAAATAGTTGAAACCCACTAGCATGTGTATGAGTTGTTTGAGCCATGTGATGTGTGATCCACCATGCTATTTTTTTATGTTGCCTGCTATGCTTAGAGTTGTGTCAGGTCTGGTTCATCTGGGTGATGAATCAGAGTGAAATGATCATATCGGTAAAGAGAGGGAAGTGTGGAACACGTTTGGTAAAGGTATCGATGAAAGGCCATGAAGGAGTACGTGGTGGGTTGTTTCATTGGAACCGTCCATAGGACCCGAGATCTGTATGTGTGGTTCAAGTTTCAGCTACTACCATGCATTGGGCCCGAAACAAATGGACCCTCTCGGCTTATTAACTGCCCTTGTTCTCTCTCCAGGAGTTGCAACTAGTTTCTGGTGTTTGTAGTTTACTGGTGGTCGTGCACAGCGATGACCCTCGGGGTGGGATGTGATGCGGCAGGTACATGGCACGGTGTACCGGTTGCCCGTTTGGTGACTCGGGAACCCTGTACACATCGTTTGGGGCCGTGAGCGACACCCCGGTCGGATCTACCCACGGATGGAACCCAAATAGGCGATAAACCTGGACGAGAGACTTGTGTAGTTAGTCAGGTCGTGGCCAACACCCTCGCCGGGCTTCCGCTTGAAGGTTGTCAAGTACATGTCGAGTAAACGGCGATAAGTGGTGGAAGCGTGTGTGAAGAAGTACACCCCTGCAGGGTTATCAATCTATTCGAATAGCCGTTGTTCGCGGTACGGACTACTTGGTTACTCTTATAGTTCATATACAAGTTGATGGATACTACTAAAAGCCTCAAGACAAGTGTGAGTGCCGAGGATGGCCCTTCCGTAGGATGACGGAAGAGGATCCTCGGTGGTGTATTGTTGTGGTGAGTAGAGGACTTGTGTACATAGTATTATCTTGCAATCTGTTGAGAGTCGTAGTATAGGTTAGCCAAGAGTCAAAGCTGGCTTTCTGCTATGAACTCCACTACCCTTGTTGATAATGTTGCATGTATGATAGGTTCTGTTGTAAGACTTGCTGAGTACCTTTGTACTCATGTTTGCTTAATAGCTGTTGCAGAGGAGAACCCTGCCCCTTCTGATGGGTTCTACATAGACGTTGACGTCGACGAGTAGCTTGCTACCCAGACGGAGATCCCGAGCTTGTGAAGGGCCTTGTAGATAGTCAGGCTACACCAAGCCTGTTTTATTTTCTAAGTTGTCTGTACTCAGACATGTTAGCTTCCGCTTGTGCTTGTATGACTGTATGACTTGAGTGTTGGGTCATGTGACCCCTACCTGTATGGATATGTTATGTATGGCTCTTGGAGCCTCTTAAATAAAGTACTTTGAGTCATAGAGTTCTACTGTGATGCAATGTTGTATTTGCACATATTGAGCATATTGTGTGTATGATTGAAATGCTTGGTATGTGTGGGATCCGACACCTAGTTGTTTCCCTTTGGTAGCCTATCTTACAGGGAAATGCCTCCTAGTGCTTCTAATGAGCCTTGGTAGCTTGCAACTGCTCGGAACACGTAGGCAGGCCGGCATGTGTCCTTCTTCGTTCCTGTGTCTGTCCCTTAGGGGAAATGTCACGCATTGTTCCTTTAAGTCCATGTAGCTTGCTACGACATGGGTTCATACGTTGATGACCGACACGTTCGTTGCTGGGTCATGGATGCATGTCTCTGTAATTTGTTTCCACTTTTGGTTTATAACTAGCAATGTCGGCCCGGGTTCTCTGTCATGTGGATGCTAGCGACACTGTCATATACGTGTGCCAAAATGCGCAAACGGTCCCGGGCCAGGTAAGGTGGCACCAGTGGGGATACCGTGAGTGAGGCCGCAAAGTGATATGACGTGTTACAAGCTAGATCGGTGTGACTTAGGATCGGGGTCCTGATAGCGTTGCTCTGATACCAACGCTGTCAGGACCCCGATCCTAAGTCACATCGATCTAGCTTGTAACACGTCAAATCACTTTGCGGCCTCACGCACGGTATCCCCACGGGTGCCACCTTATAAGGTCTCCTAGAGATTGCGACAGTTCCAGGAATAAAATCTATCACGAACTCGACGTCTCGGTCAGGTGGAACACCTGGCAGTTCTTCTGGAAAGACATCCGGAAAGTCACGGACTACCGGAATATCTTCGAGTTCTGGTAGAGGGCTGGCATTAAAAGAGTAGAGCTGACGCTTAGCCATTCGGGTCAAGACATTGGCTGTCTTGCCGGATGGGTGTGTACGTTGAACGGTCCTAGTGTAGCAATCAATCTTGGCGTAATGAGTTGTCATCCAATCCATACCCAAGATGATGTTTATGTCCGAGGACTTGAGAGCGATTAGTGATGCAAGGAAAACAAGTCTATCGACAAGAATTTCATTTCCATGGCTTACCCTAGAGGTTTGCCACTTTGAACCAGGAGTTTCAATAACCATGGAAGTAGGCATGTCACAAAAAGTCATGTTGTGCATTCAAGCATAGCTCTCAGATATGAACGAATGAGATGCTCCAGTATCGAAAAGAACAGATGTCGGATGACAGTTAACGAGAAGCGTACCAAGGATTACATTAGGATCCTCATAAGCTTCCTCAGCAGAGACATAGTTGACATGACCATGTGCAGTGGGGATTGGCTTGACATAGTTCACCTTGCCGGTTGGCTTACCACGGCCAACGGGTTTTCCTGGCTGGTTCTGGGGACACTCACGCATGTAGTGCCCCGGTTCACCACACTTGAAGCATGTCATAGTGCCAGTGCGTGGAGCAAAGTTGGTAGGTGTCCTCCATAAGTCATGGCAGGGGCATACTGTTGAGTTGGGCGAGGCGCCTCATAGGATGGCCTCGGTGTGTACTTGGGTGGCAGAGCAGTGTTAGGAACCCACACACGGCGCTTGTGAGAGCTAGATCCGGATGAGGAACCAAAGTCACGAGGATGCTTGCATGTGGCTTGAAAATCAGTCTGGCCTGACTCGGCACTGATAGCTTTGTTTACCAACTTCTGGAAGGAAGTGCACTCGTGTAGACGTATATCTCGGTGGAGTTCAGGGCTGAGTCCCTTGCGGAACCTCGCCTGCTTCTTGGCATCGGTGGATACTTCCTCAGGCGCATAGCGTGCCAAGTTGCCAAACTTGCGACTATAGCCATCCACGGTTAACCGGCCCTGGGTGAAATTGCAGAATTCCTCCCGCTTGCGATCCATGAGACCTTCCGGAATGTGATGTTCACGGAATGGCTCACTGAACTCAGCCCAAGTAGTGATTTGGCCAGCAGGACGCATAGCCTCAAAGTTCTCGCACCAGAGACTGGCAGGTCCCTCAAGATGATAGGCGGTGTAGGTAACCTTGTCAGCTTCGGCCACACGGGCAGAGTGTAGCTTGTGGGTGATACTACGAAGCCAGTCATCCGCATCCAGAGGTTCGGTGGAGTGATGAAACTTCGGTGGGCACATCTTGATAAAGTCATTGATTGACACCACGTCATTCCTCTGACGAAACCCAGTGTTCTGCTCTATGCGTTCCAGCAGACGGTTGGTCTCTCTCTTGTTCCGTTCTGCCTCGAGCATAACTTCAGCCAAGGAGGGTGGCTGGGGCAGATTCTCATCTCTAGCCCCACTAGCCTCACCCTGCTCCTGAGCAGTAGGAGTGCTGCGAGTGTTGACCATCCTAGGAAAACAAAACAATGGTTTAGACAAGGATGGCAAAACTTGACATAGGAGTGCAGAATGTAATGGATGACACGAAATGCAGAGATGTTCATCCGTATGACATGGTAATATAGAAATTGTCATATATACACCAGTGGTCATACACACCATACATAGTTTAGTACAAGCCAAGGCTAAAGTACAACTGCGGTGAAAGACGATACATCTCATCAGAGGCATTCCAAGCTCCTATACATTATTTAACTATGCCTCCGGAACTCAGTACAAACTAAGTCATATTCCACAAGACGTGCAGGACTGTGGAAATACAACTACTACGATACTACTACTGCCACGGTCTAGCTCAGACATTCCCGTAGTAATCTTCGTAAAGATTACCACCGTAGCCTGGAAGTGGAACAGATGGATCTTGAAAATCTCGAGCACTTGAAGGTTGTGGACCATAGGGACATGGATGTGGCCTCGGGCCTGATGCTGGTGGTAACCGACGCCCACGTGGAGGTGTAATACCCCCAACGTCACGCCAATCCATACGATCAGGCAGACGAGTCCGCACGGGGCACAAATCCCGCATATCCAGATATCCGGCGTGCACAGCAGGTGAAAGCCGTGTCAAAGTAGTCCAGTGGGCGGCTCGAGTGTTATACAACTCCATTCGGAGGGCACGGACCTCACGGTCCCTATCCTCCAGCATCTAAACAGTAGTCTGAAGTAGTGGCTCCTCATGAGCAACATCAGTATACAGACCAGTGTAGTAGCCTTCCTCTCCGGGAAGTGAGGCTGGCAGGTAACAGAACTCACTGTTCAGCAACAGGGCATGCCTAGCCCGGAGGATGGTCATCATCGAATAAGCGGCATCCTGCACTGCCATCTCGATAGTAACCCCGAGTCCATAAGACCAATGGATGGGGTCGTTAGCTCCGGGATATGAGGGGTATATCCGGACTGTGCAGAAATACGGACTCTGATTGAAATCCCGATACTGTTCCTCCACGGTGTACTCAGGATACCAGCGGTAACCGGTCTCAGTCAACACACGGACTAGCATGGCCGTGTGACCGGGCACATTGATGCACTGAGTCAAACGAACCACTTGGTGAGGTGTGCGGCCAGACATTTGAAACACGAAGTAATGCAAAGGCATTAGTATTTCTGGAAGAAATCGGGCAGCATAACAACTATAAATGCTCAAAAAGATTTTAAGACATCCTACAAATGATAGCATAGCCACTCAACTATATCATATCAAGGTTTCGGGTCCAGCTAATCATCATACTAAAAGGGTAGAAACTGAACTGAGGCTTGAAACCAACAATCCTAAGAGTCTACGGATTAGTAACACGTGAACCTAGTAAGGATAAGAGGCCTAGTCCTAAACCCCCGTAGAAAGAATAAACTGACTCAGATCAGAAGGGCATAAGGTAAAGAAGTAAAAAGAGCCTTACGTTCCCTTCCACAATCAATTCCTCTACATATAACTAAGAATTTTTCTAGACTCAACATCGACCAGTTTGGCTTGAGAAACCTACAGGCAGTCAGGCTCTGATGCCAATGCTGTGAGCTCACGCTTCGAACCCCCCCTCTCCCCAGGCTCGATTACGCCTTGTAGCCGCCGCCCCCTTGCTGACCGAAGCTCACCGCCGCCGGCCAACTCGCCGCCGTGGCCACAGGCGCTGTGCCTCGCAGCCGAGCACGCCACTAGGATCAGTAGATCACCAGCAAGCTAATGCCACCCCTAACTCCTCCTCCCGTGCACCACAACGTTGTCCCGGCCAACTCCGTGCGAGTGCCGCCGCGGACGAGCTCGTCGCCGTCAACTCCGGCGACCAATCGACCAACCAATGGCACCGTTGGATGCGGTGCATCACCAGGAGCACATAGAACCCATCCGCGCGACAAATGGTCGCCGGAACAGAGTTTCCGGCGAGTCACCTCCGTGTGAAGTGGTCGCCGCCAGCCAAACTACGACGGGCTGACGTGGCTTGTTAATTAGGAGCTAATGGTGATTAGCTTAACCACCACATCCACTGACAGTGGGCCCCATCGCTTAGTCAAACTCAGTCAACTCAACTTTTGACCGGGATTAGCCTAGAGACACTGACATGAGGGACCGACCAGTCAGGTTTGACCTAGATCAGGCCTGTAGACTTGCTGATGTTAGCATGATGTCATGCTGACGCAGTGAAGGATTTTCTGGGATTATTTGATTTAAAAACAATCCAGGAAATTCCAGAAAATGCTTTAAACTTCAAAAAATCATATAAATTCAACAGTAGCTCAGATGGAAAAGATTTATATATGAAAATTGATCAGAAAAATCCAATCTTTCCAATGGAACTTGTTTCATGCATGTTTGAGCAAGTTAACCTTGTTGTATACATTAAAACATGATAATGCACTTAAATAAATAATAGTTTGGGTTTCAATTTGAATCTTTGATTCAAATGGGCTCAAACCCTTCTGTTATAGATGCATTAGCCCAAGACACATGCATCTTGCCATATCATGAGCATGCATCATATTGTTGCATTTGTTTGCTTAATGATTGTATCGCCGGTATTCTCCGTGTTAGGTCCTGCTCCCGAGGATACTTCTGCGTAATCAACTGAAGAGCAGTACCCGACAACCACTCTATCAGGCAAGCAATCATTGATCATTCTGATACAAACCCTTCTTCTCGCTCCTGCTCTCTTTTACTGCATTAAGCCAACAGCGTGTGAACTGCTACTTGCTGCGGTAGTTGAACCCTATTCCCTTGCATGACCTGTCATTGCCACAGTAAATAGTTGAAACCCACTAGCATGTGTAGGAGTTGTTTGAGCCATGTGATGTGTAATCCACTATGCTATTTGTTTATGTTGCCGGCTATGCTTAGAGTTGTGTCAGGTTTGGTTCATCTGGGTGATGAATCAGAGTGAAATGATCATATCAGTAAAGAGAGGGAAGTGTGGAACACGTTTGGTAAAGGTATCGATGAAAGGCCATGTAGGAGTACGTGGTGGGTTGTTTCATTGGAACCGTCCATAGGACCCGAGATCTGTATGTGTGGTTCAAGTTTCAGCTACTACCATGCATTGGGCCCGAAACCAATGGACCCTCTCGGCTTATTAACTGCCCTTGTACTCTGTCCAGGAGTTGCAACTAGTTTCTGGTGTTTGTAGTTTACTGGTGGTCAGGCACAGCGCTGACCCTCGAGATGGGCTGTGATGCGACAGGTACGTGGCACGGTGTACTGGTTGCCCGTTTGGTGACTCGGGAACCCTATACACATCGTTTGGGGCCGTGAGCGACACCCCGGCCGGATCTCCCCTGGGATGGAACCCAAATAGGCGATAAACCTGGACGAGAGACTTGTGTAGTTAGTCAGGTCGTGGCCAACACCCTCGCTGGGCTTCCGCTTGAAGGTTGCCGAGTACATGTCGAGTAAATGGTGATAAGTGGTGGAAGCGTGTGTGAAGAAGTACACCCCTACAGGGTTACCAATCTATTCGAATAGCCGTTGTTCGCGGTACGGACTACTTGGTTGCTCTTACAGTTCATAGACAAGTTGATGGATACTACTAAAAGCCTCAAGACAAGTGTGAGTGCCAAGGATGGCCCTTCCGTAGGATGACGGAAGAGGATCCTCGGTGGTGTATTGTTGTGGTGAGTAGAGGACTCGTGTACGTAGTATTATCTTGCAGTATGTTGAGAGTCGTAGTATAGGTTAGCCAAGAGTCAAAGCTGGCTTTCTTCTATGAACTCCACTACCCTTGTTGATAATGTTGCATGTATGATAGGTTCTGTTGTAAGACATGCTGAGTACCTTTGTACTCACGTTTGCTTAATAACTGTTGCAGAGGAGAACCATGCCCCTTTTGATGGGTTCTACATAGATGTTGATGTCGACGAGTAACTTGCTACCCAGACGGAGATCCTGAGCTTGTGAAGGGCCTTGTAGATAGTCAGGATACACCAAGCTTGTTTTAATTTCTAAGTTGTCTGTACTCAGACATGTTAGCTTCCGCTTGTGCTTGTATGACTGTATGACTTGAGTGTTGGGTCATGTGACCCCTACCTGTATGGATATGTTATGTATGGCTCTTGGAGCCTCTTAAATAAAGTACTTTGAGTCATAGAGTTCTGTTGTGATGCAATGTTGTATTTGCACATATTGAGCATATTGTGTGTATGATTGAAATGCTTGGTATGTGTGGGATCCGACACCTAGTTGTTTCCCTTTGGTAGCCTATCTTACAGGGAAATGCCTCCTAGTGCTTCCAATGTGCCTTGGTAGCTTGCTACTGCTCGGAACACGTAGGCTGGCCGGCATGTGTCCTTCTTCGTTCCTGTGTGTGTCCCTTAGGGGAAATGTCACGCGTTGTTCCTTTAAGTCCATGTAGCTTGCTACGACTTGGGTCCATACGTTGATGACCGACACGTTCATTGCTGGGTCATGGATGCCTGTCTATGTAATTTAGTGCCACTTTTGGTTTATAACTAGCCATGTCGGCTCGGGTTCTCTGTCATGTGGATGCTAGCGATACTGTCATATACGTGTGCCAAAATGCGCAAACGGTCCCGGGCCAGGTAAGGTGGCACCCGTGGGGATACCGTGCGTGAGGCCGCAAAGTGATATGACGTGTTACAAGCTAGATCGGTGTGACTTAGGATCGGGGTCCTGACAGCAAAATGATGAACATTTTTGAAGGGCATTTTGGGTACATTGAAAAAGATTTTAACAAACCCTAGTTGTTAGAAGAGGGGTGCTGGGGTTTCTGTCATTCCCATTTCAAGTTTCTGTGGAAAGTAAACATGATGCACACTCTAGCTAGTCCTAATGCAAGCACTGGCTAGGGATGTGACAAGTACACTCTAGCTAGTCCTAATGCAAGCACTGACTAGGGATGTGACAAGTTTGTCACATCTCTAGTCAGTGCTTGCATTAGGACTAGCTAGAGTGTGCATCATGTTTACTTTCCACAGAAACTTGAAATGGGAATGACAGAAACCCCAGCACCCCTCTTCTAACAACTAGGGTTTGTTAAAATCTTTTTCGATGTACCCAAAATGCCCTTCAAAAATGTTCATCATTTCTGCCTTGGTCTTAAACCTCTACCAAAAATGATGCACAATTTTCTAGGACATCCAAGGTCTCTGGATTAATTCATATTGTAATTGCATTTGGGCATTTAAATGCTATAAAATATTTTATGTGCCCAAATAATCATAAACTAAAATGTTCCATACTGTTCATATTATATACAGTGGGCATGACTAGTTTTATGAGCTATAAAAATGTTCTAGCATTTTTATTAATTCAAAAAAGTTGCAAAAGAAATGAAACATAAAGTAAATAGAAAAAAAGGAGGAAGCAGACTTACCTGAGCCCACTTACCTGCCTGGACCAGACGGCCCAGCCCACCAGGGGCACGCCCGTCTTCTTCACCATGCCAGCGCACGAAGCAGCTCGGTGGCGAGCGTCGCCGACGCGCCGGCGACCTCCTGCCTGCCTGGCTGCTCCCTCGACGCCCTGGACGCCCCTAAGCGACGCCACGCACCCCCTGGCGCCTCTCTCACTCTCCCTCGTGTCTTCCCCCTCCTCTCTCCCCTCCGCCGAGCTCCACCGAGCGAGCTCGTCGCCGTCGATCGCTGCCACCGTGCCCTAAGCCACTCCCTCG
>LR738709.1:415139193-415164967 GCA_902687465.1 Secale cereale
CATCGTCCTGGAGCTCCCCAACCGCCGCAGACGACGCCAGAAGCCCTGCAACGCCATCCCCGCCGTCGTCTTCAACCTTCGGCACCGGAGATCGCCGCCGCCCGTACGTCGCCGTCCGACCTCCCCCGAGCTCGCTTCGACGCCCTATGCGACCGCTATGAGCTCACGCTTCGAACCCCCCTCTCCCCGGGCTCGATAACGCCTTGTAG
The DNA here is from genome assembly GCA_902687465.1 of Secale cereale. Classification (NCBI taxonomy): domain Eukaryota; kingdom Viridiplantae; phylum Streptophyta; class Magnoliopsida; order Poales; family Poaceae; genus Secale; species Secale cereale. The sequence goes on from LR738709.1 coordinate 415,139,403, forward strand.
CCGCCGCCCCCTTGCTGACCGAAGCTCACCGCCGCCGGCCAACTCGCCGCCGTGGCCATAGGCGCTATGCCTTGCAACCGAGCACGCCACTAGGATCAGTAGATCACCAGCAAGCTAATGCCACCCCTAACTCCTCCCCCCGTGCACCACAACGCCGTCCCGGCCAACTCCGAGCGAGCGCCACCGCGGACAAGCTCGTCGCTGTCAACTCCGGCAACCAATCAACCAAGAAGTGGCACCGTTGGATGCGGTGCATCACCAGGAGCACATAGAACCCATCCGCGCGACAAATGGTTGCCGGAACAGAGTTTCCGGCGAGTCACCGCCGTGCGAAGTGGTCACCGCCGGCCAAACTCCGGCGGGCTGACGTGGCTTCTTAATTAGGAGCTAATGGTGATTAGCTTAACCACCACAGCCACTGACAGTGGGCCCCATCGCTTAGTCAAACTCAGTCAACTCCAGTTTTGACCGGGATTAGCCCAAAGACATTGACATGAGGGACCCACCAGTCAGGTTTGACCTGGATCAGGCCTGTTGACTTGCTGACGTCAGCATGATGTCATGCTGACGCAGTAATGGATTTTCTGGGATTATTTGATTTAAAAACAATTCAAGAAATTCCATAAAATGCTTTAAACTTCAAAAAATCATATAAATTCAATAGTAGCTCAGATGGAAAAGATTTATATATGAAAATTGATCAGAAAAATCCAATCTTTCCAATGGCACTTGTTTCATGCATGTTTGAGCAAGTTAACCTTGTTGTATACATTAAAACATGATAATGCACTTACATAAATAATAGTTTGGGTTTCAATTTGAATCTTTGATTCAAATGGGCTCAAACCCTTCTGTTTATAGTTGCATTAGCCCAAAACACATGCATCTTACCATATCATGAGCATGCATCATATTATTACATTTGTTTGCTTATTGATTGTATCACCGATGTTCTCCGTGTTAGGTCCTGCTCCTGAGGATACTTCTGCGTATCCAACTAAAGAGCAGTACCCGACAACCACTCTGTCAGGCAAGCAATCATTGATCATTCCGATACAAACCCATCTTCTCGCTCCTGCTCTCTTTTACTGCATTAAGGCAATAGCGTGTGAACTGCTACTTGCTGCGGTAGTTGAACCATATTCCCTTGCATGACCTGTCATTCCCACAGTAAATAGTTGAAACCCACTAGCATGTGTAGGAGTTGTTTGAGCCATGTGATGTGTGACCCACCATGCTATTTGTTTATGTTGCCTACTATGCTTAGAGTTGTGTCAGGTATGGTTCATCTGGGTGATGAATCAGAGTGAAATGATCATATCGGTAAAGAGAGGGAAGTGTGGAACACGTTTGGTAAAGGTATCGATGAAAGGCCATGTAGGAGTACGTGGTGAGTTGTTTCATTGGAACCGTCCATAGGACCCGAGATCTGTATGTGTGGTTCAAGTTTTAGCTACTACCATGCATTGGACCCGAAACCAATGGACCATCTCGGCTTATTAACTGCCCTTGTACTCTGTCCAGGAGTTGCAACTAGTTTCTGGTGTTTGTTGTTTACTGGTGGTCGTGCACAGCGCTGACCCTCGGGGTGGGCTGTGATGCGACAGGTACGTGGCACGGTGTACCGGTTGCCCGTTTGGTGACTCGGGAACCCTGTACACATCGTTTGGGGCCGTGAGCGACACCCTGGCCGGATCTCCCCATGGATGGAACCCAAATAGGCGATAAACCTGGACGAGAGACTTGTGTAGTTACTCAGGTCGTGGCCAACACCCTCGCTGGGCTTCCGCTTGAAGGTTGCCGAGTACATGTCGAGTAAATGGCGATAAGTGGTGGCAGCGTGTGTGAAGAAGTACACCCCTACAGGGTTATCAATCTATTCGAATAGCCGTTGTTCGCGGTACGGACTACTTGGTTACTCTTACAGTTCATAGACAAGTTGATGGATACTACTAAAAGCCTCAAGACAAGTGTGAGTGCCGAGGATGGCCCTTCCGTAGGATGACGGAAGAGGATCCTCGGTGGTGTATTGTTGTGGTGAGTAGAGGACTCGTGTACGTAGTATTATCTTGCAATCTGTTGAGAGTCGTAGTATAGGTTAGCCAAGAGTCAAAGCTGGCTTTCTGCTACGAACTCCACTACCCTTGTTGATAATGTTGCATGTATGATAGGTTCTGTTGTAAGACTTGCTGAGTACCTTTGTACCCATGTTGTCTTAATAACTGTTGCAGAGGAGAAGCCTGCCCCTTCTGATGGGTTCTACATAGACGTTGACGTCGACGAGTAGCTTGCAACCCAGACGGAGATCCTGAGCTTGTGAAGGGCCTTGTAGATAGTGAGGCTACACCAAGCCTATTTTATTTTCTAAGTTGTCTGTACTCAGACATGTTAGCTTCCGCTCGTGCTTGTATGACTGTATGACTTGAGTGTTGGGTCATGTGACCCCTACCTGTATGGATATGTTATGTATGGCTCTTGGAGCCTCTTAAATAAAGTACTTTGAGTCATAGAGTTTTGTTATGATGCAATTTTGTATTTCCTCATATTGAGCATATTGTGTGTATGATTGAAATGCTTGGTATGTGTCGGATCCGACACCTAGTTGTTTCCCTTTGGTAGCCTATCTTACAGGGAAATGCCTCCTAGTGCTTCCAATGAGCCTTGGTAGCTTGCTACTGCTCGGAACACGTAGGCTGGCTGGCATGTGTCCTTCTTCGTTCTTGTGTCTGTCCCTTTGGGGAAATGTCACGCGTTGTTCCTGTAAGTCCATGTAGCTTGCTACGACTTGGGTTCATACGTTGATGACCGACACGTTCGTTGCTGGGTCATGGATGCATGTCTCTGTAATTTAGTGCCACTTTTGGTTTATAACTAGCCATGTCGGCTCGGGTTCTCTATCATGTGGATGCTAGTGACACTGTCATATACGTGTGCCAAAATGCACAAACGGTCCCGGGCCAGGTAAGGTGGCACCCATGGGGATACCGTGCGTGAGGCCGCAAAGTGATATGACGTGTTACAAGCTAGATCGGTGTGACTTAGGATCGGGGTCCTGACAGCGTTGGCATCAGAGCCGGACTGCCTGTAGGTTTCTCAAGCCAAACTAGTCGATGTTGAGTCTAGAAGAATTCTTAGTTATATGTAGGGGAATTTATTGTGGAAGGGAACGTAAGGTTCTTTTTACTTCTTTACCTTATGCCCTTCTGATCTGAGTCAGTCTATTCTTTCTATGGGGGTTTAGGACTAGGCCTCTTATCCTTACTAGGTTCACGTGTTACTAATCCGTAGACTCTTAGGATTGTTGGTTTCAAGCCTCAGTTCAGTTTCTACCCTTTTAGTATGATGATTAGCTGGACCCGGAACCTTGATATGATATTGTTGAGTGGCTATGCTATCATTTGTATGATGTCTCAAAATCTTTTTGAGCATTTACAGTTGTTATGCTGCCCGATTTCTTCCAGAAATACTAATGCCTTTGCATTACTTCGTGTTTCAGATGTCTGGCCGCACACCTCACCAAGTGGTTCGTTTGACTCGGTACATCAATGTGCCTGGTCACACGGCCATGCTAGTCTGTGTGTTGACTGAGACCGGTTACCGCTGGTATCCTGAGTACACTGTGGAGGAACAGTACCGGGATTTCAATCAGAGTCAGTGTTTCTGCACAGTCCAGATATACCCCTCATATCCCGGAGCTAACGACCCCATCCATTAGTCTTATGGACTTGGGGTTACTATCGAGATGGCAGTGCAGGATGCCGCTTATTCGATGATGACCATCCTCCGGGCTAGGCATGCCCTGTTGCTGAACACTGAGTTCTGTTACCTGCCAGCCTCACTTCCCGGAGAGGAAGGCTACTACACTGGTCTGTATACTGATGCTGCTCATGAGGAGCCACTGCTTCAGGCTACTGTTCAGATGCTGGAGGATAGGGGCCGTGAGGTCCGTGCCCTCCGAATGGAGTTGTATAACACTCGAGCCGCCCACTGGACTACTTTGACACGGCTTGCACCTGCTGTGCACGCCGGATATCTGGATATGCGGGATTTGTACCCCGTGCGGACTCGTCTGCCTGATCGTATGGATTGGCGTGACGTTGGGGGTATTACACCTCCACGTGGGCGTCGGTTACCACCAGCATCAGGCCCGAGGCCACATCCATGTCCCTATGGTCCACAACCTTCGAGTGCTCGAGAGTTTCAAGATCCATCTGTTCCACTTCCAAGCTACGGTGCTAATCTTTACGAAGATTGCTATGGGAATGTCTGAGCTAGACCGTGGCAGTAGTAGTATCATAGTAGTTGTATTTCCATAGTCCTGCGCGTCTTGTGGAATATGACTTAGTTTGTACTAAGTTCCGGAGGCGTATTTAAATAATGTATAGGAGCTTGGAAGGCATCTGATGAGATGTATCATCTTTCACCGCAGTTGTACTTTAGCCTTGGCTTGTACTAAACTATGTATGGTGTGTATGACCACTGGTGTATATATGACAATTTCTATATTACCATGTCGTACGGATGAACATCTCTGCATTTCGTGTCATCCATTACATTCTGCACTCCTATGTCAAGTTTTGCCATCCTTGTCTAAACCGTTGTTTTGTTTTCCTAGGATGGTCATCACTCGCAGCACTCCTACTGCTCAGGAGCAGGGTGAGGCTAGTGGGGCTAGAGATGAGAATCTGCCCCAGCCACCCTCCTTGGCTGAAGTTATGCTCGAGGCAGAACGGAACAAGAGAGAGACCAACCGTCTGCTGGAACGCATAGAGTAGAACACTGGGTTTCATCAGAGGAATGACGTGGTGTCAATCAATCATTTTATCAAGATGTGCCCACCGAAGTTCCATCACTCCACCGAACCTCTGGATGCAGATGACTGGCTTCGTAGTATCACCCACAAGCTAAACTCTGCCCGTGTGGCCGACGCTAACAAGGTTACCTACGCCGCCTATCATCTTGAGGGCCCTGCCAGTCTCTGGTGGGAGAACTTTGAGGCTATGCGTCCTGTGGCCAAATCACTACTTGGGCTGAGTTCAGTGAGGCATTCCGTGAACATCACATTCCGGAAGGTCTCATGGATCGCAAGCGGGAGGAATTCTGCAATTTCACCCAGGGCCAGTTAACCATGGATGGCTATAGTCGCAAGTTTGGCAACTTGGCATGCTATGCGCCTGAGGAAGTATCCACCGATGCCAAGAAGCAGGCGAGGTTCCGCAAGGGACTCAGCCTTGAACTCCGCCAAGATATACGTCTGCACGAGTGCACTTCCTTCCAGAAGTTGGTAAACAAAGCTATCAGTGCCGAGACGGGCCAGACTGATTTTCAAGCCTAGTCCAGATTGCTGTTTTTTTGCCTATTTCAGGGTTTCGCAGAAAAGGAATATCTAACGGAGTCCAAACGGAACGAAACCTTCGGGAGAGATATTTTTGGAACGATATCTTCATGAGAGACTTGAGAACCAAGGCAGAGGGGACACGTGGCATCCACGAGGGTGGAGGGCGCGCCCCCTCCCCTGGGCGCGCCCCTTGCCTCATGGGCCCCACGTTTCTCCCCCGATGCCCTCCTTCCTCCTATATATACCCATGTACCCTGAAAACATCGAAATTCGTTCACCCACGTTACTCCACGGGGACAGCAATTCGTTCACCCACCGTAGAATTTTGCTATCATGAGAGAAGCCACTAGTGAAACCTATGGCCCCCGGGTCTATTCTCAACATATCAATCTACAATCTACTTTACTTTACTGTTTTTACTTTCTGTTCTTATATCCAAAAATACCAAAAAAATCAAACTATCATATGTATCAGATCTCACATTCGTAAGTGACCGTAAAGGGATTGACAACCCCTTATCGCGTTGGCTGCGAAGTTCTTATTTGTTTGTGCAGGTGCGAGGGACTCGCGCGTGGTCTCCTACTGGATTGATACCTTGGTTCTCAAAAACTAAGGGAAATACTTACACTAATGTGCTGCATCTCCCTTTCCTCTTTGAGGGAATACAATGCCAGCTCGAGAAGTGGCATTGCTATGGTTAAGGATCTCTTGGTCAATAATGTTGATGGGCATGTTATTTACCTCATCGGGGAAGCAAGAAGAATTGATAAACCTGGTATAAAAGACAAACATAGAACTGTTGTAGGCATGCATGTTGTTTCTGTTAAAATAGGAGATCATTGTTACGATGGCTTATGCGATATAGGTGCCTGCGTAAGTGCTATTCCTTTTACTCTCTATCAAGAAATTATGAATGACATAACACCCACTGAAATAGATGTTACTATTAAACTTGCCAATAGAGACACCATCACACCACTTGGAATTGTTAGAGATGTTGAGGTCTTGTGTGGGAAAACAAAATATCCTACTGATTTTCTAGTCCTTGGTTCCCCACAGGATAACTTTTGTCCCATAATATTTGGTAGACCTTTCTTGAGAACCGTCAATGCTACTATAGACTGTACTAAACAAATTGTCGATGCTAGCTTTGGTGATGAGTCTCATGAGTTTAATTTTTCCAAGTTTAGTAGAAAACCTCATAAAAAAGAATTTCTTAGTAAAGATGAAATAATTGGTCTTGATTCTATTGTTGTACCTACTACGGATCCTTTAGAGCAATATTTGCTAGACCATGAAAATGACTTGCATATGCATGAGAGAAATGAAATAGATAGAATTTTCTTTGAACAACAACCTCTGCTTAGGCACAACTTACCTATTGAAACTTTAGGAGATCCTCCTCCACCTAAAGGTGACCATGTGTTTGAATTAAAGCAATTGCCTGGCACTTTGAATTATGCTTATCTTGATGAGAAAAATATATATCCTGTTATTATTAGTGCTAACCTTTCAGAACATGAAGAAGAAAGATTAGTGAAAATTCTGAGGAATCACTGAGCTACTATTGGATATACTCTTGATGATCTTAAGGGCATTAGTCCCACTCTATGTCATCATAAGATTAATATGGAACCTGATGCTAAACCCGTTGTTGATCACCAACATCGGTTAAATCCGAAGATGAAAGAAGTGGTAAGAATGGAAATATTAAAACTTCTGAAAGCAGGTATAATTTATCCCATAGCTAATAGTAGATGGGTAAGTCCTGTTCATTGTGTCCCTAAGAAGGGAGGTATTACTATTGTTCCTAATGATAAAAATAAACTTATCCCACAAAGAATTGTTATAGGCTATAGAATGGTAATTGATTTCAGAAAATTAAACAAAGCAACTAGAAAAGATCATTACCCCCTACCCTTTATTGATCAAATGTTAGAAAGATTATCTAAGCACACACACACACACACACACACACTTTTGCTTTCTTGACGGATATTCTGGTTTCTCTCAAATACCTATCTCACAACTTGATCAAGAAAACACCACTTTTACTTGTACTTTTGGAACCTATGCTTATAGGCGTATGCCTATTTGTTTATGCAATGCACCTGCTACCTTTCAAAGATGTATGACCGCTATATTCTCTGATTTTTTGTGAAAAGATTGTTGAGGTTTTCATGGATGAATTTTCTGTTTATGGAAATTCCTTCGATGATTGTTCAAGCAATCTTGATCGATTTTTGCAGAGATGTGAGCAAACTAATCTTGTCTTGAATTGGGAGAAGTGCCACTTTATGGTTAACGAAGGCATTGTCTTGGGCCCTAAAATTTCTGAAAGAGGTATTGAGGTGGACCAAGCTAAGGTTGATGCAATTGAGCAAATGCAATGTCCTAAAGATATTAAAGGTATTCATAGTTTCCTTGGTCATGCTGGTTTCTATAGGAGATTTATCAAAGACTTTTCTAAAATTTCTAGGCCTCTTACAAATATTTTGCAAAAGGATATTCCATTTGTTTTCGATGATGATTGTGTAGAAGCCTTTGAAACACTCAAGAAAACCTTAAATTATGCACCTATTGTTCAACCACCTTATTGGAACTTGCCTTTTAAAATTATGCGTGATGCTAGTGATTATGCGGCTGGTGATGTTCGTGAACAAAGAGTTGATAAGAAATAAATTTTATTCACTATGCAAGTAAAACTCTAGAAAGTGCACAAAGAAATTATGCTACTACTGAATAGGACTTTTTAGTAGTCCAGTTTGCTTGTGATAAATTTAGATCCTATATCGTGGACTCAAAATAAATTGTTCACACTGATCATGCTGCTATAAAATATCTTATGGAAAAGAAAGATGCTAAACCTAGACTTATTTGGTGGGTTATCTTGCTACAATAATTTTATTTACACATTACTGATAGGAAAGGAGCTGAGAACCCCGTGGCGGATAACTTGTCTAGGTTAGAAGATATTCTTGATGACCGATAACCTATTGATGATAGTTTTCCTGATGAGAAATTAGGTGCAATAAATGTTTCTAATAGTACACCTTGGTATGCTGACTATGCTAATTATATTGTTGCTAAATACATACCTCCTAGTTTCACATACCAACAAAAGAAAAAATTCTTCTATGATTTGAGACATTACTTTTGGGATGACCCACATCTTTATAATGAAGGAGTAGACGGTATTATTAGACGTTGTGTACCCGAGCATGAATAGGAACACATCCTATGGAAATGTCACTCCAAAGCTTATGGAGGACATCATGCGAGAGACAAAACTGCTCACAAGGTTTACAATTTGGTTTTTATTGGCATAGTCTTTTCAGGGATGCATGTAAGTTTGTCTTGTCTTGTGATGAATGCCAAAGAATAGGTAACATCGATAAGCATCAAGAAATGCCTATGAATTATTCACTTGCTGTTGAACCATTTGATGTTTGGGGATTTGATTACATGGGGTCTTTTCCTTCCTCTAATGGGTACACTCATATTTTGGTTGTTGTTGATTATGTTACTAAGTGGGTAGAAGCTATTCCAACTAGTAGTGCTGATCACAACACCTCTATTAAAATGCTTAAGGAAGTTATTTTCCCAAGGTTTGGAGTCCCTAGATATTCAATGACTCATGGTGGTTCACATTTTATTCATGGTGCTTTCCGTAAAATGCTCGCCAAGTATGACGTTGACCATAAAATTGCATCCCCTTATCATCCTTAGTCTTGTGGTCAAGTTGAACTTAGCAATAGATAAATAAAATTAATATTGCAAAATATTGTAATAGGTCTCAAAATAATTGGTCTAAGAAATGTTGGGGAACGTAGTTTTTCAAAAAAAATCCTACGATCACGCAAGATCTATCTGGGAGAAGCATAGCGAGGAGCAGGGAGAGTGTGTCCATGTACCCTCGTAGACCGAAAGCGGAAGCATTTAGTAATGTGGTTGTTGTAGTCGAACGTCTTCATGATCCAACCGATCCAAGTACCAAACGTATGACACCTCCGTTTTCAGCACACGTTCAACACAATGACGTCCCTTGAGCTCTTGATCCAGTTGAGGACGAGGGAGAGTTTAATCAGCACGATGGCGTGGTGATGGTGATGATGAAGTTACCGGCGCATGGCTTCGCCTAAGCATTGCAACTATATGACTGAGGTGTGTAACAGTGGAGGGGGCACTGCACACGGCTAAAAGATTGTCTTGTGTGTCTTTGGGGTGCCCCCTGCCCACGTATATAAAGGAGGGGAGGAGAGGAGGCCGGCCATAGGGGGGCGCACCATAGGGAGGAGTCCTACTTGGACTCCCGGTCCAAGAAGGATTCGCCCCCCTTTCATATTCCAACTAGGAGAAGAAGGGAAGGGGAAAGAGGGGAGAAGGAAGGAGGGGGTGCCGCCCCTCCTAGTCCAATTCGGTCCAGCCCATGGGGGGCGTGCGGCCACCCCTTGAGGCCCCTCTCTCCTTCCCCCTAAAGCCCATTAAGGCCCATTACTCTCCCAGGGGGTTCCGGTAACCTCCCGGTACTCCGGAAAATACCTGAAACACTTAGGAACCATTCTGGTGTCCGAATATAACCTCCCAATATATCGATCTTTACGTCTCGACCATTCTGAGAATCCTTGTCATGTCTGTGATCTCATCCGAGATTCCGAACAATCGTCGGTCATCAAAATCACATAACTCATAATATATATCATCAACGAACGTTAAGCGTGCGGACCCTACGGGTTCGAGAACTATGTATACATGACTGAGACACATCTCCGGTCAATAACCAATAGCAGAACCTGGATGCTCATATTGGCTCCTACATATTCTACGAAGATCTTTATCGGTCAAACCGCATAACAACATACGTTGTTCCCTTTGTCAACGGTATGTTACTTGCCCGAGATTCGGTCGTCGGTATCATCATACCTAGTTCAATCTCGTTACCGGCAAGTCTCTTTACTCGTTCCGTAATACATCATCTTGTGACTAACTCATTAGTCATTTGCTTGCAAGGCTTATTATGATGTGTATTACAGAGAGGGCCCAGAGATACCTCTCCGACATTCGGAGTGATAAATCCTATTCTCGATCTATCCCAACACCACAAACACCTTCGGAAACACCTGTAGAGCATCTTTATGATCACCCAGTTATGTTGTGACGTTTGATAGCACACAAGGTGTTCCTCCGGTATTCGAGAGTTGCATAATCTCATAGTCAGAGGAACATGTATAAGTCATGAAGAAAGCAATAGCAATAAAACTAAACGATCATAGTAGCTAAGCTAACGGATGGGTCTTTTCCATCACATCATTATCCTAATGATGTGATCCCGTTGATCAAATGACAACACATGTCTATGGTTAGGAAACATAACCATCTTTGATTAACGAGCTAGTCTAGTAGAGGCATAGTAGGGACACTCTGTTTTGTCTATGTATTCACACATGTATCAAGTTTCCGGTTAATACAATTCTAGCATGAATAATAAACATTTATCATGATATAAGGAAATATAAATAACAACTTTTCTATTGCCTCTAGGGCATATTTCCTTCAGTATCCCACTTGTGCTAGACTCAATAATCTAGTTCACATCGCCATGTGATTTAACACCGATAGTTCACATCGTCATGTGATTAACACCCATAGTTCACATCGCCTTGTGACCAACATCCAAAGGGTTTACTAGATTCAATAGTCTAGTTCACATCGCCATGCGATTAACACCCAAAGATTACTTAGGTGTGATCATGTTTTGCTTCGTGAGAGAAGTTTAGTCAACGGGTCTGTCACATTCAGATCCATATGTATTTCGCAAATTTCTATGTCTACAATGCTCTGCATGGAGCTACTCTAGCTAATTGCTCCCACTTTCAATATGCATCCAGATTGATACTTAGAGTGATCTGGATTAGTGTCAAAGGTTGCATTAGGGTAACCCTTTACGACGAACTCTTTATCACCTCCATAGTCGAGAAACATTTCCTTAGTCCTCCAGTTACTAAGGATAATTTTGACCGCTGTCCAGTGATCTACTCCTGGATCACTATTGTACCTCCTTGCCAAACTCATGGCAAGGTACACACAGGTTTGGTACACAGCATGGCATACTTCGTAGAACCTATGGTTCAGGCATAGGGAATGACTTTCATTCTCTTTCTATTTTTCTGTTGTGGTCGGGCTTTGAGTCTTACTCAAATTCATACCTTACAACTCAGGCAAGAACTCCTTCTTTGACTGATCCATTTTGAACTACTTCAAAATCTTATCAAGGTATGTACTCATCGAAAGTCTTATCAAGCGTCTTGATTTATCTCTATAGATCTTGATGCCCAATATGTAAGCAACTTCTCCGAGGTCTTTCATTGAAAAATTCTTAAGTATCCTTCTATGCTATCCAGAAATTCTACATCATTTCCAATCAACAATATGTCATCCACATATATTAACAGAAATGCTACAGAGCTCCCACTCACTTTCTTGTAAATACAGGCTTCTCCAAAAGTCTGTGTAAAACCATATGCTTTGTGTGACGCCCGAAGACCGACGTCCCAGAAGATTCCAGAGATTCCAGATGTTCTGGGTTCTCCCGTGTTTTTTTTGTGCTTGCGTTATTTATTTTGCATTGCATCATGTCATCATGCCATCATGTCATATTTCTTTGCATCTCAACCTAAATAAATCGTGTGGATATTCGATCCATTTAAACCGAGGGAAGGATGACTTCTCTTTAAAACATATCCTCCCAATATTTAGGGAGCTATATAATAAATATTCCATTTGTTTGGAATTAACCCAACACACTTGCAAATATTTCCCATGCCTCTTGATTCAAGTTTCACCATCAAAAACCTCCCTATATTTTCTTTTCCCGTTTATCGAGGTTCTTCCAAAAACCCTCCAACAATTTTATTAAATTCCTCACATTTTTGTGAGTCCAGGGAATTTACCTCATGCCCTAAGCCTATTCCTAGCACCTCTTTCCTTTTTTTCTTTCGTCTTGTTGTTTCTCTGTTTTTTTTGATACAACAGTATGGAGAGGAGGCCCAGCCGCATGCCTCCTTTTGGCCCAGGCCTCCCTCCCAGCGCTCGGGCCCATCCCTCCTTGGCCCAGGGCCCATCCCTTCGCTCCCGTAACCCTAGCCCGAGTCGCTCGTTCCCTTTCTCCCGCAAGACGCCGCCGCACCCCCTCGCTCGTCTCCCTCGTTCACTCTGTCGCCCGACCGCCCCTGCCTCGCTCTCCACTACGTCCCTCGAGCGCTCGAGACCTCTCGAAACCCGCCAGGTCGCCTCGCCAGGAGCGCCTCTCCTCTAGCGCCCGATTCCCAAGCGCCGCCTGCCATGGCGCCCAACCACTGCTCCATCAGCCGTGCCGCCTCCCTGCTGCCCTCCTCTCCAGCGCCGCGGCGTCCCGCACCATCTCCTGCGCGCCCGCCATGGAGCTGCACCCTCCGTCCCCAAGGCCATGAGCAGGGCCTCTTCTCCAGCAGCCGCGCGCCCGCGCCCCGTCCTCCCTCCTGTCGCGCGCCGTGGCCTCGCCTCCAGCGGCAGCCAGGGGCTGCCGCAATCGCCGCCAGGGCCTCCTCTGCCAACCACGCCTGTGCCATCTTCTTCACCTCCAGACGTGAGCTCCACCTCCCATGGCATGCTTCTGTCTACTCCACCTCGTCGACCTCCTCAGTTCACGGGTCCCGCCGTCGAGCGTTGTTCTGCCCTTGCTCCGTCGTGGCCATGGAGCTTCTGCCTGAGCCGTCTCCTCTGGACAGCTATGCTGCTGCCGCCGCTGCTTTGACCTCTGCTATTCTGGCTCGTTTCCATCGAGCAGCCCGAGGGCTTGTCCAAGCCAAGTGCCTCCTGGATCGCCAAGCTCCATCTCAGATGTTTTTTCTCCAAGTGCCGAGATGACCCCGTACCTCTACTGCCATCTACGAGTTTGACAAGAACCGAGACCGGCAAGTCCCGGATGCGCCCGAACGACTACCGGATGCGCCAAGAACGCCAGTACCTCGACGACCCCTGGTTTCGCCAAGACCGGCAAGATCGACAAGACCGAGACCGTCAAGTACCCTGGACCGTCAAGTTTATCTACATGCGTGTACCACTACCGTCGCCGAAGACCGCGAGTACAACTACTTCCACAATGCGTCAAGTACATCTACGAAACGAAGTTCGACTACTTCCACTACCGTCGCCTACGAACCGTGAACGACTACCGTCGAGTGAACAACTACCGTCGCCCCGAAGATGTTGGTTTCGTCAAGTACCTCTCCGAACGTGAACGCCTACTTCCTCTACGAATCGCGAGAACGGCTACATAACGATTACCTCTACGGAACAACTACTTCCTCTACGACCCGTGTACCACTACTTCCACTACTTCCTCTACGACTCGAACCGCCCCGAAACGAACGCTTCGAAGGTATAACCCCGAGATGATGACCCGTGGAATGCATGTGTTGTATGAAATGTTTCCCTTGTGTGCTCCGAGCCCGTATCATCTTTTGTCATGTTCCTCGGTTGCCTCGTCGCCGACCCATGGGAACCCGGCAACGGGATCACCCCACCTTTCATCATGTTCGACTCGCTCTCCGTCATCTTTTGCACCGGTCTCTCAACGGGTTACCGGAACCGAGATGTTGCCATTGCATCATTTTCGGATCGTTGCCATGACATCCTTATCTTTTCCACCACGGTGACAATACTCCTTATCTTCTTCATGTCAACTTTAATAAAATTGCATAAACTTGATCATGTCATCCGCATCATGTTAACAACATTATATGTGTGAATTGTTGTTGCTTAAAATTGCTAAACATGCTCATGGGGATTTTCCGGAATTGTTGTTGTTATTTTCCGACCTCATTTAAATGCCTAAATAGTGTAGTTTTATTATGCTTCACCTCTTGCTATGTTAAAAATATTTAATCTTGTCTTGTATATAAACGAGAGTCAACTAAATAAATAATGTGGTGTTTCATCAATATGCAACTCGTTGCATATTGAGCTCCACTTAACTTGTAGTATTTGTTTGTGCACATTCCATTGCCATGCATAATTAAACCGGACATGCATCATACTTGGATGTGCATCTTATGCCATGTTTATGCTTGTGTGTTTACCGTGTTGTTTGCTTCTTTCCGGTTGCTTCTCTTGTTAGCTTCGGTTTTGTTCCGGAGTTGTGAGGATTCGCTCGACTATGTTGCTCCGTCTTCTTCATGGATCCATTCTTCTCCCTTGCGGAATCCCAGGCAAGATGATCATACCCTTGGATACCTTTACTACCATTGCCATGCTTAGTTGTCTCGATGCTATCGTTACATGTCGCGCTACCCATCTTTTATGTCAGCCTCTCCTTGTTGCCATGAAACCTCTAACCTTTGAAACCTTCCTAGCAAAACCACTGTTTGGCTATGTTACCCGCTTGCTCAGCCCCTCTTATAGCATTGTTAGTTGCAGGTGAAGATGAAGATCGTTCCAGGAGGGAACTTGTTGTTGTTATATCACAATATCTATAAATATTATTAACACACCTATATACTGGGCATGGGTGGAAGGCTTGGCCTTTTGCTCGGTGTTTTGTTCCACTCATGCCACCTTAGGCGCCGATAAACCGGCATTATGTTCCTTGATTTTGCGTTCCTTACATGATGGGTGGATGGGGACCCCTTGACAGTTCGACTTTGAATAAAACTCCTCCAGCAAGGCCCAACATTGGTTTTAATTTGCCTCATAATAACAACTTAATTAAATAATTAAATTTTGCATAGGGGGTCGC
Organism: Secale cereale; assembly: GCA_902687465.1. Lineage (NCBI taxonomy): Eukaryota > Viridiplantae > Streptophyta > Magnoliopsida > Poales > Poaceae > Secale > Secale cereale. The sequence continues at coordinate 415,154,516 of LR738709.1, forward strand.
ACCCTCGGGTTCTTAATTCTACATAGCAGGGGGGCCAGTGCTGATGGTGTTGGTCCCGAATGGGGAGACTGCGGGGCCACCACGGGGGAACTCGAGGTTTGGTTTTACTCGTAGGATCACCTATCCGGTTGTGGCCTGAGACGAGATACGCGCGGCTACTATCAGGGTGTCGACACACCGGGAGGTCTTGCTGGACTTGTTTTACCATTGTCGAAATGTCTTGTGCACTGGGATGCCGAGCCTGATCGGATTTCCCTAAGATAAGGGGTGGTGATATTATATTTATCACTTCAGCTAATCGTGAGAGCCTGTGATGGGCTAAGTTGGGACACCCCTGCAGGGTTATGATCTTTCGAAAGCCGTGCCTGCGGTTATGTGGTAGATTGGAATTTGTTAATGTCCGGTTGTAGAAAACTTGACAGAGGATCCGAAGTAAAACACACAACTGTGTGAGTAACCGTGACTGTCTCTTTTCACTTTGAGAAGAGAACACGGTGGGGTTATGTTTGACTCGTATGTAGTTTAGGATCTTTAGTGATCACTACTAGTTGCGACCGTTTGCGTAGATGCTCATCTTATTCTTGTACTCATAAGTTAGCCACCATATTATGCTTAGCCGCTGCTGCAACCTCACCACCTTACCTCTTCCTACCCATTAAGCTTTGCTAGTCTTGATACCCATGGTTATGGGATTGCTGAGTCCTCGTGGCTGACAGATACTACAACACCAGATGCAGGTTCAGCCGAGATTGATGCAGAAGCTGATTCAAGTACTTCACCGGGAGTTCGATGAAGAGTTTGGCCGTATGCTTGTGACGTTTCGACGATCAGTAGTGGTTTCTACTAGGGGCGATTCTAGACCTATGGCTTTATGTTGTTTTGGTATCTTTCATTTGGATCTTCGCCCGTAGTCGGGTTGTGATGTTTTGAATGATGATTTGCCTATGTAATGTATTGTGTGAAGTGGCGAGTGTAAGCCAACTATCTCCTTTTGCAATTTAATCCCTCTTTTACATGAGTCGTGCAAAGATACCAAACTTGAGATCATTCCAGAATGGGCTTATACCTTTAAGTCGTGCCTCGACACGTAGGAGGTATAGTCCCATCCTGGGCATTACACTTTGATCACCTCATCAAAGCATATATTACAACTCTAAGACGCTTGCACCAGTCCATAGACGGATCGCTAGAGCTTGCACACTTTGTTAGCACTTCTAGGATCGACAAAACCTTCTGATTGCATCATATACAATTCTTCTTTCAGAAATCCATTAAGGAATGTAGTTTTGACATCCATTTGCCAGATTTCATAACCATAAAATGCGGCAATTGCTAACATGATTCGTACAAACTTAAGCACCACTATGGGTGAGAAGGTCTCATCGTAGTCAACTCCTTGAACTTGTCGAAAACCTTTCGCAACAAGTCGAGCTTTGTAGACAGTAACATTACCATCGGCGTCAGTCTTCCTCTTAAAGATTTATTTATTTTCAATGGTGTGTCGATCATCGGGTAAGTCAAACAAAGTCCACACTTTGTTCTCATACATGGATCCCATCTCAGATTTCATGGCCTCAAGCCATTTTATGAAATTTGGGCTCATCATCGCTTCCCCATAGTTTGTAGGTTCGTCATGGTCTAGTAACATGACTTCCAGAATAGGGTTACCGTACCACTCTGGTGCAAAACGTACATTGGTTGACCTACGTGGTCCAGTAGCAACTTGATCTGAAGTTTCATGATCATCATCATTGGCTTCCTCACTAATTGGTGTAGAAATCACTGGAACTGATTTCTGTAATTTCACCCGCCAGCCACCAGTGTGCAAAGCATGTCGGTAGAACCAGTCTCATGAACACGGTCATGTAATGTCGGTCCGGGCTGCTTCATCCAACAATACCGCCGAATCAAAGTAGGACGTATGTGGTAACTAGTATGACTATTATCGCCCAGAACTCTTTGTGTTCTACTCGTGCATATCATCTACGCATAGACTTGGCTCATGATGCCACTGTTGGGGAACGTAGTATTTCAAAAAATTCCTACGATCACGCAAGATCTATCTAGGAGAAGCATAGAAACGAGTGGGGAGAGTGTGTCCACGTACCCTCGTAGACCGAAAGCGGAAGCATTTAGTAACGCGGTTGATGTAGTTGAATGTCTCCGCGATCCAACCGATCAAGTACCGAACGCACGGCACCTCTGCGATCTGCACACGTTCAGATCGGTGACGTCCCTCGTACTCTTGATCTAGTTGAGGCCGAGGGAGTTTCGTCAGCGCGATGGTGTGGTGATGGTGATGATGAAGTTACCAGCGCGGGACTTCGCCTAAGCACTGCGATAATATGACCAAGGCGTGTAACTGTGGAGGGGAGCACCGCACACGGCTAAAACAATTGTCAACTTGTGTGTCTATGGGGTGCCCCTCTCCCCTTATATAAAGGAGTGGAGGAGAGGGCCGGTCTGCCTCATGGGGTGCGCCCCCAGGGGAGGAATCCTACTCCTACTAGGAGTAGGTTCCCCCCTTTCCTAGTCCAACTAGGAGGGGAAGGAAAGAGGAAGAGGGAGAGAAGGAAAGGGGGGCCAGCCCCCACCCCAATTCAAATTTGGATTGGGGGCGCGCGCCTCCACCTGGCCACCTCCTCCTCTCTTCCACTATGTCTCATGAAGGCCCATTAACCCCCGGGGGGTTCTGGTAACCCCCCGGTACTCCGAGAAATGCCCGAACCTATGAAACCTTTCCGGTGTCCAAACATAACCTTCCAATATATGAATCTTTATGTCTCGACCATTTCGAGACTCCTCGTCATATCCATGATATCATCCGGGACTCCGAACAACCTTCGGTACATCAAAACACATAAACTCATAATACCGATCGTCATCGAACGTTAAGCGTGCAGACTCTACGGGTTTGAGAACTATGTAGACATGACTGAGACACATCTCGGGTCAATAACCAATAGCGGAACCTAGATGTTCACATTGGCTCCTACATGTTCTACGAAGATCTTTATCCGTCAAACCGCATAACAACATACGTTGTTCCCTTTGTCATTGGTATGTTACTTGCCCAGGATTTGATCGTCGGTATCATCATACCTAGTTCAATCTCGTTACCGGTAGGTCTCCTTACTCGTTCCATAGTACATTATATCATGACTAACTCATTAGTCGCTTGCAAGGCTTATTATGATGTGTATTACCGAGAGGGCCGAGAGATACCTCTCTGACACTCGGAGTGACAAATCCTAATCTTCATCTATGCCAACACCACAAACACTTTTGGAAACACCTGTAGAGCATCTTTATAATCAACCAATTATGTTGTGATGTTTGATAGCACACAAGGTGTTCCTCCGGTATTCGGGAGTTACATAATCTCATAGTTAGAGGAACATGAATAAGTCATGAAGAAAGCAATAGCAGTAAAACTAAACGATCATAGTGCTAAGCTAACGGATGGATCTTGTCCATCACATCATTCTCCTAATGATGTGATCATGTTGATCAAATGACAACACATGTCTATGGTTAGGAAACATAACCATCTTTGATTAACGATCTAGTCTAGTAGAGGCATACTAGGGACACTCTATTTTGTCTATGTATTCACACATGAATCAAGTTTCCAGTTAATACAATTCTAGCATGAATAAAAGACATTTATCATGATATACAAGGAAATATAAATAACAGCTTTATTATTGCCTCTAGGGCATATTTCCTTCAGGCTTATAGCCTGCTTACATGGCAATTTTGTCTATGTGGAGGGGGGAGACATGAAAAAGTAAGGGGAGCGGGCTCTCATGCAAGAACCTAGCTATATACGTGCTCCAAGGAAAATCCAATAAATGTGAGTAAAGAGATAGAGAGAAGATGGTAAAAAGTAGTAATCTTATAGCCAACCTTATAGCGAACCTTATTGTATGAGTGACTATATGTGTTGGTTATAGATGATACTGCAACATCTTATAGCCAATAGTTGGCTGTATTATTAACCATGCTCTTATACAAGGCCACAAACTCATATTACACGTACCAAGGAAAAAAATTAATGACTGCTTTGCTTGCTAATGTTTCTTTTCGTTAACTGGGATCATTAATGCATCTGCATGCATGCAAGGAAGAAATGAGATGGAAATAGTACACTATCATTATGACTACATGCATGCAAGTATTAAACAAGTTGGTAGCATGAGGAAACATCATTAATTTTTGTCTCGATTACTGTGAGTGGCCTTGTATAGATTCAAAATGTATTTTTCATAGTGGCCTTGTATCATTGCAAATTGTAATTTTAATTGTGACCTTGTATATAAAAATGGAGGGAGTATTAGATTCGAATGAAGTCAAGCTTTGTAAAGTTTGACCAAGTTTAGGCCAAACATAACAAACCATAATCATTGAGAGAGGACAAACTGTACATACAAAGTAATTGCAATTAAATTTCTTTATTTGTACACACTCTCACACCTTTCTGATAATTTTGCGCGTGTGTGGTTGTTCACTTAACAGAGGGTAGTGTACCGCACGTGAACGACAGGAAGTGCGACTAGGACGCATGGATCGTTAGTTGTTCGTAATTTTCTTCACTGGTACGCTAAATAAAGAGTTTCATTTCGTACACAATTTAAAGCGATTGTTATGGAGATAAAAAGAAAACCACTCCAATTGATTAGTAGTACTATATAAGCTGGAGCCTCAGCGCTTCTTAGTAGCACTACATATATATACACGCCGGAGGTTTAGCGTTCCTTTACTAGGGTTTTCTCTATTCACAATCTCTCACCCTCTCCTTCAGATCTAATCAAGACTATGTTGGTCTCTCTCTCCTCCCTCATAGCTGGCGGAGGAGCCGTCCGGATCCCGTCGCACTAGGAAGGGGAGGAGGTGCAGCGTTCACTTTATCGCCTTCGACGAGGGAGGCAATCCACTGCCAGTTGCGCTGTTCTCTTTCACCCAACGCCTATGCGGGAGGGCGTCCGACCCCTTCTTCCCTGTTGTTGTACGTAGTGTGGGCAGATCCGGACTCCCGCCGCACGCCTCGCCACATCATGACGACCCTAAGGTATAACTTTCTTTGAAACCATCATTGCTCTAGCTGCATTCGGATCTTTTTCGAGTGTGTTCCATCGAATCTAGGTCTTGGTTCAAAGAGGAAAGAAGGGTGGGGTGAGGTGGAGCATGAATCTAGGACGTGTATCAATGAGGAAAGGAGGGAGAGAAAGTAGTATCGACTGGCTATCCAGCCGCTCTATTGGTTGAAAAGGGAAAATGTGGTAACCTAGTACATGCATCTGCAAGGAATTGATCTCTTTGTTGAAAAAGGAAAGAAACCGGGGGGTCAGGGAGTTTGTGCAGGGCTAGATTTGCTGCCCTCTCATAGGAAAAAGGTTCAAAGAGAACAAATATGGGACCAACACAGATATGCTGCTTGGCAACATACTCTGCATCACCCATTTATACGTGTGGAGGCACATGGTGCTGGCATGTCCCATGTTCCATACAACTATTTTGCTGTTGTAGATCTAAGAATGCCGATGGAAAATTGAAGCAATGCCACTGTTAAAAGTAAATTACATTTTTAGCGAATGTTATTTTAAGAGAATTTCCTTTGTTAATATGAAGCAATGCAACCGTTTAAGAAATGCTACTGTCCTATATACTTTGTTTTCCATCAAGATAAGGTAGATGCTTCTTTTTGTGGCTGCATGTTTCATCCTCCTTTATTGGCCAGTAATTGTTTCCTTTTTTGCCTCTGTTAAAATAAGGATATCTATTCAACTTGTTGCTATTGCGACATTTTGCTTCGCTACAAGAAACACTTTTGTTTTAAGAGTGTTTTGTGCAGTTCAACTAGAATGTCACACCGACGACTTTGCTTAATTTTGGTGGAACTACAAAAAAGTAGATCAGATTTCCATATATGTGTTGAGATTTCTTTCAAGTCCTCCTCGCGAGTTGTTTCAAATCTTGGTCAAGAAAGGTTAGTACCAACTTTCATCTACATGATGGTGCAATGTGCTTTGAGATGTTGTGCTACTTGTATTCGTACTGTTTTGGATAGATGTTGAATTGAAGCTATTGAACTATTGTGTTTTACCATTAAGTGAGCAAAAAATGTTCCAACCTGGGCATGATGCTTGTTTCTCTGTTACAACAAACTCTGCATCACCCCCTTTATAAGTCGATAGAAGCACATGGTGCTATTGCGCCCACTCTCCCCTTGAACTATTTATTCTTTTTGTTAATCTAATGCCACCTGTAAAATTAAGCAATGCCACTCTCAGAATTAACTACTGAATCTTAGTTCAAAACAGCAACACTTGTTAGGGATCGGCGGGAGTACCATTTCTGTTAGGGATCAGCCAGAGTACATGTTTAAGAAATGTATTGTTGAGATAATGTCTATGTTAACACTACAAAAAAAGACACATCCGTAACATTTTTGGCCGAACGAATTTTTTTCCTGTCATACTTATCACACTTCTATGACAATAATTGTGACAAAACACGGTATCATCATAGATGTGGTGGGCTCCTACTTCTATGACAAAAAATCATGACAGAAAATGGGCTTTTCATCCTAGGCGGGCCGGAGACGCAGCTGCATGACATTCTTTGGGCCGTCCATGACGGAAAAAACTGTGCTAGAAGTGAGGGCGAGGAAAATATCGGGGTGTTCCCGGTTATGGTGGGTGGTCGGAGCCGAGCAATGCGCATTTTTCTCGTACACGCACGCGCGGGTGCGAGGCGTTGAGCTCTAACTAAACCTGAGCGAGGTGTTGGGCTCTAACTGAACCCGAGTGATTGCACTGCAGGCTACGCGTTACTAAACCCGAGCGATCGATCGATGGCTGTTAACTGAACCCGATCGAGCGATTCCTTCGCTGCTGCTGCTAACTGAAGCCGACCAATGCCGCCTCTGCATGAACAGTGATCGTTGCTGGGGGGGTTTGGATGAACAGTTCCTGGTGGGGGTGGATGAACATGACCCCATGGTGTTGCCTCTGGTTTAACAGGACCCCGATCGATCGCGCCGGTTGGGGCTGGATGAACAGGACCCCGTGGAGGGCAGGATGAACAGGACCACCCCATGGAGTGCTGGATGAATTAAAGACGGTGGAGGGCTGGATGAATGGTAGCTCGTGGAGGGGTGGTTGAACAGGAGCCCGTGGAGAGGGGTGGTTGAACAGTAGCTAGTGGAGTAGCGCGCGGTGGAGGCTGGATGAACAGGAGCATGTGGATGAACAGTCGTAGGTGGAGGCTGGAGGAGGTCAACGGTGGATGAACAGTAGCCCGTGGAGGCTGGAGGGGGTCGACGGTGGAGATGAACAATATCCCGTGGAGTCCCGTTTTGCGGTACGCCACACCCCTCCCGATGAACAGGACCCGCGTTTCGACCGTAGCACTCCAACACAAGTCTGTTTCCTCTGTTTTGCGGTACGCCACACCCCTCCCGATCAACAAGACCCCCGTTTCGATTGTAGGAGGTCATTTTCATCCATTTTGCGGTACGCCAGACCCCTCCCGATGAAAGGATACCGTTTCGACCGTGGCCGGTCGAACACAAGGCTGTTTCCTCCGTTCTACGGTACGCCAGGCCTCGTTAACATCGGCTGTTCCGTTCAAGCCCTCCCGATGAACACGATAACGCATTCCGTTCCGACCCAGCCGGTTGGCTCCCCATGAACACGATAACGACGTTGTTTCGCCGTTCCGACCCAGCCATGTACAGGAGCCCTGGTCGTACGTACGTGCGAGTTGGCCTTTGAGACCCCGCCCGTACGTACGTACGTGGCCGTATTTACTTTCTTGCACCCTGGCCGCTGTACGTACGTGTACATGCTACGTGCGCGCCTCTACTACGACACATGCGCGCCTCTACATCGACCAGTATGTACATACACGTTCGCGACCAGAATGACAACGCTACGTACGCTTCGACCAAGTGGGTCCCGACTGTCAGCCACTTCCTTGCCTGCGAAGAAGTAGCTGGTGGTTCCCAACAGTTAGGGGGGCGAATCGTTATTTTTTCCAGACGCACTTCCTTGCGTGCGAAGATTTAGGTGGTGGGTCCCAGCACTCAGGGGGAAAGTTTTTTGCGCCCGTCCGGTGGGTCCCCGCTATCAGCTGGAGGAATAATTATTTTGCGCGTAATAAGGAGGCACTTCCTTGCTGCGGCCGTGGACCCAGCTGTCAGCCTCTCCATGTATAGTCCACGTCCGATGGAAGCTGTTCCTTGACCACGTTGACCACGCCGCGCCGAGGGCACGAGGGCGGTGGATGACGGCGAGGCCTAGGAAGGGGAAGATGCGGAGCCGGGGAAGACGTGGCAGTGGATGCCCATGCGTAGAGGAGTACGAGGGTTCACTCGTTTGCTGCGGTGTGAGGCTGCTGTCGCCGAAGAATAACAGGGGGTGTGGGTGAGTACAGGGATGGCATGGCCAGCGGTGGGAATAGTACGGGGCGGTGAGGCCTTCGCGGCAGCACAGCCGGCCACGGGAGGCGAGAGCATGCGGCACGACCGACGCTGCTTTGGGCGGCTGGAGCAACAATTCCAGAGGTTGAAGAAGCACTACGGCCGTTGGATGGACATCATATGGTCATTGGAGCTAGAATCGTTCATATTGACTAAGTTGACAAACCACTCCGTCCCCATCAACTTAGTAGGCCCACAAGTCAGCCTCCCACCAAGGTGGGTCCCAACCAGCAGGGTGAGTATTAATTTTTTTGTGCGTAATAAGGAGGCGCTTCTGGTGGGTCCGAGCTGACAACGGGGGGAACGGTTTTTTGCGCAATACGGTGGCCCATCCGTTGGGTCCCAGCAGTCAGGGGGAAATGTTCTTTCACGAAATAAGGTGGCCCGTCCGGTGGGTCCCTGCTGGCAGGTTGAGGAATCATTTTTTCCCGCGTAATAAGGAGGCACTTCCTTGCTGCCATCGTGGACCCAGCTGTCAGCCTCTCCATGTACAGTCCACGTTCGATGGAAGCCATTCCTTGACCACGTTGACCACGCCGCGTCGAGAGCACCAGGGCGGTGGACGACGACGAGGCCTAGGAAGGGGACAACGCAGAGCCGGGGAAGACGCGACAGTGGAAGCCCGCGCAGAGAGGAGTACGAGGGTTCATTGGTTCGGCTATGGTGTGAGGCTGCCGTCGCCGCGGAATAACACGGGGTGTGGGTGAGTAGAGGGATGGTCTGGCCAGCGGTGGGAGTAGTAGGGGCGGTGAGGCCTCCGCGGCATCACAGCCGGCCACGACAGGCAGGAGCAGGCGACACGACCGGCGCTGCTTTGGGCGGCTGGAGCAAGAAGACCAAATATTGAAGAAGCACTACGGCCGTTGGATGGACATCGTATGGTCACTGCAGCTAGAATCGTTTATATTGACTAAGTTGACAAAGCCCTTGGTACGCATCAACTTAGTAGGCCCACGGGTCAGCCTCCGAAACGGTGCGCCCCAAATGTCACGGCGAGGAATCATTTTTTGGGCGGCTGAAGCAAGAATATCCGAGATTGAAGAAGAGGCACGACATCCGTTGGATGGACATCCAACGGCCACAGCTGCTAGAACCGTGTGTTGTTGACAAAGCCTTGCATACGCGTCAACTTCGATTTTTTTAGGGGACACGTTAACTTAGAAGGCCCACAAGTGTGTGGCAGAGAGCATATAGCCCATTTGCGATTTGTAAGAATGTACATCCCATTTTTTAATTCTAATGGAATTTACTACAGTCGATTTACAGTTTGTTAAAAGTACAACCCATTTTCTAGCTAGGACAACGATTAATAATTTCAACCAACCGGTCAAAACTAAATTCAAAAAAATTCCCACATTTTTATGGGATCGGAAATATTTTTATCCGAATTTTCTAGTTAGATTAAATATAATTTCAAAATAAAGTTGTATTACATTAAAATCCATTGAAATATTGTGCGCGCAACAAGTAATGAAATTTCAAATTTGAAATTCCGAAAAATAATATATTTTTTAAACTAATTACGCGTTTGGTGCATTTTTTTATAGTTACTGCCCAGTTATTATAATTACATCACATATATTATTTCTTAAAGTCCATTTTCTTGTTAAGCCTAATGCATACCTCCTAGGAAAGTTTGCAGCCCAGTGGGGCGGAGAATAACAAGTTGACCCGGATATTGTGTACAACTGTCGGCCTAGTTGCATTGCTGATGTTGAAAAAAGGCCTGTGTAATACAGTACAACCTAACATGGCTACTCAGCCCACATTCAGCGACGCCGGAAAGGCCCAAACAAGGCTTATGTACAACTTTTTAAAGTCAATGAGCTCAATTAATTGCTTAAGAAAAAAGTTAGATTACACTGGAACCTAGTTAAAAGCTGTCACAAGCAAAGAAATAATTCAACGGGTCCCACTTGTGTGTGTGTGCATGTGTGCGTGCGTGTGTGTGTGTGTGTGTGTGCGTG
>LR738709.1:415180465-415238709 GCA_902687465.1 Secale cereale
CCTACTCTTATAAAAAATAGAGTTGGTGATGATGGTGTTCCTGCCATCCTGCAATATAGGCCATCTGATTTATACCCGACGGATAGTAAGGAAACTATGGCTATTTTGCAAAAAGATACCAACACCCCTCACTACAAAAAAAAACACTTCCGTGATGATACGTGTTTGTCATAGTAGGTCACGTTTTCTGTCATGCATGTACATCCATGACAAATTTATGACAGAATCACGATAGTCATACATGTGCTGTCGTAGAAGTGTTCCATGACATTACCAAAATTATCATCACGGAAGTGTCCACTTCCATGACGATAAATCACGCGTCACACAAGTGTTGGGGATCGTAGCAGAAATCAAAAAATTTCCACGCATCACCAAGATCAATCTATGGAGTAATCTAGCAACGAGGGAGAGGGGAGTGCATCTACATACCCTTGTAGATCACGATGCGGAAGCGTTGCAAGAATGCGGATGAAGGAGTGTCACACCCTGCATTTTGTAACATGTTATTTGTAACTTTGAAGCATGAAAATTTGGACCAGTAAATTTTTTTAGCATCATTTGGCTTTTATTTGGAATTGAGTTTTCTTCATTTGCTTTTTCATGTGCTCATTAAAGTCAACTATGATCTCTTGTAGATTTCATCTCCTTATCCAAAACTTCTGCCCAATGATCATGCCAAGTGATATATAGCAGTATAGTATTTTCTTACAAAATTAATTTGGCCAAAAAGTATTTTATAAATTTAGTTTTCCAAAAACCCCTGAATTGAGATTTGCACTGCAAGTACTTGATTAAGGGTGTGAAAATTATTTCAAAAGGTTTATTTGAGACCTAGTAGTCATAGGACTCCCAGAAACCACAAAGGTATAATTTTAAAAGTTATTTTCCTATTTTATTTAAAAGCTTTTTCTTAAGGCCAGAAATGGTCTTTAATAGGGGAAAATTATTTAACTATTTCAAAAATATTTGCCAAAATTCAGAGAGACTCATAGGACATATATTGTCCATATATGAGAGTTTCAACACTTGGTCATGTTCAAAATAATGGGCTAAACCCTCTAAAACCCTTTCTGGATATTTCAAGCTTTTGAAATATTTACAAAGGAATTTTTCTCCAAAAATTCCAGGGAAATTCTATCATATCATATATGACATATTTGATGATCTTGCCAAGTCCCATGCCTTGGGAGGCAAGAAAACCTCCTCAAACCCCTTCATAACCATTCTGTCCATATTTGAAGTTTGAGCAACTCTACATTGCCAAACTTGTCCAAATGCTCCCAAACTTGGTGCACAGGCTAGAATGGCCTAATAAGGCACCTAGACCAAATGGCACAAGATTTGGAATAGAGCAACTTGATCAGATCACCTCAAAACCCTTTCTGTTCAAATGCAAATTTGAACAACTTTACTTTACCAACTTTTTATCTGGAGCCTCAAACTTTGTGAGCATGATCAATACCCCAAATGATGATGCTACACCAAGTGGTGCATCAAGGGGAGATGATTAGCTTGACTCAATCAAGATGAAACTGTTTCTGTTGATTTCTAGGGTTCACCAAAGTTACATTGGCTAGTTTCTTGAAATGAGGCCAAATTTGGTGAGGCACCCTATTTTCTCATGTCTTTCAACCCTGTCAAGTTCCATGTCATGTGGACCTCATTTACTTGATCAAACACTGATCAAACACCTTCTGCAAAAATTCTAAAACCTCCAACTTGATCACTTTTTCTTTTCTCCATGGCCTCAACTTCTTACCACAGGCCCATTGAGTTACCAGCAACCTCCAGTAACTCCCCCAGCACCTCATCTCCATGATTGGGGGGTGAAACCCCAGCTTTACCTTGCTGTACAGCCAACTTTCATCTTGTTACCAGCCCTCCCCCTCTCTCTCTGCAACCCCAGAGCATCCAAGGCCTCAGGGCAATTCTTTACTCCTTCCTCTACGCCCCAGACACTATTGGACACGCTGGGACGGGCCAAACCGGTGAGAGCACGCTGATGCCGGTCATACGCACGCTCCAGAGCGCGTGAACAGTGCGCCTCGCACGCTGGCTCGGGCCAATCGCCGCTCCCCGACAGCCTCGGGCCTCCCCCTCGCGCCAGTCGAGGCGCCTCGACGTCCGCGACCTCCCCGGCGTTGTCCCCCCCTCCTCCTGCGCCCTCCAGTAGCCGCCGTCGCACGCGCGCTGGCCGCCCGCGGCAGCCACTCCTCTGCCTCGCACGCGCGCGCCTCTCTGTCGCTCCCCCGCTCCTCCTCTTACCTCTACTGGACGTGGAGCTCGTCCAGGAACTCCCCAGACTCATCCCCGTAGCCTCCCGTGCGCTGTAGCGACGAGCCGGAGTTCGCCGGCGCACTGGACCACGGGTCCTCGTCGAGCCCCTATATATAGGCCTCCCCGAGCCTCTCCAACACCACCACCAGCCTCACACCACTCCACTGATCCCTCCTGCATCACTAGTTCAACCCCGGAGCGCCCCAGTGCTCGGGATCGACCGGAGCTCTGCCGCGTCGGGCCGCCGGCGATCTCGAGGTACAGGCCTCCCCTGCCTCTCCTTCCGCTCGTTTCGGAACCGCCGCACCTCACTGACCCTTTCCCCTCTCTTTCCCCCTCCATTTGCAGTCGGAAACGACCCCGACCACCATCCTCCGACGAGCCTCCGCCGTCGCACCTCGCCGCCGGTGAACCAGGGCTCCCCGCCGTGCCGCACTACCACCGCTGCAACCGCGACACGACACTGAGTCCGTCTCTGGCCTCCGTTGCCATCGCCGTGGCCGGTATCGTCGCCGGTGAGCTCGCCGTCGCCGTGACCGAGGGGTTAGAGATGACAGGCGGGCCCCGCCTGTCATCCCCCCACCTCTCTCCCCTCCTCTGTGCCACTGACCCACGGGCCCCGCCCGTCAGGTTTGAAACCTGACGTGCGTGCGCGCTGGCACCGTGCGGCTGGGCCAGTCCGCCTGGGCCGTGCACTGTGGTCTCTTCTGGCCCAGTGCACAGGACCCTTTTCTCTTTTTCTTTTCTGTTGATGTTTTAAACATTTATACAGAAAAGAATATTGATCCAAATTAAATAATTCCAACTCCTAAAATCTTGTAATATTCCAACCTATTTAAGGGTACTACTTTCATTCAAATCCATGAAACTTTTCTGTACTGTTCAAATTTAAATTCAAATTTGAGCAGTATAACTCCTGTTCAAAAATCTATATATCCTATTCTGTAACTCCAAAACTCCAACTAAGATTTTTCCCCATCTTAGAAATCCCTCTAGTAATTTACAAAAATGAGTTGACATTTTTCTGAGCACTTTGGTTTTTCTGTTTTATTTGTATTCTTATTTTTCCGTGGTTATTATGCGACGTATAGATCCCGTATTTGACGAAGTTGCTGTGGAAGAAGAAGGAGAAGGACTTGAAGACTTTGAAGACCAAGCCAATCCAGGCAAGCAGCCCTTTGACCATGATACACTTGTTCCTCGGAACACGTTTGTGTTTCCGATGCATGATGATTAGGGTTACGATGGTAACCTAGATGAACCACCACATGATGCATGCCTTATTGTTGATCTTGCTATGTGCTAGATGACATGCAAATAGTTGGTCATGATGCTATATGATGCATGTGTGAGATGAACCCCCGTAGTTGAAAACTTTGCATGAACCCATCGGGTGCCCCTAATGCCCGAGGGTGATGAAGGGTTAGGTCATCACTTGAGAAAGAAGTGATGTGCCGGTAGATCATGTGCATGGTGGAATGATGGATTAGATTTATGTGTGACTACCGTCCCAACCAAACATGTGCAACCACACTACCTCTTATGGGACGGGACTTTATTGATTACTTAGGTCGATACTAGCATGGTGCCCGCATTACTAGTGACGGGAAGACTTGAGGTCTTTCTCGGGACGGGGTCGTGCTTGGATAGGCGGCCATGACTGTTTTTACAGGGCACCAGACACACCGTTGGTCCCTTCGGGTACGCGTGAACATTGAAATTAGGGCAAGTCCCGTGATCTGTTGTTTGTACCCGAGGGCCGTGTGCCAACGAGTGGACTCTATGTTAGTATCGTCTAAGGAAAGGTAATGACCGGGTGCTTACCCCGGGTACTTGAGGTACCGCGGGTCGTGGATGACACGGAAGTTCCCCGAATCTTGTGGGTAAAGTGCGCAACCTCTGCAGAGTGTAAAACTATTCGAATAGCCGTGTCCACGGTCATGGACAGTTGGGTGGTGCTACTTAAACTATGTCCAGAATTTTACTTCATCGGTGTTGGTATGTGTGTGATGAGTCAAGGTGGTGACTTGACTCAATGAGATGAATCATATTCATGTTGATGTCTGTAACCTGTTCTCGAGGTTACGCAAGGTTATTGATGCATAACTTGTTGGTAGCATATTGTTCTAGCCTTCTGCTAGATTGTTCATTATTATTCAATTGCATTGTTACTTGAACCACATCATGGGTTGCTTGCGAGTACATTCAAAGTACTCATTGGCTTGCCACTGGTTATTTAATTGGCCAGGCATGGAAGAGCAGGATTATGAGGAAGAGTTCTTTGGAGACGACCATGCGAACTAGGACACTATCCCAGTCAGAATGCCTGTAGGGTTAAGGCAGATGGCATGGGTTCTACCCGTTTTATCGAAGACTTCCGCTACCTGAGTTATTTGCTATTCAGCCCGTGAGGCTCTATCTATGTAAGACTTGGCCATAATGGCCTTAATTCGTGTAAGACTATTTGTATGGATGTAAGACTCTTGTTATTTCAGCTTCTGTGTGTTCAGTGAGCATTGATCTCTGGGATCACTGTACACGTGCATTCGGTGATCTCGACTTCTAAGTCGGGTTACCCACAGAGCTGGTATCAGAGCCATCCTGACTGTAGGAAGCCTTAGTTAGCATCGGCGTTAGTTAGTTGAGACCCCTTTTTTCAAAACCTTCTGAACCTCTCTTCTTTTCTAAACCTGAGATTTCCTCAGCTTATTAACCCCTCCTATTCCACCTTTGTAGATGGCCGCTGTTCCCGAAGAGCACCTGACCACTGGGTTTCCCCTACTTCTCGAGGATAGCCTCCAGGAGTGTCAGTTCCACCGAGCACCCATCCTCACCTACCTTGAGCATTGGGTGAGCGATACTGAGGTGGAGTACCATGTGGAAGTGATCGTGAAGGCAAATGATCCTCCCACAAGTTGGTTCTTCGAGGGACCCCAGATGGCGACACTACCACTCGCTGCCGAGGCTGCTGCACTCAAGGCACTAACCCGTCTCCGTGAGCTTCTTCCGGAGATGGCAGCCAAGATGGCAACTCGCGTCTTACCTTACCGGAAGGAAGGTGACGAAGAAAGCAGCGCACTAGCCCCTCCGCTGGAGGATGGACTCTCGCTTCGGTTCCAGACCTACTTAAGTCTATGTGCCGACAGCCTGGCACAAGACTTGGCCTCGGAATCAATGAAGCTTCGAGAAGAACTTTACAAGACCAAGGCACTTCTTCGTCGAGCTCAAGAGAAGGCAAGCAGGGTCAAGAAGGAAGGAGCACCTTCTGGACAATCCGCTATCGCATATCGAGGCGGAAGGCCCTCCGAGGATGTGTCTTCCAAGGGTGAAGAACCACCTCGGCGACGCCGGATGACAGCAAGGGAATACCGCAAGCTTTTCCCTGCACCACCGTCGAAGCACCGTCGTATCCAACTCCTCCACTCCCCCACTCCCTCCGGTGGTAAGGGAGCCCAGGCAGATGAAGACAAGGAGGAAGACCCAGAAGAGCCGGAATACGCGACCGAGCATTCCGCCGCTTAGGCATTATTCGCTACTCGGATATGCCAGTTGTAACCCCTACGGTAGGATAGGTCGTGTAACCCCTACGCGCAGTCGAGTCCGTGTATGGTTCATATGAAACCATCTAGTGCTAGCTTTTGTCGTGTCTGGATGTAAGTCGTAATCTTCCTTCGGGAATGTGTAAACGACTACATCACCCATCTGGATTTTTAATGAATGTGTTTTGGCCTCTCGGCCCTTGCATGATTTGATTTAGTGTCACACCCACCCCCTTACTAGGCACCCATCTATCTTGCTTTTCCTCTTCCGAGTCATGAGACCTTTTACCGCTCCAACAGGATGCCTGTTGTAACTCGTACTGGTACCTCTACCCAGCAGCCCGAAGCCGGAGCATCCTCTCAGCCAGAGGCAGACCACGACCAAACCAACGACCAAGCTCCACCACCACCTCCTCCAAGCATGGACATGGCTCAGCTTCTCCAAGCTTTCCGAGAGGAACGCCAAGCCAACACTGCAGCTCTTCAGCTGATTGCTCAAGCTGTCGCCAACAACCGCCAGTCGGCGGGGAATGGCAATGGACGTTCCACGTTGGCAGAGTTCAAGAAGCATGCACCGCCAACCTTCATCGAGACTGCTGAACCTCTGGATGCAGATGACTGGGTCCGTTCCATTGAGGAAATCCTGGAGCTAGTCGGATGCACCGAAGATCGCGAGAAGGTGGCTTATGCAGCCCACTGCCTCGGGGGAACCGCAAGAGCTTGGTGGGATGGATTCAAGGTCATGCATGCTGAACAAGACATCACTTGGGCTAACTTCAAGGCAGAATTCCGCAAGGCCCACATTCCTTCTGGAGTCATGGCTATCAAAAAGCGTGAGTTCCGAGCCTTGAAGCAAGGAAGTGGCACTGTCAAGGAGTACATGCAGAAGTTCAGTATTCTGTCAAGGTATGCCCCTGAGGATGTCAGCACTGATGCTGCCAAAAGGGAGCGCTTCATGGAAGGCCTTAATCAGACTCTGCAATATTCGCTTGTCGTGTGCGACTGCCCGTCTTTCCCTGACCTGGTGAACAAGGCACTTATGCTTGAAGACAAGCGGCGTGCTTTGGAAGACACTCGCAAGCGCAAGTTGGTCAGTAAGGGAAGTTCCAGCAACCAGAAGCCTCGTCCGTGGCAGTCAGCCCCGGCCAAGCCAACCTATCAGCAGCCAAGAGCTCCTGCACCTCGTGCCAATCCTCAGCCTCAGCAGTATGCCAACCCTAGGCCAGCTTTCAACCCCAATGCCAGTGGTGGCAACAAGATCAACACTCCAAACCAAGTCACTTGCTTTGGATGTGGTCAGCCCGGACACATCTCCAGGGTGTGCCCCAACAAGAAGCCTGATGCCCCGCGCCCCAATGCGCAGAACCAGGGTCAAGGCCGTGGTATGCCACCAAGGAACCCAGCTCCTCGCAATCCACCGAACTATGGGAAGGGGCGTGTGAATCACGTCACCGCTGAAGAAGCCCAGGAAGACCCGGACGTCGTGCTGGGTACGTTCCTTGTCAACTGAGCACCTGCAACTGTCTTATTTGATTCTGGAGCAACGCATTCATTTGTCACTCAAAGATTTGCATTAAAAAGTGGCATGACTCCCACACCCCTGAATAACCCTATGGTGGTACAAACCCCCGGAGCCGAGATGAGAGCCAAGATAGGCTGTAAAGGAGTCAGTATTACCATTAATGGTGTAGACTTCCTAGCAGACCTTATCATCCTGAGATCGCAAGGCTTGGATGTGATCTTAGGGATGGATTGGCTCAGTAAGCACCAAGGATTGTTGGACTGTGCCAATCGGACAGTCACTGTGACCAATGACCAAGGAGTAGAGGTCAAGTTTGCCCCCAACTCCTCTTCCGCTCAAGCCGCTAAAGTCAACTGTCTGTTTGAAGTTGGGCTAGATCAAGTACCGGTGGTATGTGAGTATCCTGATGTCTTTCCGGATGAACTACCGGGAATGCCCCCTGACCGTGACATTGAGTTCATCATCGAGCTCGTGCCCGGAGCAGGACCCATCTATAAGAAGCCTTATAGAATGGGAACGGAAGAACTAGCCGAGTTGAAGAAGCAGCTAGAAGAGCAGCTAAGGAAGGGATTTATCCGCCCAAGTGCCTCCCCTTGGGGATCTCCTGTTCTGTTTGTGGCAAAGAGGGACGGTACCATCCGCTTATGCATTGACTATCGTTCCCTCAATGAAGTTACAATCAAGAACAAGTACCCACTTCCCAAGATCGAAGATCTGTTTGATCAGCTCAGCGGAGCCAAGGTATTCTCCAAGATCGACCTCAGATCTGCGTATTACCAGCTGAAGATCAGACCCCAAGATATTCCGAAGACGGCATTCGTAACCAGATACGGCCTGTACGAGTGCACGGTCATGTCTTTTGGGTTAACCAATGCCCCAGCCTACTTCATGTATCTCATGAATAAAGTCTTCATGGAATATTTGGACAAGTTCGTTGTTGTCTTCATTGATGACATTCTGGTGTTCTCGAAGTCGGAGGAAGAGCATGAGCAACATCTGAGGATGGTCCTAGACAAGCTTCGTGAGCACCAACTGTATGCCAAATTCAGCAAGTGTGAGTTTTGGCTGCACAAAGTTGGATTCTTAGGTCATATCTTGACCGAGGAAGGATTATCTGTTGATCCTGCAAAGATCGAAGCTGTGACCCAATGGCAATCTCCAACGACCGTCAAGGAAGTCAGAAGCTTCCTCGGATTGGCGGGCTATTACCGCAAATTCGTGGAAGGATTCTCTAGCATTGCACGACCAATGACTCAGCTCCTCAAGAAGGACAAGAAGTTCGAGTGGACGCCAAAATGCGAAGAGAGCTTCCAAGAGCTCAAGAAGAGATTGACCACCGCCCTAGTTCTGGCAACACCTGATATTCACAAGGAGTTCGTGATATATTGTGATGCCTCTCGAACCGGATTGGGAAACGTTCTGATGCAAGAAGGCCGCGTCATAGCATACCTCTCCAGGCAGCTACGACCCCATGAGGAGAACTACGCTACTCATGATCTTGAGCTAGCGGCAGTAGTTCATGCCTTGAAGACATGGCGGCATTACCTCCTAGGGAAACAGTGTGAGATTTACACAGACCACAAAAGTCTGAAGTATATTTTCACCCAAAAGGAATTGAACATGAGGCAGCGGAGATGGTTGGAACTCATCAAAGATTATGACCTCAGTGTTCAGTATCACCCTGGGAAGGCCAACGTGGTGGCCGATGCCTTAAGCAGGAAGGCTTGGTCTTTGAATGTCATTATTCAGGAAAGGCAGCCAGCCTTGTTTAAGGAGATCGAACAATTCAGTTTGGAATTGGTCACCCCTGGATTTCTGGATCATTTGGAAGTCAGACCAACCCTGATGGACGACGTTAAGAAGGCTCAAGATGGACACGCAAGCATTGAAGGTATCAAGAAGAAGATGAAGATGAGCAAGGCCCCAGGATTCTCCGAAATCGAGCACGGGATTGTTTGGTACAAAGGTCGTCTCTGCGTACCAAACAACACCGAGCTGAAGACGCTGATTCTGTAAGAAGCCCACGACACCCCGTATTCCATCCACCCCGGAGGAACCAAGATGTACCAAGACTTGAAGGCACGATTCTGGTGGCACGGTATGAAGAGAGAGATTGCAACCTATGTTGCAAAGTGTGATGTGTGCCAAAAGGTCAAGGCTAAATAGCAGCGACCTGCTGGATTGCTTCAACCACTCAAGGTTCCTGAGTGGAAGTGGGATAAAGTCGGAATGGACTTCATCATTGGATTACCAAGGTCGAATCAAGGACATGACTCTATCTGGGTCATAGTCGATCATTTGACCAAGGTGGCTCATTTCATTCCTGTCAAGACCACTTATGATGGCAACCGGCTGGCAGCTCTCTACATCGACCGAATCGTAAGTCTTCACGGTGTTCCCAAGGAGATTGTGTCAGATCGAGGAACCCAGTTCACCTCAAGGTTCTGGAAGAAGTTCCAAGAAGCCTTGGGAACCAAGTTGTCTTTCAGCACAGCTTTCCACCCACAGACCGGAGGTCAAACTGAGCGAGTCAATCAGATTTTCGAAGACATGCTCCGAGCCTGTGTCCTGGCATATGGAGCCAAGTGGGAAGACTGTCTCCCTTTTGCCGAGTTCTCCTATAACAACAGTTACCACTCAAGCCTTCAGATGGCACCATTTGAGGTGTTGTACGGACGCAAGTGTCGCACACCCCTCAACTGGTCAGAGACTGGGGAAGGACTAGTTTTTGGACCGGATATTCTCCGCGTAGCAGAAGAGCAAGTCCAACTAGTCAGAGAGCGACTAAAGGCAGCCAAGTCAAGGCAAAAGAGTTATGCTGACACTCGACGCCGAGACATGAGTTTCCGTGTTGGAGACCATGTGTACCTGCGGGTAACTCCTCTGAAGGGAACCAAGCGTTTCCATGTCAAGGGGAAGCTCGCACCAAGGTTCATTGGACCCTTTGAGATCACTGCACGACGAGGAGAAGTGGCTTATCAGTTGGAACTACCACCTGAGCTATCCGATGTGCACAATGTGTTCCATGTGTCACAACTCCAGAAATGTCTCCAGGTTCCAGACAAGCCCAATCTCTACAAGGATGTGGATCACCAAGCCATTGATCTGCAGCCTGACTTGACCTACCGCGAGAAGCCCATTCGTATTCTGGACAAAGCAGAACGACGTACGCGGAGCCGTACCATCAAGTACTTCAAGGTCCAGTGGAGCAACCACACCAAAGCAGAAGCAACCTGGGAACGAGAAGACTATCTTAGATCCGAGTTTCCCGATCTCTTTTAAGTCCTAGTTTAGGAATCTCGGGGACGAGATTCTTGTAAGGGGGGTAGGTCTGTCACACCCTGCATTTTGTAACATGTTATTTGTAACTTTGAAGCATGAAAATTTGGACCAGTAAAATTTTTTAGCATCATTTGGCTTTTATTTGGAATTGAGTTTTCTTCATTTGCTTTTTCATGTGCTCATTAAAGTCAACTATGATCTCTTGTAGATTTCATCTCCTTATCCAAAACTTCTGCCCAATGATCATGCCAAGTGATATATAGCAGTATAGTATTTTCTTACAAAATTAATTTGGCCAAAAAGTATTTTATAAATTTAGTTTTCCAAAAACCCCTGAATTGAGATTTGCACTGCAAGTACTTGATTAAGTGTGTGAAAATTATTTCAAAAGGTTTATTTGAGACCTAGTAGTCATAGGACTCCCAGAAACCACAAAGGTATAATTTTAAAAGTTATTTTCCTATTTTATTTAAAAGCTTTTTCTTAAGGCCAGAAATGGTCTTTAATAGGGGAAAATTATTTAACTATTTCAAAAATATTTGCCAAAATTCAGAGAGACTCATAGGACATATATTGTCCATATATGAGAGTTTCAACACTTGGTAATGTTCAAAATAATGGGCTAAACCCTCTAAAACCCTTTCTGGATATTTCAAGCTTTTGAAATATTTACAAAGGAATTTTTCTCCAAAAATTCCAGGGAAATTCTATCATATCATATATGACATATTTGATGATCTTGCCAAGTCCCATGCCTTGGGAGGCAAGAAAACCTCCTCAAACCCCTTCATAACCATTCTGTCCATATTTGAAGTTTGAGCAACTCTACATTGCCAAACTTGTCCAAATGCTCCCAAACTTGGTGCACAGGCTAGAATGGCCTAATAAGGCACCTAGACCAAATGGCACAAGATTTGGAATAGATCAACTTGATCAGATCACCTCAAAACCCTTTCTATTCAAATGCAAATTTGAACAACTTTACTTTACCAACTTTTTATCTGGAGCCTCAAACTTTGTGAGCATGATCAATACCCCAAATGATGATGCTACACCAAGTGGTGCATCAAGGGGAGATGATTAGCTTGACTCAATCAAGATGAAACTGTTTCTGTTGATTTCTAGGGTTCACCAAAGTTACATTGGCTAGTTTCTTGAAATGAGGCCAAATTTGGTGAGGCACCCTATTTTCTCATGTCTTTCAACCCTGTCAAGTTCCATGTCAAGTGGACCTCATTTACTTGATCAAACACTGATCAAACACCTTTTGCAGAAATTCTAAAACCTCCAACTTGATCACTTTTTCTTTTCTCCATGGCCTCAACTTCTTACCACAGGCCCATTGAGTTACCAGCAACCTCCAGTAACTCCCCCAGCACCTCATCTCCATGATTGGGGGGTGAAACCCCAGCTTTACCTTGCTGTACAGCCAACTTTCATCTTGTTACCAGCCCTCCCCCTCTCTCTCTGCAACCCCAGAGCATCCAAGGCCTCAGGGCAATTCTTTACTCCTTCCTCTACGCCCCAGACACTGTTGGACACGCTGGGACGGGCCAAACCGGCGAGAGCACGCTGATGCCGGTCATACGCACGCTCCAGAGCGCGTGAACAGTGCGCCTCGCACGTTGGCTCGGGCCAATCGCCGCTCCCCGACAGCCCGACAGCCTCGGGCCTCCCCCTCGCGCCAGTCGAGGCGCCTCGACGTCCGTGACCTCCCCGGCGCTGTCCCCCCTCCTCCTGCGCCCTCCAGTAGCCGCCGTCGCACGCGCGCTGACCGCCCGCGGCAGCCACTCCTCTGCCTCGCACGCGCGCTCCTCTCTGTCGCTCCCCCGCTCCTCCTCTTACCTCTACTGGACGTGGAGCTCGTCCAGGAACTCCCCAGACTTATCCCCGTAGCCTCCCGTGCGCTGTAGCGATGAGCCGGAGTTCGCCGGCGCACTGGACCACGGGTCCTCGTCGAGCCCCTATATATAGGCCTCCCCGAGCCTCTCCAACACCACCACCAGCCTCACACCACTCCACTGATCCCTCCTGCATCACTAGTTCAACCCCGGAGCGCCCCAGTGCTCGGGATCGACCGGAGCTCCGCCGCGTTGGGCCGCCGGCGATCTCGAGGTACAGGCCTCCCCTGCCTCTCCTTCCGCTCGTTTCGGAACCGCCGCACCTCACTGACCCTTTCCCCTCTCTTTCCCCCTCCATTTGCAGTCGGAAACGACCCCGACCACCGTCTTCCGACGAGCCTCCGCCGTCGCACCTCGCCGCCGGTGAACCAGGGCTCCCCGCCGTGCCGCACTACCACCGCTGCAACCGCGACACGACACTGAGTCCGTCTCTGGCCTCCGTTGCCGTCGTCGTGGCCGGTATCGTCGCCGATGAGCTCGCCGCCGCCGTGACCGAGGGGTTAGAGATGATAGGCGGGCCCCGCCTGTCATCCCCCCACCTCTCTCTCCTCCTCTGTGCCGCTGACCCACGGGCCCCGCCCGTCAGGTTTGAAACCAGACGTGCGCGCGCGCTGGCACCGTGCGGCTGGGCCAGTCCGCCTGGGCCGTGCACTGTGGTCTCTTCTGGCCCAGTACACAGGACCCTTTTCTCTTTTTCTTTTCTGTTGATGTTTTAAACATTTATACAGAAAAGAATATTGATTCAAATTAAATAATTCCAACTCCTAAAATCTTGTAATATTCTAACCTATTTAATGGTACTACTTTCATTCAAATCCATGAAACTTTTCTGTACTGTTCAAATTTAAATTCAAATTTGAGCAGTATAACTCCTGTTCAAAAATCTATATATCCTATTCTGTAACTCCAAAACTCCAACTAAGATTTTTCCCCATCTTAGAAATCCCTCTAGTAATTTACAAAAATGAGTTGACATTTTTCTGAGCACTTTGGTTTTTCTGTTTTATTTGTATTCTTATTTTTCCGTGGTTATTATGCGACGTATAGATCCCGTATTTGACGAAGTTGCTGTGGAAGAAGAAGGAGAAGGACTTGAAGACTTTGAAGACCAAGCCAATCCAGGCAAGCAGCCCTTTGACCATGATACACTTGTTCCTCGGAACACGTTTGTGTTTCCGATGCATGATGATTAGGGTTACGATGGTAACCTAGATGAACCACCACATGATGCATGCCTTATTGTTGATCTTGCTATGTGCTAGATGACATGCAAATAGTTGGTCATGATGCTATATGATGCATGTGTGAGATGAACCCCCCTAGTTGAAAACTTTGCATGAACCCATCGGGTGCCCCTAATGCCCGAGGGTGATGAAGGGTTAGGTCATCACTTGAGAAAGAAGTGATGTGCCGGTAGATCATGTGCATGGTGGAATGATGGATTAGATTTATGTGTGACTACCGTCCCAACCAAACATGTGCAACCACACTACCCCTTATGGGACGGGGCTTTATTGATTACTTAGGTCGATACTAGCATGGTGCCCGCATTACTAGTGACGGGAAGACTTGAGGTCTTTCCCGGGACGGGGTCGTGCTTGGATAGGCGGCCATGACTGTTTTTACAGGGCACCGGACACACCGTTGGTCCCTTCGGGTACGCGTGAACATTGAAATTAGGGCAAGTCCCGTGATCTGTTGTTTGTATCCGAGGGCCGTGTGCCAACGAGTGGACTCTATGTTAGTATCGTCTAAGGAAAGGTAATGACCGGGTGCTTACCCCGGGTACTTGAGGTACCGCGGGTCGTGGATGACACGGAAGTTCCCCGGATCTTGTGGGTAAAGTGCGCAACCTCTGCAGAGTGTAAAACTATTCGAATAGCCGTGTCCACGGTCATGGACAGTTGGGTGGTGCTACTTAAACTATGTCCAGAATTTTACTTCATCGGTGTTGGTATGTGTGTGATGAGTCAAGGTGGTGACTTGACTCAATGAGATGAATCATATTCATGTTGATGTCGGTAACCTGTTCTCGAGGTTACGTGAGGTTATTGATGCATAACTTGTTGGTAGCATATTGTTCTAGCCTTCTGCTAGATTGTTCATTATTATTCAATTGCATTGTTACTTGAACCACATCATGGGTTGCTTGCGAGTACATTCAAAGTACTCATTGGCTTGCCACTGGTTATTTAATTGGCCAGGCATGGAAGAGCAGGATTATGAGGAAGAGTTCTTTGGAGACGACCATGCGAACTAGGACACTATCCCAGTAAGAATGCCTGTAGGGTTAAGGCAGATGGCATGGGTTCTACCCGTTTTATCGAAGACTTCCGCTACCTGAGTTATTTGCTATTCAGCCCGTGAGGCTCTATCTATGTAAGACTTGGCCATAATGGCCTTAATTCGTGTAAGACTATTTGTATGGATGTAAGACTCTTGTTATTTCAGCTTCTGTGTGTTCAGTGAGCATTGATCTCTGGGATCACTGTACACGTGCATTCGGTGATCTCGACTTCTAAGTCGGGGTACCCACAAGGAGTCGTACTCGCTGCGATTCAGATCGCGGTTGATTCCGATCTAAGCGCCGAACAACGGCGCCTCCGCGTTCAACACACGTGCAGCCCGGTGACGTCTCCCACGCCTTGATCCAGCAAGGAGAGAGGGAGAGGATGGGGAAGACTCCATCCAACAGCAACACGACGGCATGGTGGTGGTGGAGGAGCGCGGGGACTCCAGCAGGGCTTTGCCAAGCACTGCGAGAGACGAGGAGGGAGAGAGGTAGGGCTGCGCCAAGCAAGAGAGGTCAAACCGTGTTATGGGAAGCCCCAAACCTCACATATATATAAGGGGAAGGGAGGGGCTGCACCCCCTTTAGGGTTTCCCACCCCTAGGGGTGCGGCCACCCCAGATCCCATCTAAGGGTGGCGGCCAGAGGGGGAGAGGGAGAGGGGGCGCACCAGATTGGGCACTAGGGCCCATCTGCCCTAGGGTTTGCCCCCTCCCCTCTTGGAGGCGCCTTGGGACCTGGTTGGGGGGCGCACCAGCCCACCTGGGGCTGGTCCCCTCCCACACTTGGCCCACGCAGCCCTCTGGGGCCGGTGGCCTCACCCGGTGTACCCCCGGGACCCTCCCGGTGGTCTCGGTACGCTACCGATAGCGCCCGAAACTTTTCCGGTGACCAAAACGGGACTTCCCATATATGAATCTTTACCTCCGGACCATTCTGGAACTCCTCGTGACGTCCGGGATCTCATCCGGGACTCCGAACAACATTCGGTAACTGCGTACATACTTTCCTTATAACCCTAGCATCATCGAACCTTAAGTGTGTAGACCCTACGGGCTCGGGAATCATGCAGACATGACCGAGACAACTCTCCGGCCAATACAGCGGGATCTGGATACCCATGTTGGCTCCCACATGTTCCACGATGATCTCATCGGATGAACCACGATATCAAGGATTCAATCAATCCCGTATATGATTCCCTTTGTCTATCGGTATAGCACTTGCCCGAGATTCGATCGTCGGTATACCGATACCTTGCTCAATCTCGTTACCGGCAAGTCTCTTTACTCGTTCCATAACACATCATCCCGTGCTCAACTCCTTGATAACATATTGTGCACATTATGATGATGTCCTACCGAGTGGGCCCAGAGATACCTCTCCGTCATACGGAGTGACAAATCCCAGTCTCGATTCGTGCCAACCCAACAGACACTTTCGAAGATACCTGTAGTGCACCTTTATAGCCACCCAGTTACGTTGTGACGTTTGGTACACCCAAAGCATTCCTACGGTATCCGGGAGTTGCACAATCTCATGGTCTAAGGAAAATATACTTGACATTTAGAAAAGCTTTAGCATACGAACTACACGATCTGTGCTAGGCTTAGGATTGGGTCTGGTCCATCACATCATTCTCCTAATGATGTGATCCCGTTATCAACGACATCCAATGTCCATGGTCAGGAAACCGTGACCATCTGTTGATCAACAAGCTAGTCAACTAGAGGCTTACTAGGGACATGGTGTTTGCCTATGTATCCACAATGTATCTGAGTTTCCTATCAATACAATTCTAGCATGGATAATAAACAATTATCATGAACAAGGAAATATAATAATAACCAATTTATTATTGCCTCTAGGGCATATTTCCAACAGTCTCCCACTTGCACTAAAGTCAATAATCTAGTTCACATTGCCATGTGATTAACACTCACAGGTCACATCGCCATGTGACCAACATCCAAAGAGTTTACTAGAGTCAGTAATCTAGTTCACATCAATATGTGATTAACACTCAATGAGTTCTGGGTTTGATCATGTTATGCTTGTGAGAGAGGTTGTAGTCAACGGGTCTACAACATCCAGATCCATATATACTTTGCAAAACTTCATGTCATATCGTAGATGCTGCTATCACGTTCCACTGGAGCTATTCCAAACTGTTGCTCCATTATACGTATCCGGTATCTCTACTCAGAGTTATCCGGATAGGTGTTAAGCTTGCATCGATGTAACTCTTTACGTCGAACTCTTTATCACCTCCATAACCGGGAAACATTTCCTTATTCCTCTAAGGATAATTTTGACCGCTATCTAGTGATCCCCTCCTGGGTTACTTTTGTACCCTCTTGCCAGACATGTGGCAAGGCACACATCATGTGCGGTACTCAGCATGGCATACCGTATAGAGCCTATGACAAAATCATATGGGATGACATTCGTCCTTCCTCTTCCTTTTGCCGCGGTCAAGCTTTGAGTCTTACTCAACTTCACACCTTACAATTCAGGCAAGAACTCCTTCTTTGACTGATCTATTTGAACTCCTTCAAAATCATGTCAAAGGTGTGTGTCCCTTTTGAAAGTATCATCAGGCGTCTTGATCCATCTCTATAGATCTTGATGCCCAATTAGGTAAGCAACTTTATCTAGGTCTTCCTTTGAAAAACTCCTTTCAAACAACCCTTTACGCTTTCCAGAAATTCTACATCATTTCGGATCAACAATATGTCATTCACATATACTAATCAGAAATGTTGTAGTGCTCCCACTCACTTTATTGTAAATACAAGTTTCTAACAAACTTTGTATACCCAAAAACTTTGATCACTCCATCAAAGCGTATATTCCGATTCTGAGATGCTTGCTCCAGTCCATGGAAGGATCGCTGGAGCTAGCATACCTTTTAGCATCCTTAGGATCGACAAAACCTTTCTGATTGTATCACATACAACCTTTCCTTACGAAAACTGGTAAGGAAACTTGTTTTGTCATCCATCTCCCAGATTTCATAAATGCAGCTGATGCTAACATGATTCCGACGGATTTAAGCATCGCTACGGGTGAGAAAATCTCATCGTAGTCAACTCCTTGAACTTGTGAAAAACTCTTTGCCACAAGTCGAGCTTCATAGACGGTGACATTACCGTCCACGTCCGTCTTCTTCTTAAAGATCCATTTATCTCAGTGGCTTGCCGATCATCGGGCAAGTCCACCAAAGTCCATACTTTGTTTTGATACATGGATCCTTTCTCGGATTTCTCGGCTTCTAACCATTTGTCGGAATACGGCCCACCGTCGCTTCTCCATAGTTTGTAGGTTCATCGTTGTTCAATAACATGACATCTAAGACAGGATCACCGTACCACTCAGGAGTAGTACATATCCTTGTCGACCTACTAGGTTCGATAGCAACTTGATCTGGAGCTTCATGATCACTATCATTAGTTTCCTCTTCAACAGTCGTAGGTTCCACGGAAACATCTTTCTGTGTTGCACTACTCTCGGTTGAAGTGAGGGTTCGACAACCTCATCAAGTTCTATCTTCCTCCCACTCAATTCTTTCGAGAGAAACTCATTCTCGAGAAAGGACCCGTTCTTAGCGACAAACATTTTTTGCCCTTGGATCTGAGATAGAAGGTATACCCAACTGTTACCTTTGGGTATCCTATGAAGATGTGTTTGTCTGTTTTGGGTTCGAGCTTTTCCCGGCTGAAGCCATCAGCATCGCAGCCCCAAACATTGAGAAACGACAACTTTGGTTGCTAGCCAAACCATAGTTCATACAGCGTCGTCTCAACGGACTTATATGGTGCCCTATCTAAAGTGAATGCAGCTGTCTCTAATGCATAACCTCAAAATAATAGCGATAGATCGGTAAGATACATCATAGATCGCACCATATCTCATAAGGTTCGATTACGACGTCCGGACACACCATTACGCTGTGGTGTTCCAGGTGGCTTCAACTGTGAAACATTTCCACAATGTCTTAAGTGATTGCCAAACTCATAATTCAGAAAATCTCCCCTTGATCAGATCGTAGGAACATGATCTTCTTGTTATGATGATTCTTAACTTCACTTTGAAATTGCTTGAACTTTTCAAACGTTTCAAACTTTTGCTTCATTAAGTGAATATACCCATATCTACTCAAATAGTCAGTGAAGATGAGAAAATAACGATATCCACCACATGCTTTAATTCTCATTGGATCACACACATCATCATGTATGATTTCCAACAAGTCACTTTCCCGTTTCATTGTAGCTGAACACGGGATCTTAGTCATCTTGGCCATGAGGCATGGCTCGCATATGTCAAGCGATTCAAAATCAAGTGACTCCAAACATCCATCAACATGGAGTTTCTTCATGCATTTTATGCCAAAATGACCTAAGCGGCAGTGCCACAAGAAAGTGGTACTATCATTATTAACTCTACATCTTTTGGCGTTAATATTATTATCATGTGTATTACTATGATCGAGATTCAATAAACCATTGGGTGCATGACCATAAAGGTATTATTCATGTAAACAGAATAACCATTATTCTCTAACTTAAATGAATAACCGTATTGCGATGAACATGATCTAATCATATTCATGCTCAATGTAGACACCTGATAACATTTATCTAGGTTCAACACTAATCCTAAAGGTAGAGGGAGCGTGCGATGGTGATCTTATCAACCTTGGAAACACTTCCAACACACATCGTCACCTCGCCCTTAGCTAGTCTCCGTTCAGTCCGTAGCTTTTGCTTCAAGTCACTAATAATAGCAACTGAACCGGTATCCAATACCCAGGTGCTACAAGGAGTACTAGTAAGGTACACATCAATAACACGTATATCAAACATACTTTGTTGAAGTTGCCAGCTTTCTTATCTACCATGTATTTGGGGTAGTTCCGCTACCATGTGACGTTCCCCTTACAATAGAAGCACTTAGTCTCAAGGTGTGGGTTCAACCTTGGGTTCCTTCATTAGTGCGACAACTGGTTTGCCATTCATGAAGTTTCCCTTCTTGCCCTTGCCCTTTTGAAACAAGTGGTCTTGTTAAACCATCAACACTTGATGCTCCTTCTTGATTTCTACTTTTGCGGTCTTAAGAACCGCTAATAGCTCCGAGATCATCTCCATCCTTTGCATGTCATAGTTCATCACGAAGTTCTAGTAGCTTGGTGATAGTGTCTAGAGAATTCCGTCAACCACTATCTCATCTGGAAGATTAACTCCCACTTGGTTCAAGTGATTTTAGCACCCATACATTCTGAGCACATGCTCACTAGTTGAGCTATTCTCCTCCATCTCTTTGGCAAAAGAACTTGTCAGAGGTCTCATACCTCTCAACACGGGCATGAGCCTGAAATCCCAATTTCAGCTCTTAGAACATCTCATATGTTCTATGACGTTCAAAACGTCATTGGAATCCCGATTCTAAGCCGTAAAGTATGGTATACTAAACTATCAAGTAGTCATCATGACGTGTTTGTCAGGTGTTCACAACATCCACAGACAACGTTGTAGGGGTTTTCACATCGATCGGTGCATCAAAGACGTAAGCTTTCTGTGCAGCAGTGAGGACACTCCTCGGACTACGGACCCAGTCCGCATCATTGCTTACAATATCTTTCAACTTAGTCTTTCTCTAGGATCGTATTAAACAGGGAGCTACAACGTAGTTATTGGTCTACAACATAATTTGCGAAGACAACTTAGACTATTGTTCATGACAATTAAGTTCATCTAATGAACTCCCACTCAGATAGACATCTCTCTAGTCATCTAAGTGATACATGATCCGAATCGACTAGGCCGTGTCCGATCATCACGTGAGACGGACTAGTCAGCAACGGTGAACATCTTCATGTTGATCGTATCTTCTATACGACTCATGTTCGACCTTTCGGTTTTCCGTGTTCCGAGGCCATGTATATACATGCTAGGCTCGTCAAGTGAACCCTAAGTGTATCGCGTGTGTAAATCTGGCTTACACTCGTTGTATGCGAACGTTAGAACCTATCACACCCGATCATCACGTGGTGCTTCGGAACAACGAACCTTAGCAACGGTGCACAGTTAGGGGAAACAAAATTCTTGAAATTTTAGTGAGAGATCATCTTATTCACTACCGTCGTTCTAAGCAAATAAGATGTAAAACATGATAAACATCACATGCAATCAAATAGTGACATGATATGGCCAATATCATCTTGCTCCTTTGATCTTCATCTTCGGGGCTCCATGATCATCATCGTCACCGGCATGACACCATGATCTCCATCATCATGATCTCCATCATCGTGTCTTCATGAAGTCATCTCGCCAAACATTACTTCTACTACTATGGCTAACGTTTAGCAATAAAGTAAAGTAATTACATGGCGTTACTCAGTGACACGCAGGTCATACAATAAATAATACAACTCCTATGGCTCCTGCCGGTTGTCATTCTCATCGACATGCAAGTCGTGATTCCTATTACATGAACATGATCAATCTCATACATCACATATATATATCATTCATCACATCCTTTTGGCCATATCACATCACACGGCACATGCTGCAAGAACAAGTTAGACGTCCTCTAATTGTTGTTGCAAGTTTTTGCGTGGCTGCTATAGGTTTCTAGCAAGAACGTTTCTTACCTATGCCAAAACCACAACGTGATATGCCAACTTCTATTTACCCTTCATAAGGACCCTTTTCATCAAATCCAATCCGACTAAAGTGGAGAGACAGACACCCGCTAGCCACCTTATGCAACTAGTGCATGTCAGTCGGTGGAACCAGTCTCACGTAAGAGTACGTGTAAGGTCGGTCCGGGTCGCTTCATCCCACGATGCCGCCGAATCAAGATAAGACTAGTAACGGCAAGAGAATTGACATGATCTACGCCCAAAACTACTTTGTGTTCTACTCGTGCAAGATACTACGCATAGACCTAGCTCATGATGCCACTGTTGGGGATCGTAGCAGAAATCAAAAAAATTCTACGCATCACCAAGATCAATCTATGGAGTAATCTAGCAACGAAGGAGAGGGGAGTGCATCTACATACCCTTGTAGATCGCGATGCGGAAGCGTTGCAAGAACGGGGATGAAGGAGTCGTACTCGTTGCGATTCAGATCGCGGTTGATTCCGATCTAAGCGCCGAACAACGGCGCCTCCACGTTCAACACACGTCTAACCCGGTGACGTCTGCCATGCCTTGATCCAGCAAGGAGAGAGGGAGAGGTTGGGGAAGACTCCATCCAACAGCAACACGACGGCGTGGTGGTGGTGGAGGAGCGCGGGACTCCAGCAGGGCTTCGCCAAGCACTGCGAGAGACGAGGAGGGAGAGAGGTAGGGCTGCGCCAAGCGAGAGAGGTCAAACCGTGTTATGGGCAGCCCCAAACCTCACATATATATAGGGGGAAGGGAGGGGCTGCGCCCCCTTTAGGGTTTCCCACCCCTAGGGGTGCGGCCACCCCAGATCCCATCTAAGGGTGGCGGCCAGAGGGGGAGAGGGAGAGGCGGGCGCACTAGATTGGGCCCTAGGGCCCATCTGCCCTAGGGTTTGCCCCCTCCCCTCTAGGAGGCGCCTTGGGCCCTGGTTGGGGGGCGCACCAGCCCACCTAGGGCTGCCCCCCCCCCACACTTGGCCCACGCAGCCCTCTGGGGCCGGTGGCCCCACCCGGTGGTCCCGGTACGCTGCCAATAGCGCCCGAAACTTTTCCGGTGACCAAAACGGGACTTCCCATATATGAATCTTTACCTCCGGACCATTCTGGAACTCCTCGTGACGTCCGGGATCTCATCCGGGACTCCGAACAACATTCGGTAACCGCGTACATACTTTCCCTATAACCCTAGCGTCATCGAACCTTAAGTGCGTAGACCCTACGGGCTCGGGAACCATGCACACATGACCGAGACAACTCTCCGGCCAATAACAAATAGCGGGATCTAGATACCCATGTTGGCTCCCACATGTTCCACGATGATCTCATCGGATGAACCACGATGTCAAGGATTCAATCAATCCCGTATACGATTCCCTTTGTCTATCGGTATAGCACTTGCCCGAGATTCGATCGTCGGTATACCGATACCTTGCTCAATCTCGTTACCGGCAAGTCTCTTTACTCGTTCCGTAACACATCATCCCGTGATCAACTCCTTGATCACATATTGTGCACATTATGATGATGTCCTACCGAGTGGGCCCAGAGATACCTCTCCGTCATATGGAGTGACAAATCCCAGTCTCGATTCTTGCCAACCCAATAGACACTTTCGGAGATACCTGTAGTGCACCTTTATTGCCACCCAGTTACGTTGTGACGTTTGGTACACCCAAAGCATTCCTACGGTATCCGGGAGTTGCACAATCTCATGGTCTAAGGAAAAGATACTTGACATTTAGAAAAGCTTTAGCATACGAACTACACGACTGTGCTAGGCTTAGGATTGGGTCTGGTCCATCACATCATTCTCCTAATGATGTGATCCCGTTATCAACGACAACCAATGTCCATGGTCAGGAAACCGTGACCATCTATTGATTAACGAGCTAGTCAACTAGAGGCTTACTAGGGACATGGTGTTTGCCTATGTATCCACACATGTATCTAAGTTTCCTATCAATACAATTCTAGCATGGATAATAAACAATTATCATGAACAAGGAAATATAATAATAACCAATTCATTATTGCCTCTACGACATATTTCCAACAAGAAGTGCTTTCGTCAAGGGTGACCGACATGTGGCATCCACCATAACGGAACGCCGCTAAGCTATCGGGTCCAGTTTTGGATCCGATAACCCGTTAACAGCCCCGACCAATGGGGATTTTCCACGAGTAAAATCATCATTGGCTGGAGGAAACACGTGTCGGCTCACCGTTGGGACAGATGTCATCCTCTCATTGGACACAAAGCGCCTATGATACGTCAACACGTGGCACGGCCCAACAGAGGCCCATTCCAGTGAAAAGCCAGCCCGTTTGACTTGGTCAAAATGTGGCGGGCCGGCCCACGGAAAGCCTGTTAACGGCATGTTCGCATATAGCCCATTTACAGCCCGCTAACCCAGGGCCTATTACGACCTATCCGAATTAGGCCCATTAGTGTTATCTGGGCTGTCCAATATGATTCCAGCCCATTTTAAGTTCCAGCCCATGTATGGCCCATGACGTCTTTCGACCCATATGAGGCCCTTTTGTAACTCTTGGCCCATTAACGGCCCGTGGTAAAACTGGCCCGTAATGAACGGTGTATCACTTTATACCCATTAACGGCCCATTAATCCATTGGGCTATTTGCAGCCCATGTTATCTTTCGGCCTTCTGAGGGCCCCCATTAACAGCCCGTGATGAAACTAGCCCGTAATGAACAATGTATCACTTTATACCCATTAGCGGCCCATTAATCCATTGGGCCGTTTGCAGCCCATGTTGTCTTTCGTCGTTCTCAGGGCCCATTTATTCTTGGGCTCATTTCCAGCATTCGGTTACTTACAGCCCGTTACTGCCATTTTCTGCTTGTGGGCCAAATTCAACCCGTGGTTACAGTCGGCCCGTTTGTGGCCCGTTAATACGTTGGGCCGTTTTCATAGCGTCATCAAATACGGCCTACTAACGATGGCCCGTTATGGTCGGCCCATGAACGGACAACTCCAACTCTAGCCCGTTTACGGCCATAATGCGGTCTGTTTTTGGCCCATGTTTGGCCAATCGATCATACGGCCCGTCTAAGGCCCATTGATGATACGGCCCGTAGAAGGCCCATTGTTTCTACGGCCCGTAGAAGGCCCATTGTTTCTATGGACTGTAGAAGGCCCATTGTTTCTACGGCCCATAGGAAGCCCAGTGCCACTACAGTAAATATGTAGCCCTTGGACTGTTAAAGGCGGGAAACTACTATAGGTTTAGACCTGCTAATGGCCCAAGATGATTATAGGCCCACGTTTTGGCCCATATGAGTAACGGGCCGGCCTGAAGACCGACAACACTGAGATCCACTGAACCTTCCGGCCTAAATTACTGCATACCGACCAAAAAATAAACCAAGACTATACAACATAGAAATTACGGCATATTACATCCACTGGGAATCAAAGTTCGCTACCGGTGATAATAAAGTGCAACATGACCGCGGATTTCATACACTGGGCATCAAAGGTCGCCACCAGTGAATATAAACGCGCCGACAAAAGAATATACAAAACTGAGAGCACTTTTGAAGGCACTAGACCTGGCAAGCTCGGGCCCCGCAAGCAGCCAAACATGCCGATGAGACCTGAGTTGTGTCAACGCTAAATGCTTCACCCCTAGCTGTATGGCACCATATTGTGCAAGGCAGTCCCCTGACATCTTCATTACATCTTTGACTTCAAGTCGGAGCTGAGCTGAAGCAAGCCTTTCTGCTTTAAGTTGGGACTAAAGAAGTCAAACTGATTGAGGCAGCGACTGCACAGAGGTTGTCTCACACCTGCTGGTGAGTAGCTTCAACTCACTGTCTTCATCAAGACAGGACCTTGGGGTCATCTCGCTGTCCTAAAGATGATTTGGCTCACTATCTTTCCTAAAGTTCTACCTGGCGTAAGAGATATGACTCTGAAAGAGAAACAAGGAGACACGTAACAGGTTTCACAACTATATAAGCAAATAAATGGATCTGTTCTACATAAGGAACATGTTTTTACAACTACAATTTAAAACTGGTAGTTGTTGCAAACATCCAATCAGATGTAAATAGCAGTGGAGGAAATGATGCCTATCCAAATCTATACTAGAACAAAGTTTGAAGGCTTGAGAAGGATGAACTTACATTACATGTTAACACGGGTTGGACAAAGCCCTTCTCCATGTTGATGGAAAGACAATTCAAATAATTCCGCAAAGAAAATTCTTTATAAGTGTTGCCATTATTCTACATTTTGCAAAGAGTAAATATAGATCAAATAATATTGGAAGAAATAGAGGATAATGAAGCTCAGGTGTAGACCGATGATACATAATCAAATAGAAATTAATTAAGTATAGCGCTACAATGCAAAAGGTACTGACAAGAGGAATGCAGACATCAACGTGGAGTGCCATTGGCTTTATTCAACATTTTGGTAAGAGTAAGTGTAGATATGATAATTTGGAGAAAGTGGAGGGCATGGTAGATAAGATGTAGAGTAATGCTAGACAATCAACTATCTCGCGATGCATGTACAGTAATACCACCACCGTATGTTTAGTTGTCACTCAAATGGATGTATCTAGCACTATTAAGTTCTAAATACATCCAATTGATCAATAATTAATTCGATACAGAGGGATTACATGACAATAGGTACTTACATGAGCAATCCAAAAAATCATAACCATTGTGTTAATTCTACATTTATCTAAGAGTAAATAGATCTTATAATTTCAAGCAAAGGGAGGACAAAGAAGCGAACATTTACAGTGATGCTACATAATCAAACAGCAATGAGTGTAAGTATGGTGACAAAGGGCAAGAGATACTGACAAGAGCAATGCAGAGCCCAGTATTGTCGTGAGATCCTATGATCCTTTGAGCAAGGAGATTCATCTGAAATTAGTTTTCATACAAGAGAGAAGGTAAGGCACATGCAGAAATTTAGGAGTTCAAAATTTGAATTGATATCATAGACAGTACCTAACGCTGGGCTGTCAGCAATTCTAATTGGGGTTTGTCCACTGGAGTAGGGTTAAAGTCTGTTACAGTTGGGCCTATGTTTTCTGTGGCTGCTGATCTATCTGATTTAACAGGTATCACTACATTTTCCAAATACCTAGTTTGTACTCCTTGAGGATCTGCAATCAACCTCTTCCTTTTGGACATCTATTACGAAAGAACAACATTTGACTGGAAAAACATAGTATGACGACACATGGAATAGGTACAGAAAATGGATAGGTATGTCATATACTCATATATGATGCTTAAACTAAGCAGATAGAGTAACAAAGTAGAAGTAATGCAGGAGGTCAGATGCAAAATATGTGCGACCAATACAACCTTGCCAAGTTAGAGCATGCACCTTGATGGGTGAATAAGATAGGCCATCCTCCACCATGCCAAGTTTGTTAGCCAGTGGATTGTTCCGCAATATTCCTCTCGTGCGCCCATTCTCATATTCATTTTGATAATGTTCAATACCTGACATGCATGAAAACATAAAAACAAGTGAGATTACCTTTCTAATGCAGAAGTGATTCTAATCCAATACTTCCTCCCTGTAAACCCCTTTGTGCTATCTCTGCAATTCTTCTAAGAGGTGTCATGCATGCTATAATTTGGTGTGTGCATTAATATAATATGGCCTACTACTCAAAATATGAGAGCTCCAGAAGTGATGATACTTCACAGATGACAGCTTCAACATATAATAAAGAAGAACAAGTCGACCTGACCTGACAGATTCAAAATATACTAAGGGAGAATAACTCGACCTGACCAGTCGACCGCAAGAGAAGAGGATCATCTTAAAGAAGAGCTGAAGAGCAAGCAGATTGAAGATATTACAAGTCTTTCTATACAATGTCGATTGGCCACCCATGATGAACCAGAGCGCACAAGGAAATACTATTCCTTCCGGTCTCTCCATATGTGGCTCACATGCATTTCGAAACTAAAGTAGGAACATTTAGCTGACCAATTAAACATCTCCCAGTTTTACTAACATCAGCATAATATTAGATTTGAATTTGTACAACTAAGCTTGTTTAGCTCGATGGGTGGAGCAGTGCTATTACGACACGAACCACATAGGTTGGTCGTGGTCATCATAAAATGGGGAAACCGTAAGCATGATGAGTATAGTGTTGACCGTGGCAGTGGGATGGCAGATCTGAAGCTGCAAACCATGCAAAGGGTAGTTAGCAACCGATATTTGCTTTGAAATAACAACTAAGATTTGGTATGGACAAGAAAGTACAGTCAACAAGTGACAAAGAAATGCAATTATGCTGTCTCTCTATATGTCGCGACATGCATTTGGAAACTCAAGTGGGACCTTTAGCTAACCAATTAAATGTGTCTGTTAACTAATATCAGTATCATATCACAATCATATTTGAACAACTAAGATTTGGAATTTTCAGTGTTGTGTTGTTTAGCTTGAAGGGTGTAGTAATGCTAGTATGATAGAAGGCACCTACGCAGATCATAGTAGAGTAGATAAAAGAGGAAAACCCTAAACATCAACAGTAAAATCAGGAAAGTGGAACTAGCTGGACTAGTGGGTGGCGCACATGCTTTTCGAAATGAATATAGGAACATTAGGTGAACAATTAAACATTCTCTATTTTAGTAATATGAGCATCATATCATATTCGTATTTCAACACGTAAGCTTTGGAATTATGAGTGGCATGTTGTTTCGCTTGATGGGTTGAGGTCTTGAGGAGCAGTGCTAGCATGACACGAAGCAGTGAAGCACCTATGATGATGGTAGTGAATATAAAGGGGGGAAACCATAAGCTTTACGAGTATAGTGACCGTGACATGGCGGATCTGAAGGTGCAAACCGGACAAAGCTACTTCGCAACCAATGTTTGCATTCAACTAGCCACTACGATTTGGTACGGACAAGAAAAGTACAGTAAAAAATTTAAGATCTATTTTCCGGGTGAGATCAATAACTTAAGCACATATGGAAGAGTACCACCTCTCTTGCACCGCCGTGTAGGCCCCTGCTGATACGTTGAGGGTGCTGCGGGTGCGATGGCTGTCGGCGGCGGGGAAGAAGACTTTAGATGGCAGACGACCGTGTTGGGGGATAAATCATGTTGTCGTGGACGAGGCGGTCGTAGGATCGGCAACGGCAAAGTGTACAACGGCGCCGACGAAGCGAGACGAAACGATGAAATGATCATGGTCCAGCGCCGTGGATGAGAGACGTCCATCTCTGCAAGGTGGGGGATGGGGTGGCGGACGAAGGAGGCTGGCCACAGTGGGGAGGTTGTCGTGGCACCAACGGTGTATGAATGGGGAAATGGAGGGGGAAGGGGGGTCTCAAACTTTGGGACGCGCTTGTCTGAAATGTGGCAAAGTTACGAACTTATCCCCCATTTAAAATTTCGGACATCACGTCGGTTGGGGAGAGGACGGTAATTGCTCATCTCCCAAGTATTTTCCGGTAACGATTTCGAGCGAGAAGAGGGTGTTTTGCCGCCCACGGTTGGCGCCCACGGTGTATGAACGGGGCTGACAGGTAGGGCGGTTGTGTCACGTCTGAGGGAAGTTACACATCTGCGCCTATGTAAAATATTAGCCTACATCGATTTCGGACGAGGAGAGTTTGTTTTGCCGCCCATCGTGGATGAATGGGGAAATGGAGGGAGAGACACATGTCTTTCGGACGAGCTTGAATCAAATGTGTTTTGCCGCCCACGTTTGGCGCCCATCGTGTCTGGATGGGCTCAGAGGCCGTCGTGTCATGTCTGATTGAAGTTACTAGTCTACCCCTATCGACAGAAGTGTAAATCTGGTCGATAAGGATGTCAAGTGTCAGGGTAGACAGTAATTTCCATCTCGCAAACACTTGCTTCGGGCAGCCCACAAATGATAGTGGGTGTTTAGCCGCTTCGTTCAAAACTTGGGAGAATTAGCATTCACGTTTGCCCTGGGCCCTGGAAACTAAATCCTAATCCAATTTTTACTCGATTACGAATATCCACAGATAATTCTATGTTTTGTTATTTATTTCTTCAAAACCACAACAAAGAATATTCCACCTTTATATATGATTATGATTTAGAAATGCCGTGATCTTCGAATTCAGTAGGTTGGATACACTTTGAGTCAAACAGTTATTTCATCCAGTACAATATGATCACATGAAAAATAGTTCACCTTAGGTCAATCATACAAGTACTAAGGATTACCTCGCCTAAAAAATTCAGATCATTACAACACATGGACAACATAGGGGGTCTTACAACATAATCCATTCAGAGACATGACACAACATGCAAGTACAATAATCTAATGACAATTTCAACTGCTATCTAAAGAAGAACTGGGATTACCCTGGGCTTCAGATAGCAGAAGCAGCATGACCTCCTCCATGTTCAAATGCAACATTCTTACTTCCTCCAATTCTTGGGTTGCTTGCATAATGTGTGCAGCTAATTGTGTAATTTCCAGCTTCAAGATCGAAATTACCTCATTCATGGCAGCCACACCATCTCTTTCTGCCTCTAGTAGAGCCTCAAGAACTATAATATCTGTTCTCAGACTGCTCTCCGGCGGTGTTGCCTCTGAACTGCTACCATCTGGTAACATGGATGGCGCACTGCTTCCACCAATAGATTCTGGGGTTGTACATTGTGTCCTAGTGTGAACGGCATCCTGAAAGGTTTCCGCTGGACATAAGTAAGAGATAGTTATCGCATGATCCAGGCAGTAAGCTTACATGGTAAACGACATACGA
Organism: Secale cereale; assembly: GCA_902687465.1. Classification (NCBI taxonomy): domain Eukaryota; kingdom Viridiplantae; phylum Streptophyta; class Magnoliopsida; order Poales; family Poaceae; genus Secale; species Secale cereale. The sequence goes on from LR738709.1 coordinate 415,210,734, forward strand.
ATTATTGTCGAGCACGGCAAGCTATATTTAAATGGTTCGAAGCAGCATCAGCTGAAAAGAAATTAAAATGGTAAGATGAAAACTTGAAAGGGAGTGTACCACCGCTATATTTAAGTTGCCAAGGCATCTAAGCAGTTGAAATAATCTGAGAAAGCACTTTTTTTTGAAATGACAGCAGCGGGAAAACCCCTACTGTTTACTCTATATATCTATATAAATGGGGGGTTTATATAGACATATCAGCTACTATACAGTACATCACCACCGACACCCCTAGGGGTGTGGGTATCCAAACAGTTCAAGAGAGGATGTTACACTACATAGGTACAACAGTTGATCAGGGCAGCACTATGTGCCGCATTAACCCTATGCTGCAGTAAAGAAAAGTCTTCCTTGAATCGATTAAGCCACGATGCAACACTTGGAGCTGGACCTCTGGAGTGTTTGTTGTTTCTCTCCTTCCAAATACTCCACGCTGCAGTCAGAAAGGTTTCATAGAAGAACGTGTTTGGCTAGACCCCCTTTGCGGCTTGAAGAAGATTGAGGCGGCAGCTAGAAGGTGGCCACGTCAAATTCAGTTTGGCCCAATAGCTTTGACTAAACGGGCAGTTAAAGATCATGTGGTCGACCGTCTCTTTAATGTGCTGGTCATAGAGGATGCAGTTGAGGTTGTCACCCACATTGTAATGCCTCCTCTTCAACATGTTGCGTGTGTTAAGTTTGTCATGAAACAAAATCTAGCCAAAGACCTTGATTTTCATAGTGCATTTTGATTTCAAAAGCTGACTAAATGCCTGATGCGTCACTCCATCTCTAAAGAAATTGTTGTAGTAGTCTTTTGGCTTGTAGAGCGTTGCACCCCAAGAGTAGTGCCACACATCATGTAGGGATGTCGACAGAGAGACCCATACTGGTTGTGCTTGGATGTCCTGGATCTCAGCAAGAGCTTGGGGTGAGACCGAGAGGTGAAAGTTTGCATGCATGTTTGTGTTGACCATCGCTTCGGCAACCGACAGGTCCTCATGTATCGCAAAAGAGAATGAGCGGGGGTGTGAGGTTTGGAGGACCTCATCTCTCCAAAGATCTTTCCAAAAGAGGACCGACAAGCCATCTACTATCTGAACTTTAGAAATCCCTCTGTAGATGGGGGTCAGCTTAAGAATGTCTTTCCACCAGAATGAGCCAACAGGATCCACAGCATGTGTAATTTTGCCATCATAGTGATTATCCCATATAAGGTTGACCCAGGGGACATCCTCTCTATTAAAGAAATTATGAAGGAATTTAAGCAGCAGGGCCTCATTATGGATTTTCAAGTTGATAACCCCTAAACCCCCTCTCTTCTTGGGTCTACAAACCAGGTCCCAAGCCGCCAGAGAGTTACATCTATCGCCTTGTTCGTTTTTCTTAGTCTAGAGACAACGGCGCCTGATCTTATCAAGGATCTCAACGAGCTTGGGAGGGAACTTGAGAGTGCACATGGCAAACACCAGGAGAGATGTGACTGAGGCATTCAACCAAGAGAGCTTCCCTCCATACGACATCATTGCAATGGTGGGTGTAAGTTGTCTTTCTAATCTGCTAACTAAAGGCATAAACTCTTGGATCGTAGGTCGGGTAGTGCCCAAGGGGAGGCCGAGGTAGGTGAACGGCGTCGAGCCAACTTTACATCCAAAGATTCCAGCAATATTGGTCGTGGAAGTGGCATCAAGATTGATTGGTATCAACGTGGATTTGTGGAAGTTGATCTTGAGTCCGATGGAGGAGGCATAGTCAGACAGAATTTGTTTGACAAGTGTTGCTTGTCTATTGCATGCAGGGAGGACAATGAGCGTGTCGTCAGCGTATTGAAGAACCGGATATTCATTCTGTCTAATGCATGGGAAAGGTAAATCAAGTTTGCCCTATCGAAAAGCATCATTAATTGCTGCCTAGAGCAGTTCTGCTGCAAGGACAAAGATTAACGGCGAGAGTGGGTCCCCCTGTCTGACCCTTCATTTGCATTGGAATTGTCTGTCGGGTATGCCATTAAGGAGGACAGAGGATCGTCCAAAGGAGAAGAGGCAATTAATCTAGGAGATCCATTGATCATTGAAGCCCATATGGCGCATTATGTTAATCATTGGCTCGTGTGCTACTGTATCAAACGCTTTGGCAAAGTCAAGCTTGAGAAGTATGATCTCCTTTCTAGACGCAAGGCATTGATGTATGTAGTGATAGGCCCACGCGAGGCAATCATGGATGGTTCTGCCTTTAAGGAACCCATACTGGTTGCGATGTACCAGTTGTAGAATTGTGCGTTGCAGTCGGTTGGCTAGGAGCTTTGTCAGCTTGAGACAACAGTTGAGCAAGGTGATTGGTCTGTAGTCATTGACAGAAGAGGGTGCGTTTACCTTTGGGATCAGTGTGATGAGCCCCTCATCGATGCTAGTGACGTCAAGGTTACCATCATAGAATTGGGAGCAAACTGAGTAAAAATCAAGCTTGATGATCGGCCAGCAAGCTCTGAGAAAAGCACCACTGAAACCATCAGGTCCAGGGGCACGGTCAGGTGGCATTTCCTTGATCACTCCATCAATTTCTTTTGGGGTGAACGGTGTGGTGAGGAGATCCAGGTTGTTTGCACGTTGGATTATCGAGGGAAATCAAACTTCATTTCGCATTGCGCAACAGTCCCTAGCCTGGCTTTGTATGTGGAGTGTAGGAGAGCTTCCTTGCTAGGATGATCGTCAACCATATGATCATCATCAGTGCGGAATGAGGCGATGTTATTCTTACAATATCTTTCTGTGGCAGTTGCTTGAAAAAACTTAGTATTCTCATCGTCGAACTTGACATAGCGGATGGTGCAACGCTTCTTCTAGTAAATCTTCTGGTATTTGAGCAACCTGAGTAGATGGGTTTTGAGGATGTTTCTGAAGTTTGTCTCTGGGAGTGTGAGGCAACGTTTATTTTCCAGTTTAGCTAACTCAGCCAGGACCTCATTACAGTTGGTGATCGCAATAGATAGTCGAGAGATATGCTTGCTCCAAATCTTGAGGGCGTGCCGAAGAGCTTTGAACTTGCGACTTAGCGTGACCGCATCATTTTTGTTATGCACTGGTTTGTCCCAGAATTGTTGCACCACATCTATAAACCCAGGGTGGAAGATCCAGTAAGATTCAAAACGAAAAAGTTTGCAATGAGGAATCTTGGTTTCAATGGAAACCACACACGGAATATGGTCCGAAACTGTCTTGCCGAGGGGTTTTACTAGGGTTTTAGGGTAAGAATGGGTCCAGTGTAGGGAAGTGAGGAACCAATCGATTTGTTCAAGAAGTGGATCAAGTTGCATGTTGCTCCATGTAAAGGATCTGCCTTGGACCGGAATTCAATGAGTTGTTTATTGCGAATAATGTCGTTAAATGTGATCATGTCATTCAGGTTCCCACCAGGTTTGTTTCGGTTGTCAGGAGCACGCATATAATTGAAGTCCCCGAGGAGCAACCAATCTTGAGCATTAGGGATCTGGACATCATATAACCAGGAGGTAAACGCAATACGATCGTCTCCCACACAGGGGCCGTAAATATTACCTAGCATCCAGGTCTGCGAGATTATGAACTGACGAAAATGATGACTAACGCGAAGACATCAGAGAACACAACCATACCCGTAAATAACGTGCTTTTCCAAACAGTAAGAATACCACCAGATGAGCCTCACGAAGGAACAAAAGCAAATCGATCGAAATGTTTAGGGAAACAAGTTTTGAGAAACGCAAAAGAAACTTGAGGCATTTTGGTTTCCTGAAGGCAGACCACCGCACATCCGCTGGTGATGGTAGCATTATAGAGGGCCAACTGCTTCTTCTCTGAATTGAGGCCTCTGATATTCCAAGACAGTACATTCTAGCAATGCAGGGCATTCATTAAATTGGCGGAAATTACTCGCGGGAGGAAGAAGCCACCTGTTCTTGAACTTCAGAAGGACTGGCAGCCCGCGAGGAAGCAAGTAAAGCTTCAGAGGTCAGTTCATCTTCAGGAATGGCACACATGTTAACACCAATCTCTTGCAGCGTGGTGATTGGAGTTGGAGGAGGAATTGCATCATCAATCCTGGGAGCATTGCCGGTGGATCCAGTCGAGGGCATAATGCGGGGTTTAACTTTGGATGGAACTACCCTTGTGTATTTGGGAGCATGAGTTTTAAATCCATTGAATTTATTGGAACGAAGACTTCGTCTGACCTCAGTGGTGGAGATAGGGGCTGCAGATCTGTCAGGCCTGGTCCTTGATGCAACTTGAGCAGGAGGGGCCACTACGTCAGTCATCATGGAGTTCAAAACAATGGCACCAGAGCTAGCTCCAACAACAGGTTCAGAAACCTCCCCAAGGTTCAGATAAGAATCCACATTACTTGCCCCATCAATATCTTTAGAAAGCTCCTCAAGGACCACAGAGGAGTTGGATGGGAGAACATGATTGTCAGACTATACCTGGGAGAAGTGAACACCTGCAGCATCCAGAGAAACTCTAACCTCCACAGCAACCGAGCTATTCATCATACCGTACCCATCTCTCCAGGGACCAATCAAGGTAAAACTCGGGCGCAGAGCATTGAAAATGAAACTGTTGAGAAGCTGCCGGGGGATGGGGTCATTCAGCAGTATGGCCAAGAGCTCGTCACCTTGCGCAAACAGTCCAAAACGAATGCCTTGAGAGTTAACCGCCACAGAAAGATACAAGGAGTTAGAGACCATCTCAGCATTAGTGGGAGCAACATCCATGACAGGCAGGATCCCAAGATCAGACTGGGTAGAGCTAGAGCTGTCAGAGACAGTGACAAAGTCATTCCAAGCTTGAAAGGCATCGTCAACAAGATTGTCTTCAGGCACCAGTCCATGTTGGACAGTCATACCCTGTGCAGCCAACCATGCTTGGTAGTTCATCAAATGAGGAGGCATCTGGGGCAGCTGCACAGGTTGAGGGGCAGGCCAATGGCCCCAGCCACCATTGGCTTGAGCATCATGAGCTAGGCCCTGCCCAGCATTGTCACCTGCTTGCGGTGCGCCGTTCTGAACCAGCCAGTTGTGGACTTGCTGCTGGTACAGCTGTTCCGCCGTGAGCTCCGGTCCAAACTAGGGGTGTGGATTACCATCGGGCAGTGGGGGTTCTTCTCCTGCAGGTAACACTTCAGGGAGCAAGCCATTCCAGTCGTTGCTGCGCAGTATGGTGACTTGCACAGTCCAACAGTCCCTTGCACCACCAAGTTGCCAAACTATGAAGCTCTTGGGGATCAGGCGAAGGCGGAGGACCCGAGCTTTGATGAGCATGTACCGCCGGTCCTGCCTTAGATTATACCAGGAAACCAAAGAACCATAACCTCCAAGAGCTTTGGTGATATAGTAATCAGTTTGGTACTCATAAGGGAAACCAAAAAACATTAGCCAGACCTCCGGACCAAAAGTGGTAGTGCGACGGTTAAGCGCCTCATTGTGAGGAACAAATGAGATCAACAAATCTTCAGATTCTAACTCAATGGGAGTGGCCACTGCCGTATCTCTAAGAAAGGAGTCCGCAAACCCAAAGATTCCAACCCCAAATGGGTGATCACTGACCTCAGTGGTGAACAGCTACAACTCAAGAAGCGTCGCGACGATTTGGTTGCGGATGAGAGCTCTGTGATGTAGATGGACATACTGGCTGGATTCCGCAATGGCCAGGTAGTCATGGTTGAGCGGAGCAATGCGGCCGACCACCATGCCACTACGCACCAGTCGATGCGCCAGGCCGGGTTCGACGGCGAACCCCGGCGGGAGGAAGGGGACAGGGTTCAGGGGGTAGTTGACCATGGTCGATGAAGGAGAAGAATGGAGTGACTGCTGCTTGGACGGGACAGGGCAGAGCAAGGTCTTTTGGGATATCGAGGTGGACGACGTAGGAAGAGGGGGGGTGGGGGCAGATCGGTTGTAAATCTTTGACTACCCACCTCCACCTCAATTGAAATTTCAGCTTTCTGCAAGTCCTCGACACGTGGTTATAGAAGCCGCACGCAGCGCAGCGGATGGACGGCTTGGATGGGCGGGTCGGCTTGTTGGTAAAAAGGGAAGCTCCAGAAGATCTGGATGGATTGATCGGGGGGTTCTGATTGATGGAACTTGCCCATTAATATGCGGAGCGATGACACGCTTGGGGCAGTTAAATGTTTTGTGATTAGGACCTGAGCAGCTAATACAAATAAGTCTGGCCTCGCAATTAATCCTGGAGTGTCCCCATTGAAGGCATTTGGAGCATAAGGCAGCCCAATTAGTGTCAAGATTCTCGATATCTTGCTGTTAATAACTTGCTTGAGCTAAATCCGCCTTATGTTGAGCCGAGAGCCTCGGTGGCCAAAAATCGTGAGGAGGGGCATATCGAATGCCGAATTCAAAAAGCAAAGGGGGAGCAGGGCATACGGTGAATTCAAAGGGAAATTAAATTTGCCTAAGGCCAGGAATTCAATGACCTGATTATCCTCCAATTGCTCCTGAGCCAAATAATGATGCATTAAAGCATTGTGGTTATTGCCTTGAGCCAAAACCACGCTCGAATTATGGACCGAAGAAAAAGAACCAAACTGAATATGGGAATGCCGATTCTGATCCAAGGAAGATGAGGCCTCATGAGTTTTTGTTCGAGAAAGTCCAATTATCAAGCTTAGTAATCCCAAATTTGCTAAGAACCCTCGAAGATGATTGGTCCAACTGACCTTGAGGAGTGAGAAACTTATGCTTGAAGTTGAGGGCCATGGATCTCCGGTCCGCAATATCATCCAATGCAGTATCAGCATGCCAACGATGATCAAAAGAATTAGCTCTATCAAAACGACCATTGAATAAGTGGAAGTGGCACACAAAATCTGGCCAAATACGGTCCTTGAGCTCATAGACAAAATGCCCCACTTTGTTGTTAGCAACCAAGAAACGAAAAGTTCTGGGGGTGAGCTGAAACACCTTGAACCCCGAAGAGATTCCTCCAAGACAGCATTGTAAAGCAATACCTACAGACTCCTTAGAGAGAGGGAACGAAGCCGAAGAGAATGAAACAACTAGCCAGAACTCTTTGGCATCTCTAGAGGGGAAAATGAACTGTAGACCCAAACTTTCTTCTCACCTGATCTGCAAGGGCTAGGCCCGGGGCAAAATCCCAATGCAGTAAGCTTTCCATGGATGGAGAAGCTAGAAAACGCCATCTGAGAAAGCACTTAACAATGTGGCCTCATATAAACTACGATGATAGTCTTGTGATGAAGTTCAGAGGAAAAGTTAAGGACTCAAATGAACTAGGCATGCATTTCTTTACGATAGTACAACAGGCACTGCTGACATATTGGCCAACTCAGGTATAGCATAACAAGTAACAAACAAGCATTCGAATCAAGCAATACAGCAAAGCAGGCAACTGAACTATTTGTTATTCTGTAGGATTACAGGTTGAGGGCACAAGCCAAGAAAGCAGCCCACACGCATTACATTTCACATGTACTAGAACACACTGGCTTACCATATGTTGCTGTGAAGCCTCGCTGTTGTTGCAATGTTCTTTGAAGAGATCGTCAGCATCGCGTGGTTGCAAATCTACTTGTTGTAGTTTATTTTGCACCCTCTATTTAGGTAAAATTAATTTTAATCACATGCACTAGTTCGAATTGATCATCAATGGTTCATCTAAACTAATGAAAGAAGGGTGTGTGCATACACAACAATATATTTGCTTCCCTTTATTTTTATGCTTGTTCGAGGTGCCAGCCCCAAAAGAACAAATATTTTGCTTGATGGGGTTGGCAGCTCCATAATTAATAGAAGCATCAAATTAGTCATGCAACTTGGGAAGATCAAGAACACACAAAAAAGTAATGAACAGAGGCTCGTAGCAGTGATGTACTCCCTCTGTTCGGAATTACTTGTCTAGGAAATGGACGTATCTAGAACTAAAATACGTTCAGATACGTCCATTTCTGCGACAAGTAATTCCGAACGGAGGGAGTAATAGCTAGCATCAAAAAATGTAGGGTAAAACAAACAAAAACCAGTGGAACCACATGCTAGTTTGCTGATGTGTAATTAAGCATAGAGAAAATGAAGCAGTCTGATGGAACCAACAGGTGGCATCAGAACAACACCATTATCATAAATATAGCATGCAAGAAGTAAAATGGTAGGTAGTGATATCTAGGAAGTACAGTAATACTTAGGACAAAACTAAAGCATATTAACTATATGTGCACTGGTATGTAATTTAGCACATGTAACATGTTCACTGCCAGAAGTATGGCCCTACAGGTGCAAGCAGAATAACGCGTTGCTACTTCTCGAGCTTGCGTTGTATTCCCTCGAAGAGGAAAGGGAGATGCAGCACAGTAGCATAAGTATTTCCCTCAATTTTTGAGAACCAAGGTATCAATCCAGTAGGAGACCACGCGCGAGTCCCTCGCACCTACACAAACAAATAAGAACTTCACAGCCAACTCGATAAGGGGTTGTCAATCCCTTTACGGACACTTACGAACGTGAGATCTGATAGATATGATAGTTTGATATTTTTGGTATTTTTGGATATAAGAACAAAAAGTAAAAACAGTAAAGTAAAGTAGATTGTAGATTGATATGTTGAGAATAGACCCGGGGGGCATAGGTTTCAGTAGTGGCTTCTCTCATGATAGCAGAATTCTACGGTGGGTGAACGAATTACTGTCGAGCAATTGATAGAAAAGTGAATAATTATGAGAATATCTAGGCATGATCATTATACATAGGCATCACGTCCGTGACAAGTAGACCGAAACGATTCTGCATCTACTACTATTACTCCACACATCAACCGCTATCCAGCATGCATCTAGAGTATTAAGTTCATAAGAACAGAGTAATGCTTTAAGCAAGATGACATGATGTAGAGGGATAAACACAAGCAATATGATATAAACCCCACCTTTTTATCCTCGATGGCAACAATACAATATGTGCCTTGCTGCCCCTGTTGTCACTGGGAAAGGACACCGCAAGATTGAACCCAAAGCCAAGCACTTCTCCCATTGCAAGAACTATAGATCTAGTAGGCCAAACCAAACCGATAATTCGAAGATACTTGCAAGGATATTATAATCATACATAAAAGATTTCAGAAAAGAACCAAATATTTCTCATAGATAATCTTGATCATAAACCCGCAATTCATCGGATCTCGACAAACACACTGCAAAAAAGATTACATCGAATAGATCTCCTCGAAGACCGAGGAGAACTTGGTATTGAGATCCAAAGAGAGAGAAGAAGCCATCTAGGACTAACTATGGACGCGAATGTATGTGGTAAACTACTCACAACTCATGGTGAGGCGATGGTGTTGATGTAGAAGCACTCCGTGGAAGATCCCCCCTCCGGCGGAGCTCCGGAACAGGCCCCAAGATGGGATCTCATGGGAATAGAAGGTTGCGGTGGTGGAATTAGGGTTTTCTTTGTTGCTTCGATGTTTTCAGGGTACATGGGTATATATAGGAGGAAGGAGGGCATCGGGGGAGCAACGTGGGGCCCACAAGGCAGGGGCGCGCCCAGGGGGAGGGGGCGCGCCCCCACCCTCGTGGACGCCATGTGTGCCCTCTGCCGTGGTTCTCAAGTCTCCCGTGAATATATCGCTCCAAAAATATCTCTCCTGAAGGTTTCATCCCGTTCGGACTCCGTTTGATATTCCTTTTCTACAAAACCCTGAAATAGGCAAAAAAAATAGCAATCTGGACTAGGCCTTTGGGTTAATAGGTTAGTCCCAAAAATAATATAAAAGTGTATAATAAAGCCCATTAAACATCCAAAACATCATATATAATAGCATGGAACAATCAAAAATTATAGATACGTTGGAGATATATCAAGCATCCCCAAGCTTAATTCATGCTCGTCCTCCATTAGGTAAATGATAAAAACAGAATTTTTGATGTGGAATGCTAACCAACATAATTTTCAATGTAATTATCTTTATTGTGGCATGAATGTTAAGATCCGAAAGATTCAAGACAAAAGTCTATATTGACATAAGAAATAATAATACTTCAAGCATACTAACAAAGCAATCATGTCTTCTCAAAATAACATGGCTAAAGAAAGTTATCCCTACAAAATCAAATAGTCTGGCTATGCTCCCTCTTCATCACACAAAATATTAATATCATGCACAACCCCGGTTTCAGCCAAGCAATTGTTATCATACTCAATTTTTTTCAAACCTTTCAACTTTCACGCAATACATGAGCATGAGCCATGGATATAGCACTATGGGTGGAATAGAATGGTGGTTGTGGAGAAGACAAAAAGGAGGAATATAGTCTCACATCGACTAGGCGTATCAATGGGCTGTGGAGATGCCCATCAATAGACATCAATGTGACTGAGTAGGGATTGCCATGCAACAGATGCACTAGAGCTAAAAATGTATGAAAGCTCAACAAAAGAAACTAAGTGGGTGTGCATCCAACTTTCTTGCTCACGAAGACCTAGGGAATTTGAGGAAGCCCATCGTTGGAATATACAAGCCAAGTTCTATAATAAAAATTCCCACTAGTATATGAAAGTGACTAAACATTAGGCTCTCTATCATGAAGAACATGGTGCTACTTTGAAGCACGTGTGGAAAAAGATAGTAGCATTGTCCCTTTTCTTTTTCTTTCTTTTTCTTTTTTTCCTTTTTTTCTCTTTTTTCGTTTATTTTTTGGGCCTTTCTTTTTCCTGGCCTTTCCTTCTTCTTCGTTTTCTTTGGGACAATGCTCTAATAATGATGACCATCACACTTATATTGATTTACAACTCGATATTACAACTCGATACTAGAACAAAGTATGACTCTATATGAATGCCTCCGGTGGTGTACCGGGATGTGCAATGAATCAAGAGTGACATGTATGAAAAATTATGCATGGTGGCTTTGCCACAAATACGATGTCAACTACATGATCATGCATGGCAATATGACAATATGGAGCGTGTCATATGAACGGACCGGTGGAAAGTTGCATGGCAATATATCTCAGAATGGCTAGGGAAATGTCATGATAGGTAGATATGGTGGCTGTTTTGAGGAAGGTATACGGTTGCTGTTTCGAGGAAAGTATATATATAGTGGGTGTTGCTAGGTGGCTTCTCACCCCTCGTTGGTTACCCCAAGTGGAAGGTTTGAGATGCAGTGTAGCAGAAGTTTTCCCTTGGCAATACCAAGGATCGATTTCCCTGAGACTCCCAGTTTCAACAAGAAGGTGTCAACTGCTAACGGCGCCAGATATTAGCAATCAACGTGGACCTGCACACAGATACAAATAACTTTGCTCCCAACGAGTACAGAGAGGTTGTCAATCCCTCCGGCCTTGTAGTTTACAAAGGATCAAACGCAAGTGATAATAGTGATAGGTATAATTGCAATAGTAAGTAAAAAGCGGAAAGTAAATAGCGGATGTGATCAATGATGGTAATATGGACCGGAGTCTCATGATGTTCACTAGTGATGTCTCTCTCCCAAAAGACGATAAAACTGCTATGTGAGGTAAACGAATTACAGCTGGGCAATTGACAGGACCAATGCTGACTAAGTTGCAAGAAAGGTAGAGGTTCAAAGCATGGGCGGTACGCCGAGGTAAGTAGACCGAAATCCATCTGCATCTACTACTAATCATCCACCTTGAGATATCTATTCAGAACATCTCGCTGGTATTAAGTTGCGAGTCCCACCCATAGTGTAAACTCAAAGCAACAGACAACTGCATTAAAAGAACTTTGCGTAAAGTAAACAATCCTTGCACCCGCGGGCACAAGCACCGTTGTTTTCCCCCTTGTGGCAACAGCACATCCCCTAGACTCATGTTTCTGTCACTCAAGCTAGTCATCGAGGGGCATGAACCCACAATCAAGCATAACGTTCCCTCTTGGAGTCACTACCTACTACTTGGCCAAAGCAATAAATAACAACGGAGAACATGCAAGAATTACTTACGAACATAAATATAAAAGAGGTGAATCAAATATATTACTCAAACACAATCTGAACATAATCTCATAATCCATCGGATCCCAGCAAACTCATCATAGCAACAGCGATAAGGATTACATATGTGCCTCGATCATGTAGGGCAGCTCACGAGGACTAATTAGTGAAGCACAAGAACGGGAGGAGAACATCACATAGCTACTGGTGATGGACCCATGGTCCAAGGGAGACTACTCACAACTCATCCGGGAGGCGTCCATGGTGGTGGAGAAGCTCCCGGTGGTGATCCTCCCCTTCGGCAGGGTGCCGGGAAGGGTTCTCCTGGTGCTCCCGATCTTGGAAGCGGCAGCGGCGGCGGAACAGAGATGAGATCGCGAAAAAGAGTTCCCGTCTCGAGGGTTTCGGGAGACGCTTTAAATATATGCCAAAGGGGGGCATCAGACGAGGCTCGGGGGGCCCAGGCGCCCCCCGGCGCGGCCCAGGGGGGCGCGCCACTAGGGCGCCTGGGGCCCTGGTGGCCCCCTCCGGTTGTGCTTCGGGTGCCTGGTAGCTTCTGGAACGCTGATTTTTTATATGATTTTTCTGGATTTTTTCTGGCAGTTCTCGTAATGTGAAAACCTGAAATACAAAAACAGCCGAAAACAGAAACTGGCACTGGGGTGCACTGAGTTAATAGGTTAGTCCAAATATGATCAAAAGTGTATGGAAGTGTATAAATAACATAGCAATATCACCCAAAAGAGGCATGGAGCAAGCAGAAATTATAGATACGTTTTGGACGTATCAACATCCCCAAGCTTAATTCCTGCTCGTCCTCGAGTAGGTAAATGATAACAAGAATAATTTCTGTGGTGACATGCTATTAACCATATAGGACTTTTTCATAGTCACATGACAAAAGCTTACTGAGACAATGAATCTATAGTAATTAAGTTGCCTCATGAGAAAATTACAAAGAACTGAAAGTTTTACAATATGATACTGAAACATCAAATAGATTTGTAATGAACATGGTGTGCAAATATGATAAAGTGATATCTCGCTTGCCCCCTTTAGTGAAGCAAAACATAAATGCAAGGGCACCTCCAAGGTTTAAGTGATGACTAGATACAATGATTTCAGAATAAACGATACACAATCATGCAAAAGACTATGCTACTTTGGGACAATGCACATTACACTCAGAATGACAATCATGCTCTCAGTAGTTGGTGCTTTTAAAAGAAGGTGGAGACTCTCGAACCGTGGCTTTTGTTGGCAAGGTTGAAAACCCGTAGTCGGAAACAAAGACAAAACATGTACCAGAGCTCTTGGTTTTAAAAACAGAGGTAACAATTATTTTTTTGATCATGCATGTTTCGTCAACGAATGCTAGCAGACAACTCAATCACTTCTTGAGATGGACAAGTTTCGAGGAACGGCTCCCGAATGAGGACGATCACATCCTCTTAATCTCCTTTGTTTATCACTGCCAAAGTTTTCTGATTTCTCATGAACAAAGCGTGAAGGAGGGTTTGTTTGTTATATTAATTTTGAGCCGGGTGCACTCAATGCCAGTTCCTTCTCATATTATGGGTCTGCACATTATACATGCAATCCCGGGGTGAAGCTTGTCCAACTTAAAAAGATTATGAATTAACTACTACTTCCTCATGAACTTACAACAGAGGCACAAAATAGGAATGTTTTTTTTCTTTGAATAATTTCGAGATGGTACATGCAAGTCTCCGTTAGGAATGGCAGGTAAATACCATGTAGGAAGGTATGGTGGACTCATATGGCATAACTGGTTTAAAAGGATATGGATGCACAAGCAGTCAGTCCGCTTAGTACAAGTGGAGGTTAGCAAAAGACTGGAAGCGACCAACTAAGAGAGCAATGACGGTCATAATCATGCAGAGCGACAAAGCAACATTGAATCAGGCATGGAAGTTATATCGCTACTCAGAAACAAAAGATCATCAAGGCTTGACAGACTTTCTTTACAGTCTTAAATATGCGTGAGCATACGCCAAGTCAATCAAAATAAATTCTTTGAAGGAAGATATTACTAAACCATACCACATCATAGGCAAACAAATCATGTTGGTACTCCAATAACACATTGGGAACCCCCCAGCTATTTGGGACTAACCATAAGAAAACCTGAACTACTAAGCACCATTATGCACGTAGCATCTTTATCATAGACATATCAACCAATGCAATGGAAGCAAACTCTCTTAATAAGATAAACATGATAACTAAAGAGAGTTCAAGCAACCAACTAAACGAAAGCTCTTTAAAAAGATAAGCATGAAAGTTAAGAGCTAAGCATGATAGTAGCTATTGAAAGACAAAGAACACACACAGCAGAGATATACATGAAAATTCTATGTTATATTCTAGGTAGAAGTGGAGCGTGTTTCTCTCCCACATAAAGAAAGCTGAGTTCCGACTCGTTATGAAAATCTAAAGAAAATTTAAAAGGAAACTAAAAGCAAGACACTCCAAGCATAGCACATAACACATGAAGTGATTAAAATATAGTGGAACGAAAGACGAACTGATAATGTTGATGGAGAAGGGGATGCACGGGGGCATCCCCAAGCTTAGACGCTTGAGTCTCCTTGAATATTTCTTGGGGGTGCACGGGGGCATCCCCAAGCATGAGCGTTTGACACTCCTGAATCTTTTTATCATCTTCCCTCGCACACTTGAAAACTCCCTTCATACATAACTCATCATAATCTGATTAGCGAGGTTAGTACCCATAATAAAATAATTGTTCCTTGCTGGAAATAAAGATATTCTTGAAGTTCTACTGTTTCTCAAGATTGCCAAAAGGTTTTTGCAAAGAAAAAGCAAGCTCTAGGTTTGCAAAATGAAGGAAAGGCAAAACAGGACAGAATCTGTGAAAAACAGGACAGCAGGTAGTAAATGATTTTTCCGGGGCACTTCTGCAACTCTAATCAAAAAACTCAAAACAGACGCACGAAATACAATTATATAGAGCACGCTGTCCAAAATATTCAGACCAAAAAGACAATCTGGTGATTTTATACGAATTTTTCTATCCAAGGACAGAATCTGTTTTCTGGACAGCACGTCACAACTTTTGAACTTTCTTGCAATCAGAGGCTATACTTGGTACAAAATTGAAAAGCAAAGATACAACGATGATGCTACAGTAGTAACAACATCAATATACAACAAAAGCAAAATAAAATTTATTCATTGGGCTGCCTCCCAAAAGCGCTTTCTTTTATGCCTTTAAGCTAGGCATAATGCATAGAGATCAAGTTTTA
Source organism: Secale cereale (assembly GCA_902687465.1). Lineage (NCBI taxonomy): Eukaryota > Viridiplantae > Streptophyta > Magnoliopsida > Poales > Poaceae > Secale > Secale cereale. The sequence continues at coordinate 415,226,008 of LR738709.1, forward strand.
TCAAGAGTAAAAGAATAGCTAGCCCGCACAACAGACTCAAATGGTAACTTAATCTTCTTTCGAGGGAAGTGTTCCATCCCTTTCTTGAGAGGAAACTGAAATTTTATATTCCCCTCTTTCATGTCAATGATAGCACCAACGGTGCGTAGAAAAGGACGTCCCAAAATAATTGGACATGAAGGTTCACATTCAATATCCATAATAGTAAAATCAACGGGAACATAATTGTCATTGACAATGATAAGAACATCGTCGATCCTCCCCAAAGGTTTCTTTATGGAAGAATCAATGAGACAAACACCAAAAGAACAAGAATCAAAAGGTTTCAATTTAAGCATATCATATATTCTTTTGGGCATAACAGAGGTACTAGCACCAACATCACATAAAGCATAGCAAGAGAAGTTATTCAACTTAATTTTTATCATAGGATCCCAACCATCTTCTAGCTTTCTAGGTATGGAGGCTTCTACTCTAAGTTTCTCCTCCCTAGCTTTGATAAGAGCATGAGTGATATGCTCTGTGAAGGCAAGGTTAATCGTGCTAGTGCGGGGATCTCTAGACATCTTGTGAAGGAAATCATTAACTTCGGTAAGAGTGCAATTGTCAAAATCGAGGTCACTACTATCAAGTAAGGTGGTAGTGGTGTCCTTTAGGTTCACTTGTTTGGTATTTTCTATAGTCATAGCATCACCATTAATAGGTCCATCGGGACTAGGAGCGCATTGGGTGCTAAGAGTTTGGATATCCTCAACAACTTGGATAGTAGCAACAGTGTGGTGGGTAGGAAGGCTCTTAATTCTATCTTCTTCCTCCCTTTCTCTAGCCCATCTCTCTTTAAGTTTAGCATCATCCTAATATTTTCATTAATTCGCACTTGAATAGCATTAATAGGAGTGACCTCCCTCTCCTCAAGAGGAGAAGTTCTAATTTTAAGCAATTCTACCTCATTGGCTAAATTGTCTACCGTCAAAGAGAGATCACCTAGTTTGTTTAGTTTTTCTTCTACACTATTATTAAAAGCTTTTTGGGTAGTGATGAAATCTTTAAGCATAATCTCTAGTTCAGTAGTGGAGTTCTTGGTGCTAGGATAAGCATTGTTGTTCCCATAAGAATTAGAGGGGAACGGTCTAGGATTGCTACCAAAATTACTCCTATAAGCATTGTTGTTGAAATTGTTTCTAGAGATAAAGTTCACATCTACTTGTTCTTGAGCAATCAAAGAATTTAAAGGAACATCACGAGGATCAATAGAAGATTGCTTCAAAAGTAAAGACATGATCAAGTCAACTTTTTCATTTAGGGAGGAAATCTCCTCGACAGAGTTTACCTTCCTACCTGTTGGAGCGCGTTCGGTGTGCCATTGGGAATAATTGGTCATCATCTCATCGAGAAGCTTTGTGGTAGCACCAAGTGTAGTTGACATAAAGGTTCCTCCCGCGGCCGAATCTAACAAGTTCCGCGAGGTAAAGTTCAAGCCTGCATAAAAAGTTTGGATAACCATCCAAGTAGTCAAACCATGAGTAGGGCAGTTCTTGATAAGAGATTTCATACGTTCCCAAGCTTGGGCAACGTGTTCATTATCCAATTGTTTAAAATTCATTATGTTACTTCTTAGTTGGATAATTTTAGCAGGTGGATAGTACTTTCCAATAAAAGCATCTTTGCACTTGTCCCATGAATCTATGCTATTTCTAGGCAAAGATTGAAACCAAATTTTTGCTCCTCCTCTCAAGGAGAAAGGAAAAAGCTTAAGCTTAACAATATTCCCATCTATTTCTTGGTACTTTTGCATATCACAAAGTTCAAAAAAATTGTTCAAGTGTAAAGCAGCATCATCTCCAGCACCGGAAATTGATCTTTCATAACTAAGTTCAGTAAAACAGGTTTAATTTCATAAGAAGGTGTTGAAGTGGCAGGTGTAGTGATAGGCGTGCAGATAAAGTCATCATTGTTATGACTAGTGAAGTCACACAACTTGGTGTTCTCGGTGGAACCCATAGCAGCAAGCAAGCAAGATAACTATTTTTGTGATTTTCGATAAAAGATACTAAAGCAAAACTGAAAGGTAAACTAACAAGACTAAAAAGCAAAGGTAAAAGATAGCGTGCAACTCCCCTATCTTGAAGAGTGGAGTCCCCGGCAACGGCGCCAGAAATTGCTTTGCTAGGTGGCTTCTCACCCCTCGTTGGTTACCCCAAGTGGAAGGTTTGAGATGCAGTGTAGTAGAAGTTTTCCCTTGGCAATACCAAGGATCGATTTCCCTGAGACTCCCAGTTTCAACAAGAAGGTGTCAACTGCTAACGACGCCAGATATTAGCAATCAATGTGGACCTGCACACAGATACAAATAACTTTGCTCCCAACGAGTACAGAGAGGTTGTCAATCCCTCCAGCCTTGTAGTTTACAAAGGATCAAACGCGAGTGATAATAGTGATAGGTATAATTGCAATAGTAAGTAAAAAGCGGAAAGTAAATAGCGGATGTGATCAATGATGGTAATATGGACCGGAGTCTCATGATGTTCACTAGTGATGTCTCTCTCCCAAAAGACGATAAAACTGCTATGTGAGGTAAACGAATTACAGCTGGGCAATTGACAGGACCATGTGCGCAAACCAATGCTGACTAAGTTGCAACAAAGGTAGAGGTTCAAAGCATGGGCGGTACGCCGAGGTAAGTAGACCGAAATCCATCTGCATCTACTACTAATCATCCACCTTGAGATATCTATCCACAACATCTCGCTGGTATTAAGTTGCGAGTCCCACCCATAGTGTAAACTCAAAGCAACAGACAACTGCATTAAAAGAACTTTGCGTAAAGTAAACAATCCTTGCACCCGCGGGCACAAGCACCGTTGTTTTCCCCCTTGTGGCAACAGCACATCCCCTAGACTCATGTTTCTGTCACTCAAGCTAGTCATCGAGGGGCATGAACCCACAATCAAGCATAATGTTCCCTCTTGGAGTCACTACCTACTACTTGGCCAAAGCAATAAATAACAACGGAGAACATGCAAGAATTACTTACGAACATAAATATAAAAGAGGTGAATCAAATATATTACTCAAACACAATCTGAACATAATCTCATAATCCATCGGATCCCAGCAAACTCATCATAGCAACAGCGATAAGGATTACATATGTGCCTCGATCAAGTAGGGCAGCTCACGAGGACTAATTAGTGAAGCACAAGAATGGGAGGACAACATCACATAGCTACTGGTGATAGACCCATGGTCCAAGGGAGACTACTCACAACTCATCCGGGAGGCGTCCATGGTGGTGGAGAAGCTCCCGGTGGTGATCCTCCCCTCCGGCAGGGTGCCGGGAAGGGTTCTCCTGGTGCTCCCGATCTTGGAAGCGGCGGCGGCGGCGGCGGAACAGAGATGAGATCGCGAAAAAGAGTTCCCGTCTCGAGGGTTTCGGGAGACGCTTTAAATATATGCCAAAGGGGGGCATCAGACGAGGCTCGGGGGGCCCAGGCGCCCCCCCCGGCGCGGCCCAGGGGGGGTGGGCGCGCAACCAGGGCGCATGGGGCCCTGGTGGCCCCCCTCCGGCTGTGCTTCGGGTGCCTGGTAGCTTCTGGAACGCTGATTTTTTATATGATTTTTCTGGATTTTTTCTGGCAGTTCTCGTAATGTGAAAACCTGAAATACAAAAACAGCCGAAAACAGAAACTGGCACTGGGGTGCACTGAGTTAATAGGTTAGTCCAAATATGATCAAAAGTGTATGGAAGTGTATAAATAACATAGCAATATCACCCAAAAGAGGCATGGAGCAAGCAGAAATTATAGATACGTTTTGGACGTATCAACATCCCCAAGCTTAATTCCTGCTCGTCCTCGAGTAGGTAAATGATAACAAGAATAATTTCTGTGGTGACATGCTATTAACCATATAGGACTTTTTCATAGTCACATGACAAAAGCTTACTGAGACAATGAATCTATAGTAATTAAGTTGCCTCATGAGAAAATTACAAAGAACTGAAAGTTTTACAATATGATACTGAAACATCAAATAGATTTGTAATGAACATGGTGTGCAAATATGATAAAGTGATATCTCGCTTGCCCCCTTTAGTGAAGCAAAACATAAATGCAAGGGCACCTCCAAGGTTTAAGTGATGACTAGATACAATGATTTCAGAATAAACGATACACAATCATGCAAAAGACTATGCTACTTTGGGACAATGCACATTACACTCAGAATGACAATCATGCTCTCATTAGTTGGTGCTTTTAAAAGAAGGTGGAGACTCTCGAACCGTGGCTTTTGTTGGCAAGGTTGAAAACCCGTAGTCGGAAACAAAGACAAAACATGTACCAGAGCTCTTGGTTTTAAAAACAGAGGTAACAATTATTTTTTTGATCATGCATGTTTCGTCAACGAATGCTAGCAGACAACTCAATCACTTCTTGAGATGGACAAGTTTCGAGGAACGGCTCCCGAATGAGGACGATTACATCCTCTTAATCTCCTTTGTTTATCACTGCCAAAGTTTTCTGATTTCTCATGAACAAAGCGTGAAGGAGGGTTTGTTTGTTATATTAATTTTGAGCCGGGCGCACTCAATGCCAGTTCCTTCTCGTATTATGGGTCTGCACATTATACATGCAATCCCGGGGTGAAGCTTGTCCAACTTAAAAAGATTATGAATTAACTACTACTTCCTCATGAACTTACAACAGAGGCACAAAATAGGAATGTTTTTTTTCTTTGAATAATTTCGAGATGGTACATGCAAGTCTCCGTTAGGAATGGCAGGTAAATACCATGTAGGAAGGTATGGTGGACTCATATGGCATAACTGGTTTAAAAGGATGTGGATGCACAAGCAGTCAGTCCGCTTAGTACAAGTGGAGGTTAGCAAAAGACCTGGAACGACCAACTAAGAGAGCAATGACGGTCATAATCATGCATAGGGACAAAGCAACATTGAATCAGGCATGGAAGTTATATCGCTACTTAGAAACAAAAGATCATCAAGGATTGACAGACTTTCTTTACAGTCTTAAATATGCGTGAGCATACGCCAAGTCAATCAAAATAAATTCTTTGAAGGAAGATATTACTAAACCATACCACATCATAGGCAAACAAATCATGTTGGTACTCCAATAACACATTGGGTACCCCCCAGCTATTTGGGACTAACCATAAGAAAACCTGAACTACTAAGCGCCATTATGCACGTAGCATCTTTATCATAGACATATCAACCAATGCAACGGAAGCAAACTCTCTTAATAAGATAAACATGATAACTAAAGAGAGTTCAAGCAACCAACTAAACGAAAGCTCTTTAAAAAGATAAGCATGAAAGTTAAGAGCTAAGCATGATAGTAGCTATTGAAAGACAAAGAACACACACAACAGAGATAGACATGAAAATTCTATGTTATGTTCTAGGTAGAAGTGGAGCGTGTTTCTCTCCCACATAAAGAAAGCTGAGTTCCGACTCGTTATGAAAATCTAAAGAAAATTTAAAAGGAAACTAAAAGCAGGACGCTCCAAGCATAGCACATAACACATGAAGTGATTAAAATATAGTGGAACGAAAGACGAACTGATAATGTTGATGGAGAAGGGGATGCACGGGGGCATCCCCAAGCTTAGACGCTTGAGTCTCCTTGAATATTTCTTGGGGGTGCGCGGGGGCATCCCCAAGCTTGAGCGTTTGACACTCCTGAATCTTTTTATCATCTTCCCTCGCACACTTGAAAACTCCCTTCATACATAACTCATCATAATCTGATTAGCGAGGTTAGTACCCATAATAAAATAATTGTTCCTTGCTGGAAATAAAGATATTCTTGAAGTTCTACTGTTTCTCAATATTGCCAAAAGGTTTTTGCAAAGAAAAAGCAAGCTCTAGGTTTGCAAAATGAAGGAAAGGCAAAACAGGACAGAATCTGTGAAAAACAGAACAGCAGGTAGTAAATGATTTTTCCGGGGCACTTCTGCAACTCTAATCAAAAAACTCAAAACAGACGCACGAAATACAATTATATAGAGCACGATGTCGAGAAAATTCAGACCAAAAAGACGATATGGTGATTTTATACGAATTTTTCTATCCACGGACAGAATCTGTTTCCTGGACAGCACGTCACAACTTTTGAACTTTCTTGCAATCAGAGGCTATACTTGGCACAAAATTGAAAAGCAAAGATACAACGATGATGCTACAGTAGTAACAACATCAAGACACAACAAAAGCAAAATAAAATTTATTCATTGGGCTGCCTCCCAAAAGCGCTTTCTTTTATGCCTTTAAGCTAGGCATAATGCATAGAGATCAAGTTTTATCAAGAGTAAAAGAATAGCTAGCCCGCACAACGGACTCAAAAGGTAACTTAATCTTCTTTCGAGGGAAGTGTTCCATCCCTTTCTTGAGAGGAAACTGAAATTTTATATTCCCCTCTTTCATGTCAATGATAGCACCAACGGTGCATAGAAAAGGACGTCCCAAAATAATTGGACACGAAGGTTCACATTCAATATCCATAATAGTAAAATCAACGGGAACATAATTATCATTGACAATGATAAGAATATTGTCGATCCTCCCCAAAGGTTTCTTTATGGAAGAATCAACGAGACGAACACCAAAAGAACAAGAATCAAAAGGTTTCAATTTAAGCATATCATATATTCTTTTGGGCATAACAGAGGTACTAGCACCAACATCACATAAAGCATAGCAAGATAAGTTATTCAACTTAATTTTTATCATAGGATCCCAACCATCTTCTAGCTTTCTAGGTATGGAGGCTTCTACTCTAAGTTTCTCCCGAATGAGGACGATCACATCCTCTTAATCTCCTTTGTTTATCACTGCCAAAGTTATCTGATTTCTCATGAACAAAGCGTGAAGGAGGGTTTGTTTGTTATATTAATTTTGAGCCGGGCGCACTCAATGCCAGTTCCTTCTCGTATTATGGGTCTGCACATTATACGTGCATGATACTGGAATCACAAACTTTAACACAAGTATTTCTCAAATTCATAATAACTCCACTAGCATGACTCTAATATCACTATCCCCATATCCCAAAACAATCATCAAGTATCAAACTTCTCATCATATTCAACGCACTTTGTATGAAAGTTCTTACTACATTTATCTTGGATGCCTATCATATTAGGACTAGTTTTATAACCAAAGCACATTACCATGCTGTTATAAAAGAATCTCAGAAGGATATAAGTGAAGCATGAGAGATCAACAATTTCTACAAAATAAAATCACCATCGTGCTCTAAAAGGTATAAGTGAAGCACTAGAGCAAACTGTTTAGCTCAAAAGATATAAGTGAAGCACGTAGAGTGTTCTAACAATTTCTAGGCCATATTTATCTCTCTCAAAATTGTGTGTCCAGCAAGGATGACTATGGCAAACTAACAAGCAAAGACTCAAATCATACATGACGCTCCAAGTAAAACACATATCATGTGGTGAATAAAAATATAGTCCCGAGTATAGTTACCGATAGATAAAGACCAAAGAGGGGATGCCTTCCCGGGGCATCCCAAAGCTTAGGCTTTTGTTTGTCCTTGAATTTTACATTGGGGTGCCTTGGGCATCCCCAATCTTAGGCTCTTGCCACTCCTTGTTCCATAGTCCATCAAAGCAATACTCAAAACTTGAAAACTTCACAACACAAAACAAAGCCAAAAATCTCGTGAGCTCCGTTAGTATAAGAAAATAAACCACCACTCAAAGGTAATGTAATGAACTCATTCTTTGTTTATATTGGTGTTAAACCTACTGTATTCCAACTTCTCTATGATTCATATCCTCCAATACTACTCATAGATTCATCGAAATAAGCAAACAACACACAAAAAACAGAATGTGTCAAAAAACAGAACAGTCTGTAGTAATCTGTAACTTTCGCATACTTCTGTAACTCCAATTATTTTTAAATAAATTGGTAAACGTGAGGAATTTTTCTATTAATCATCTGCAAAAAGAATCAAGTAAATAGCACTCTCCAGTAAAATCTGGTGACTATTCTAGTGAGCGCTAATGTTTCTGTTTTTTTTACAGCAAGATCATATAAACTTCACACAAGTCTTCCCAAAGGTTCCACTTGGTACAAACACTAATTAAAACACAAAACCACATCTAAACAGAAGCTAGATGCAATATTTATTCCTAAACAGAAGCAAAAACGCAGAAAATAAAATTGGGTTGCCTCCCAACAAGTGTTATCGTTTAACGCCCCTAGCTAGGCACGATACAAGGATAGATCTAGGTATTGCCATCCTTGGAAGGCAATCCATAAGTGGCTCTCATAATAGATTCATAAGGTAATTTATTTTTCTTTGTAGGAAAGTGTTCCATGCCTTTGCTTAACGGAAATTGGAATCTAATATTTCCTTCCTTCATGTCAATAATTGCACCAATCGTTCTAAGGAAAGGTCTACCAAGAATAATAGGACATGAAGGATTGCAATCTATATCAAGAACAATGAAATCTACGGGCACATAATTCCTATTGGCAACAATAAGAACATCATTATTCCTTCCCATAGGTTTATTAATAGTAGAATCCGCAAGATGCAAATTTAAGGAACAATCATCAAACTCATGGAAACCTAACAAATTACACAAAGTTTTTGGGATAGTGGAAACACTTGCACCCAAATCACACAAAGCAAAGCATTCATGATCCTTAATTTTAATTTTAATAGTAGGTTCCCACTTATCATAAAGCTTTCTACGGATAGAAACTTCTAATTCAAGTTTTTCTTCATAATATTGCATCAAAGCATCAACTAGGTGTTTAGTAAAAGCTTTATTTTGACAATAAGCATGTGGAGAATTTAGAACAGATTGCAACAAGGAAATACAATCAGTCAAAGAGCACTTATCATAATTGAATCCCTTGAAATCCAAAGTAGTGGGTTCATCACTATGCAAAGTTTTAATCTCTTCAATCCAACTTTCAACAATTTTAGCATCAAGATCTAAAAACACCAAATCATTGGGACGCCTTTTAATTAAAGAAGACTCATCTCCAGTCCCATCTTTCTCAAGATTCATGCTAGAAAACAAGGATCTAATAGGAGACACATCAATAACTTTCAGATCTTCATCTTTATTTTCATACTCTTCCGGTTTAGCAGCCATCTTATTAACTAAGGTGGACTGTTTATCCGAAATTTGGGCTATTAAGTTCTCAAGATGAGCAAACTGAGATTTCAAACCATAAAATTCCTTAGACATATCATCAATTTCTTTATTTATGTGCCCCATAAAGTTTTTCTGTTCTTTAAGCTCGTTTCTGAAGAAATCATTGTGCTCAAATTACACAGACATAAATTCTCTAACATTGTTTTCAATCTCCTCCAACCTCTTGAGGTGAGGGTCAACACCGATAGAGTGAGCCATAGTGACAAGCAAGCAATCCAACACACAAGCAAACAAGAAGCAAGCGAACGGTAAACACACGGCAAAAAGAAGGGCAAATAAAACGGCAAGGGTGAAGCGGGGGAGAGGAAAACAAGAGGCAAATAAATGTAATGCGAAGGATAAGGGTTTGTGATAGGTACTTGGTATATGACTTTTGCGTAAGCCTCCCCGGCAACGGCGCCAGAAATTCTTCTTGCTACTTCTCGAGCTTGCATTGTATTGCCTCGAAGAGGAAAGGGAGATGCAGCATAGTAGCGTAAGTATTTCCCTTAGTTTTTGAGAACCAAGGTAACAATCCAGTAGGAGACCACGCGCGAGTCCCTCGCACCTGCACAAACAAATAAGAACTTCGCAGCCAACGCGATAAGGGGTTGTCAATCCCTTTACGGTCACTTACGAAAGTGAGATCTGATAGAGATGATAGTTTATATTTTTGGTATTTTTGTTTATAAGAACAGAAAGTAAAAGCGGAAAAAGTAAAGTAGATGTAGATTGATATGTTGAGAATAGACCCGGGGGCCAGAGGTGTCACTAGTGGCTTCTCTCATGATAGCAGAATTCTACGGTGGGTGAACGAATTACTATCGAGCAATTGATAGAAAAGCGAATAATTATGAGAATATATTGGCATGATCATTATATATAGGCATCACGTCCGTGATAAGTAGACTGAAACGATTCTGCATCTACTACTATTACTCCACACATCGACCGCTATCTAGCATACATCTAGAGTATTAAGTTCATAAGAACAGAGTAATGCTTTAAGCAAGATGACGTGATGTAGAGGGAAATACTCAAGCAATATGATATAAACCCCATCTTTTTATCCTCGATGGCAACAATACAATACGTGCCTTGCTGCCCCTGCTGTCACTGGGAAAGGACACCGCAAGATTGAACCCAAAGCCAAGCACTTATCCCATTGCAATAACTATAGATCTAGTAGGCCAAACAAAACTAATAATTCGAAGAGACTTGCAAGGATATTATAATCATACATAAAAGAATTCAGAAAAGAACCAAATATTTCTCATAGATAATCTTGATCATAAACCCGCAATTCATCGGATCTCGACAAACACACCGCAAAAAAGATTACATCGAATAGATCTCCTCGAAGACCGAGGAGAACTTGGTATTGAGACCCAAGAGAGATAAGAAGTTGTCTAGGTACTAACTATGGACCCGAAGGTCTATGGTAAACTACTCACAACTCATGGTGAGGCGATGGTGTTGATGTAGAAGCACTCCGTGCAAGATCCCCCCTCCAGCAGAGCTCCGGAACAGGCCCCAAGATGGGATCTCACGGGAACAAAAGGTTGCGGCAGTCTAATTAGGGTTTTCTCTGTTGCTTCGATGTTTTCAGGCTACATCGGTATATATAGGAGGAAGGAGGGCATCGGGGGAGCAACGTGGGGCCCACGAGGTAGGGGGCGCGCCCAGTGGGAGGGGGCGCGCCTCCCACCCTCGTGGACGCCATGTGTGCCCTTTGTCGTGGTTCTCAAGTCTGCCGTGAAGATATCGCTCCAAAAATATATCTCCCGAAGGTTTCATTCCGTTTGGACTCCGTTTGATATTTCTTTTCTGCAAAACCCTGAAATAGGCAAAAAAAAGCAATTTGGACTGGGCCTTTAGGTTAATAGGTTAGTCCCAAAAATAATATAAAAGTGTATAATAAATCCCATTAAACATCCAAAACATCATATATATAATAGCATGGAACAATCAAAAATTGTAGATGCGTTGGAGACGTATCACGCGTCTCATGAAAAACTGAATGATGCCCTGAAGAAATTCAAAGGTGCAGTGCTTATGCTAAGAAAGTGCATGTAGGCGTCGGCCGTTGGATAATAGTACCTGATTCTCGGCGGCGTACGGGTATCGTTGGAATACTTGACAGCTAAGGATCGTCGATGGTGCTCGTGTTGCGGTTGAATTTGGGCCGGCTGTCGCCGTCGTTGAAGCGGCTCCGGTGCTACGGTTGCGGCGCCTATCAACATACAAGAAAGCTCATATGTGGTAAGTAAACAGTTGCACGATAAAGAGAAAACCCGAAGGAGTACTGATCGAAATAACCTGATGAGGTTGCGGCGTCGGTAAAGCAGGGCCGGTGTAGTTGAATATGGCGTCCATGGAGCGGGTCCAGTGCAGTGGACGAAGGCTTTGGCGGGCGCGTTGTACAGTGCTTTCGGTGAGGTGGATCTGTTGCGGCGGACGAGGGCTTGTATGAAGGGCCAGCGAAGGGACGGACGAGGGAGTCAGTGAAGGGCCTACACTGTGGTGGACGAGGGCGCCGGTTAAGCAGATCCGGTGCGGTGGACCATGATGGCGGTCAAGGAGATCTGGAGCGGTGTACAAGCCAGTCGCTGAAGCGGCTCCGGTGAAGTGGTGAGTTGGCAGTTGGGGGTTCCAAGGTGCGGAAGGTAGATCCGTCGGGGTGTGAGGTCCACCGCTGGGGCGGAGGACTAGATTCGGCAGCTTGTCGTGGTTAGGGGGGTCGGGGAGGGGAAGGGGAGGGGATCTGGGGAAGAATGTTGGGGGCAAAGAGGGGAAAACAATGGAGTTACCAAAGTAGCCCTTTTCCGTTCATGTGGCAGGGGTAAAACAGGAATATCGCAGGGCTAAACTTTCTGGCGCGAGATATTTCGATGTGAGCGAGAAGTTTCAAAGCTTTTGGCGCCTGAAATTATATTCTACTCTTGTACGTCCGACTATGATATCATGGCCGAGAATTTGTTTGTTTTGCACGCAAAAAAAGTGCAAGTTTTGAAAATCAATGTCTCCAACTCAAAACTTAGATTGTCCATTCAATTCAAATATGGATCATTGAGCTACTACAAGCAAATACCATCATATGGTCCAATTCAAATGAAATTCTAAATGTGTTTATCCTAAATATGATGAAAAAAGCAAAAATGTGTATGTGTATGAATAAAGTGGATGATTATAAAGTTTGAACATGCCCGTATGTGTATATCTCTAGGTTTGATATATGAATTTGAAATCACGAAATCCCGGCTTAAAAATGTACCTTTGTTTAAATGAATTACAAAAGCTAATGATGGAGCCGAATTCCAAAATTCCAATCTTAGGTTTGTAATTCTGGTACCTCAAAGTATATCACACATGTTCAAAAGTATCGTTATCTCATAGTCCAAACTGTGAAACAAATTGATCAACCTTGAGTGCACACACTATTGACCATGTATATCTCAGTTACGCTAAAGTCCCTCAAATATAGACACCTCACTCTTTATCTGA
>LR738709.1:415240574-415252005 GCA_902687465.1 Secale cereale
CCCTTTCCCCCCCCCCTCTTCGTTGCCTTCTTGTGCACCACATCGACCACGCCGAGCTCAGCCGCACCCGCCGCCGCCACCGCACGTCGCTGTCGTGGCCACAGCCACGTTGGTTTGATTCCAAGCACGGCATCGTCTTCATCGCACTCCCAGGAACACAACGCACCCACCAGCTCACCTCCCCGTGCCCCACAGCACCAAACTCAACGGTGCCCGAACTCCGGCGCCGCCGCGAGCTTGTTTCCGACGAGCTCCGGCCACCCCAGCACACACCGACGCCTCCACTAGATGTGCATGAGTCCCCGCTCCACGTAGATGCCCTCCGCCGGCCATTTGGTCGCCGGAGGAGGATTTCCGAGCCTCTCCGCCGTGTCTGGCCTCGCCGGTGTCGAGTCGCCGGCGAGTTTGACTCTCTTGACAGGGGGGTTGACCACCCCTGGGTCACTGACTTGTGGGGCCAGCCCTGACTAGTTTTAGCTTAAGGTTTTAGTTAAGTTTAAATTCTGTCATTAGTTTAAGTAGACACTGACAGGTGGGCCCAGTGCCCTGCTAATTTTAGGTTAGTGCTAATTTGTAATTAGTTAACCCTGTGACTCACTGACATGTGGGCCTCGCCCGGCTAATTAAACTAGGTTAGTATTAAATAAGTTAGTTTAGTTAGTTGTGTCACTGACCAGTGGGCCCCACTGGTCAGGTTTGACTGGACCAGCCCCTGTTGACTTGCTGACGTCATGATGACGCAATGCTGACGCAGTAACTGTTTTCTGCAATTTAAAATAAATCAGAAATGATTTATTTATTTCAGAAAATAGCCAAAACTTCTAAAAATCATATAAAATCAACCGTAGCTCAGATGAAAATAATTTATATATGAAAATTGATCAGAAAAATCCAAGGAATCTGTTTATGGCATTTTCATGCATGTTTGAACAAGTTAAACCTGCTGATCAGGTCAAATCAATTAAAGGGCAAATAAATAATCACATATGGGGTTTGAATTTGAACCTTTGGTTCAAACCAACTTCATTTAATTGTGTTGCTAGTTGCATTAGCTCAATCCACAGCATATTGCCATGTCATGTTCATGCATCATATTGTCGCATTGCATTGACTGTGTTCTCTCTTGTTTGCCGGTGCTTGTTCCCTTTCAGTAGACGTGTTCCGACGATATGATCGATGACACCGATGAAGACTCATTGATATCTTCAGAAATGCCAGGCAAGCAAAACCCCATTGAGCATTCCGATACAATACCACTCTCTCGCTCTTGCTCTCTTTTACTGCATTAGGACAACAACACTTCAACTGTTACCTATTGCGGTAGTTGAACCCCTTTCCACTGCATGACCCGTCATTGCCACAGTAAATAGTTGAAACCCACTAGTATGAGTAGGAGTTGTTTGAGCCATGTTGTGCCTACTCATTCATGCTTTCTGGTTATGCCTGCTATTGCTTAGAGTTGTGTCAGGTCTGATTCATCGGGGATGAATTGGAATGGTGATGAACATGTCCTAATGTGTGTGAGCTAAGTGTGTGAACACGATTTGGTAAAGGTAGCGATGAGAGGCCATGTAGGAGTACATGGTGGGTTGTCTCATTGAAGCCGTCCTCAGGAACTGAGTTCTGTGTTGGTTGATCCATGAAACAGCTACTACCACACATTGGGCCCTGAAATATGACCCCGCTCGACTTATTGACTGCCCTTGTTCTTTGTCCAGGAGTTGCAACTAGTTTCTGGTGTTTGTAGTTTACTGGAGGTCGTGCACAGTGCTGACCCTCGGGGTGGGCTGTGACACGGCAGGTACGTGGCACGGTGTACCGGTCGCCCGTTTGGTGACGCGGGAACCCTGTACACATCGTTTGGGGCCGTGAGCGACACCCCGGCCGGATCTCCCCACGGATGGAACCCAAATAGGCGATAAACCTGGACGAGAGACTTGAGTGGTTGGTTAGGTCGTGGTGAACACCCACGTTGGCTTTCGCTTGAAGTCTGCCGAGCACATGTCGTGTGCAGACGCTAAGTGGTGGAAACATGTGTGAAGAAGTACACCCCTGCAGGGTTAACTATAACTATTCGAATAGCCGTGTCCGCGGTAATGGACTTCTGGGTTGCCTATTACAGTTCATAGACAAGTGAAAGTGGATACTCTAAAACACGCAAGATAAGCGTGAGTGCTATGGATGGCCTTCTCGTAGGGAGACGGGAGCGGATCCATAGTGGTGTATTGATTGGTGAATATGTGGACTCGTGTGCGCCACCTCAAAAGAGTTACTTGTAGTTGTAGTTTAGGATAGCCACCGAGTCAAAGCTGGCCTGCTGCAGTCAAACTCCACCACCCCTTTGTTGATACTGATGCATATGTAGCTAGTTCTGATGTAAGTCTTGCTGAGTACCTTTGTACTCACGTTTGCTTAATTTATGTTTTTGCAGAGAGACTCCAGTCTCACTAGTGGTTCCGCGTGGACTTCGACGTTTAGCTTGTTACCTCAGCTACGATCTTGTACCCTTGGGAGGGTCTGGTAGATAGTCAGGCTTCTCAGCCTTTTTCAATTGTAGTTGTCTGTACTCAGACATGTTATGCTTCCGTTGCCTGTATGCTCTGTATGTTGGGTCATGTGACCTCTGTTTGTAATAAATGCTATGATGGCTCTTCTGGGCCTTTATCTATATGAGTTGTTGAGTTATGTTGTGATGCCATGTTGTACAGCACATACTTGCATGTTATGCGTACGTGTAATGTGTATTGTTATGTGTGGGATCCGACACCTAGTTGTTTACCCTTGGTAGCCTATCTTACAGGGAAATGCCTCCTAGTGCTTCCACTGAGCCTTGGTAGCTTGCTACTGCTCCGGAACACTTAGGCTCGCCGGCATGTGTCCTTCTTCGTTCATGTGTCTGTCCCTTAGGGGAAATGTCACGCGTTCTTCCTTTAAGTCCTTGTAGCTTGCTACCACTTGGGTTCATATGTTGATGACCGACACGGTCGTTGCTGGGTCATGTATGCCTGTCTCTGTAATTTAGTGCCACTTTTGGTTTATAACTGGTCATGTCAGCCCGGGTTCTCTGTCATATGGATGCTAGCGACACTATCATATACGTGTGCCAAAATACGCAAACGGTCCCGGGCCAGGTAAGATGGCACCCGTGGGAATACCGTGCGTGAGGCCGCAAAGTGATATGGTGTGTTACAGGCTAGACCTGTGTGACTTAGGATCGGGGTTCTGACAGCTTTGGTATCAGAGCCTGACTGCCTGTAGGATTAGCAAGCCAAACTAGTCAAAGTCGTGTCTAGAAACTGAACTGAGGGTTGAAACCACATTAACGTGATCCTAATAAATAGAATGAGAATTCCTAGTTTCTTAATCCCCGTAGAAAAGGAGAATATGACTCAGATCAGAAGGTCATAGGGTAAAGGAGTAAAAAGAGCCTTACGTTTCCTTCCACAAACAATTCCCTTAATATAACTACTCCACATACACACACTCCCTCTCACACACAAATGCGCGCACAAACACACACAGACACGCACAAACACCCATTAATCTGGATCCTCATCTCTCCCCATGTCCGCATGTGTATCTCGCACACTCACTCTCTAATTATGTATACGCGTCTCCACGTTACACAACACAAAGCCCCATGTACATGTCTCTCTCTATCCTCCACACACATAGACACAAAGAATCTGTTATCATTGCCTCAGTCTCTAGACATATCACACACGCACACTGTCTCTCTCTCTCTCTCGCAAACATGCTCAACAAGGGTTTCCCCGTGAATAATTTACCATCTATTCATCAACAGTTGTGGCAGTACGGCGAACACGAGATGTGAAAAATAATAAATCCACAAGTGCTTAGACCACCTAGTATGTCTACTAGGACTAGAGCAAGCCAAAAAGCGTGCCGCCATCACCCCCTCCTTATCGGCGACAGGAAAACCTTTGTTTTACACAGTCGAGAAGTCATTGTGCTAAGGCCTCACATGTTGAGGCGTTGAATAGAATGTAGATGCTAGTTTACGGAAACAAGTATTGATCATACGTTTGTATCTCCATACTTATATTTCTTCTCTTATACAAAAACCTAGTTGGTGATGATGGTACGCGTGCCATCTTGCAATATAGACCGTCCGATCTATATCTGACTGATGGAAATTAAACTAAAAGATACCCGCACCCCTCTCCACATTTGCAGACAAGGCCTTCCCTCGTTCATCCTTGTCTCCAACAACCTCATTGTTGAGCAATTAAGAACGGAAGCCTCTGGAACGAACTAGCCTCGTGGTCGCTGCCGGCATCGTCAATCCCCATGCCTCCGCTCAGTCCGACCACCAATCACCACCACACCCGACTCCTCTTCACCTTATCTCCTACTTCTCGAGATATCATTAGTTTTTACACATGGGATTACTCCCTCATGGGTCAATCACAACGAGTGTTTTTATATTAAAAAAATGCATCTTGATGTTCTGTGCAATGCACGGATCTTGCTAGTACTCCTACAGAAGACTAAGTTGGTGATGATGGTGTGTCTGCCATCCGTCGTTTGTGACCATTAGATCTGCATCTAACGACTGTGAGGTAAGTTGTTGCCTTTTCTCACAAACATCCCACTTGTCTACCAATTTGCAGAAAAACCCATAATTAATATCTTAAAACCAACCACATCCCTCCCTGACCTCACCAAAACAACTCAAGGAATATATTCTAATTGAAACATAATATATCTCTAGTGATATATGTATATCAAAATTAGAGTGTTTTGTATCGAGTTTGTGAATAAGTATTATTCTAATTATGATTCGTTGCAACAACATTGCTAGTATTTCCAACCATGCATTTTTCCCTGGTATTCCATAGTTTCGAGTTTTCCATCAAGATATTAGTCACTCATGGTTGATATTTACTTTCAATCATGTACACATATGCACTATATAACTAGCCTTGCTTATTGGGTTCCAAAGCTTTACTTTCACTCCTACTTACAATATGTAGAGTATTTAACAAAAAACTACCACTTTCAACCAGCCCTAGGAAGAATCTATTGTACAAAAATAGCAAAAACATACCCAAAATTTCTTAATCCACGCCAAAAACTACTACCTACCGATTAGGTTAGTTTAAAACCATTTATGAAAGGGTTGGCCGACACGTCCGTGCTGACGAGGCAGCTTAAACCAACACATTTTGTTTGGCCGTTGACACGAGGGACCCACATCTGACCTTCTATCATGTTACTCCCCCTCAAATCATTATTTGTCCTGAACATTACTTCAAACAGTAGTGATGCGTGTTCGTCGGTGGTGCCGATGATGAGCGAGTTGGCCGCCGCTCCGCCGTACGGGCCGGACGCCGCGCTGGCCTCCGCACGGGTTGGCAGGCTGGCCCGAGCGTGACACACGAGCGAGTAAGCCGCCGCGCTGGCCTTTGCTCGAGCCAGACGACTGGCCTTAGCGCGGCGGCGCGAGCAAGCCGCCGCACCGCCGTGCCAATCTAGCTAGCAAACCTTGCAGACAAGCAGCTCGACAGAGCTATCTTGGCTAGCTAGCTGCCGCGGGCACCGGACGGAGCTGGCATCCGGGCTGCCGCAAGATGGGCTCCGCACCGCCGGCGGTTTTAACCACGCCTCCTGCCGGCGGCGGTAGCTGCATCCCATGGCCGAGGATGACTAAGTGGACGGGTCGGAGGTAGGAGGTCACTCGGGGATTTTTGTGCAAACTGACATGTAGGTCTCACAAGTCATAACACCCGGTCGAATAGAAGGCATTGACTTAATGGGCGACGTGGGCCCTGTTTGGATACTCTAAGTCAGAGGTTGGATTCTAACCCTGAACTAACTCTAACCAAAGTGGTGTTTGGATGGCAGGGTTAGATTGACAACAAATGTTTCCAAACAGGGCCATGGGTTGAAACGTGCCTATAACGGCACCTTGTAGAGTAGTCGTTTCTTGGTAGGGCTGGTTGGTAAGAGCATGTACAATGGTTGATAAGGTAGTCTTATCTTAAGTCTGCCACATATGCAAGTGGTAGTAGTTTCTTGGCATTATTAGTGGTTTCTTGCATTATTAGGGGTTTCTTGTAAGGAACAATGTACTACTAGTGACAAAATGTGATTCTAGGTTGCGTTGTACTCCAACGAGTACTACTAGTGGTCGCGCGAGTGTATACCTCGTTTTGTGGGTTCGATCCCGGCCGAATGCACGGCGGCCTTTTTTTAAATAGTAACTTCACTGCGAGCTAATATTTTACATGGGTAGTTTTAGTTTTGAAGTCAAATGGACGTGTGGCACCACAATCTGGGTGCACTGCATAGCCTATCCACGTGAAAGGGTTTTCCTTCCCAGCATCTCATGGCTCGCGTGCTCGCCCTAGCCGCACCTCTCTTGCAGCTTCCTCACCAGCTAGTAGCATAATTAAACTAGCGCCTCCCAATTAAGCCCGAGGAGCCGGAAAAGCCTGGCGGGGCATTGGGAACTGTGCAATATGGCTCTGTACGTAAAGTGCTCTACTACTACTCTGTAGCTTGTGGAGTTGCACGCATGGACTTCACTCCATTATCGGCTCTACCATAAAAGAAATTCCTCTTGATGTGTTTTTTTTAAACGGAGGCAAAAGCTTTGCTTCATCTCATTCATAAAGAAGGAACTACTAACAAAGTTTGACGAGATCCATTACACCTCCACAAATGGAAGCGAAAAGCCTAGTCTCGCTGTATCAAATAACTCAAATGTTCTGCCCCCGTAGTAACCGTCGCTGATAAACAGGCTGCTAGTGTGTGCGTGAGAGGAGCGGTTGAGGCCCTCCACTATGTGTTCGGTGCGAGAAATCTAAAAAGTTTGCCACGTACACTTCGATGCCAAATGAAAAATATTTAGCACCGGCACCACAACGTGAAGGATTTGGCATCCATCCACCTCTGGCCCACCTAGCTATAAAGTAGTAATATATCAGCTCAAATCAGTGTCTCGCTAGTGGTGTTGGTGGTGCTTCACATGCAAAAGTACAATGGCTGCTTTGTTTGTTGCCTCAATCAGATATGGCGTTGGAGCAAGTAGAAGCATCGATGCCCTGAAATTTTTATATGGCATCGGCTGGGCAATGTAGGACACCGGTGCCAAATGTTCAAAAGGTGAATTTGGCACCGGTTTTGGCCTACATAGTGGAGGGCCTGAGTAGGCCAGCTACGTGAGAGGAGCAGCTGAATAGAGCATCGAGTGTACCCACTAGGCCACTATGCAGGTGTACTTTCCCTGCATTGATAGTACAGCGATGTTTCTAGAGAATAGTAGTACCCTCCACTTCCAACTGTAGCTCCTTGGCCCTGAGAATCAAGAGTTCAAAACTGGTGCACTATACTGTACAGTACATAGCACTAGTAGTAACCTCGCACTACTAGTTGAGAAAGCAGTACTAGTACTGCTACAGTACGAGTACGTACTCCTCCGTCACATAATGTAAGACGTTTTTTTACACTAGTTGGCGTGTAGAAAAAATAGCAAAAACATACCCAAAATTTCTTAATCCACGCCAAAAACTACTAGCT
Source organism: Secale cereale (assembly GCA_902687465.1). Lineage (NCBI taxonomy): Eukaryota > Viridiplantae > Streptophyta > Magnoliopsida > Poales > Poaceae > Secale > Secale cereale. The sequence continues at coordinate 415,248,120 of LR738709.1, forward strand.
AGTGCCAAAAAATTCTCACTAGTGCTATTATTTACAGTATAATGCAATCCCATAACGTCCCATAATGCTAGTACTAGTAGTAAATAATAGCCTCACCCCTTCGCTATAGTTGGAAGGGACGAGGCCCTGCGGTTACTACGCTCTTATCTCCTCCTCGCCAGTTCCACTCCCCCCCCCCCCGAAGAGAAGGCAGTTCGTCGCTGCTCCCATGGATTCGCCAGACGGTTCTCCTCCTCGCCGGGGCTAGGAGACCTTGGACGATGATCTTCTAGGAGAAATCGCACGCCTCTCCGACGTCCTCACCATCGCAAGACTCGGTGCTTCCTGAACCAACTTTTTCAAGACGATGCTTAAAATGGCTTGGGAAAAGGCCATGCTTGTTGGTCTTCCATGCGTCCTCGAGGAGAAGGTTCTTCTATGGGACAATCCTTTGAACAGTTCACCGCTCCCTGGCCATGGTTGCACGTTGACTCCGCTAGAGTTGCCGACCTTGGGAGGTAGTTGGATTTTGTCCGATGAGCAGGTTAGTAATGGAGTTTGATCATGTAGTACTTAGTTATTCCATTTCCATCCCATAATTTCTCCGCTGCCTACCGTCTTATATATAGGTCTGGGTCGGTGCCAACCAAGATTGGCTTGCATACCTCCGGCCGGATACCACCATCATTTTGCACAACATCCACAGCAGTGCGGCCGTTCCGGTAGACCCCTTCTCCACCATTGGGACCGGCCCTCCGGACTGGCTGGGCTAGAATACGTATGATGATGCCTACATGAGATTGAAGAAGATAGCAATTGCGAATCCGCCGACAAAGCGACACGGCTACGACGATTACTATCTCATCGCGGTGTTCGACATAAGGATTGCCATCAATGTAAGAGGCACTAACGGTAGAGGCTGGCGCGTGTTGGCGGCGGCAGATTTGTACCCCTACACGTTCGAAGCCGCCGTGAGCCATCTAGGTCGCATCTTCGCGGTGACAAGCCAAGGGACTTGTTTCATCTGGTTGCCATCCTACGGTATGGGAGATTACAAACGGAATGCACAAAGCATCATTTGCATCCCTAATGGTACTCCATTATTATGCAGGGACGAGTCATCCCGCGATCAAAATAAGATCGTCGATCCTGGATGTGCATTTGCATCCGCGATTCGGTCTAACCTGGAACCTTGTAGCTGATTATGGCATATTGGGATCAACTATCTTAGCAGTCATTACCCATGGTACCACTGATGTGCAACATGGTCACACAATCTACCACGATCGGACTATCACCTTCTACCCAGGTATTCCATTTTTTTAACCCTCTCGCCTTCTCTTTCATTGTTGTACTAGTACTCAACTTACGTACTAGTAGGAGTACTTTTTACCTTGGAGGACGCATAGAGCTAACTAGGCCCTTGAAGACTTGAACCCATTAGCTGCCACCATTTTTGTTCTTCCATGTCTTACTATCTCATCCATGTAGCCAAGAGTGGCTATATATAATAAGCCGGTTATTTTACTTCCTCTATACCGGGGTAGTACTATTTGCTGCACAATATTACTGACCGCCATATTTGAGCACAACATTATTATGCGTGGACCTTGACTATGTACATCACCATGTGTCCAGATCTGAGATGCCGCATGTACCAGATGAACGGCGCCGAGTTCGACCCCCGTGATGCTACGTGGGTGCCGAGGAACACTCTTGGAGACTACTCGCTTTTCATTGGGGACAGCTACCCCATTGTGAAGCGGATGCCACCTTCCGTGCACGACACGGAAGGCCTGCCGTTCATGAAGCATGGTTGTGTCTTCAGTGCGCACCGCTGGATGCACGACATGCTGGGACACACTATCCCTGATTTATGCCGCTTCAGCTTAGATGAGTTTCCATCGTGTGGAACCGGAATAGAAAGCTGCGACAATGATTCCCCTTGCCCATCCTATGGATCGTGCCATCCATGAAGAACACCTGGGACTGGAACCTGGAGGAGGACATGTAGCCCATCTATAACGTGTAAGTGGAGTACGGTAAATTGTGAACGGTAGCACTTTGAATATATGTTGACTAGTCGTGCACAAATTTATCACATGAATTGGAGATGAACTTGTGTGGCATACTGGCATTTGACCTTTAGAATTTATTACTAGTAAATGTGTTATGTGTACGTGCAACTTGTGTGGTTGTTGCACGGGCTCCAACATGCTTTTTGAGAAGAAAAAAAAGTGGCACAGCTTTGGATATACGTGACATGGCGGCATCATACAGTAGCATCATTCGCTATAGTTGTACTCCGTGTAGTACGCTCCTACTAGGACGACAACTCCTATAAAACCTTGCGCTTGGCTCTTTGCCTCTTCGGGAGGTTCAATGGTCCGTACTCATGTGAACCTGACAGTTGGCTCTTCGCCTCTTCGGAAGGTCCAACAATGATGATACTAGAGTACATATTATGCTTCTGGCAATCTGACACCGATTGAACTGTTGCACGTCCACCACGAGGGAGAGGGAGAGGGAGAGGGCGCTGTAGTCAAAACCCTCCCCTTGTCCCACGAACCACCGCGCGCGTGGGCGAGGGAGAGGCGTAGTAAGCAAGCTTCTCCTCGTTCGGTGAGTGGACGGGACACATCAAAGCAATACTAGTACTAGTCCATACTGCATCCTTTCCGGTTAATATGGCTTAATTTGAAACGAGAAAAATACGCGGGCGGTCAACATATGTAACAATACGCTCTTTACTGTCACTATATATAGTTTTGTGGTGATTATACGATCACTAGCTCATCGTAGAGCACCGTATTTCACCCTACTGACCGGCCACATAGTCGACATGGCACTTTGTTGACTAGTTAAATTGTCACCTGGTTTCTGGGTCCCACCTGTCAGTTGGCAGAGCAAAGAAATCAGCTAAAAACAAAGAGTGTGGTACATCTACACTTCCAATGCATTTAGCCTTTAATCTAAATCGATATTGATTGACTAATGCACCAACTTGTGCTCTAGGTATAGGTTGCATGTCTATCCTTAATTATAGCATGCAACAACCTTCATTTAATCTTCTTCTCTCAATGGTCGCATGCACACATAAGTCTGCTACTTTTGGGCGTTAATTATGCCCTGGTCCATGTGTAAATCTCCAAATGTACAGTCTTTCACAGACGTAGGGAGTAGGTTGAGCACTTGAGCGTGAGCGTGTGTGTTGCATCGTGTGCTGTGTGCCACATGGGTGCGTGAGTGTTGCGTGCGTCCATGTGTATGTGTGAGTGTTGCATGTTGCATGCATGCATGCATGCATGGGGCTTACTCCCTCCCGTTGACATGTTCATATTTCAAGCTTCCTCTATTCCCTCCATATGGCGATACTCCCTCTATTCCCAAATACGGAGTAAAATTCTCCTTTGTTCCCAAATACGGAGTATTTGTCTTTCTAGAGATTTCAACAAGTGACTACGTACAGAGCAAAATGAGTGAAGTGAGCATAGAGGCATAGGGATAATGTAGAAAGGAAGTCTTCGCGATCCATTATTCCCCATCTCGGTCAGAGAGAACTATTCAACTAGTCTTCGCAGTGAAGTGACAATACACGCTGCGGCAGATGGGACACTTAATTAATAAGCTGAACCAGCGTGTTGGTGTTACTAAATCAGCATTACCCAGTACTGCCATCATGTCTGCTAGTAGAGCATGCTTCTATCCTCCATTAACTGACATATGGGCCCTCTTGTGGTAGACACATATGTCATCGGTGTAACTATTTACACTCCGAAGGACGGTATATCCTGGTAGTAGTAGTAGAATTGAGATTTAATGCACTTTCTTCACACTCTTCCTCCTCCTCTCTTCTTATTCCTCCTCTCTTCCCCATCATCGGCTGCACACCATTCCCCCCCGTTCT
>LR738709.1:415261559-415347069 GCA_902687465.1 Secale cereale
CCCCCCCCCTGACTGCTGGGACCCACCAGCTACATCTTCGCACGCAAGGAAGTGCCTGACAGTCGGGACCCACCTGGTCAAAGCGTATGTAGCGTTGTCATTCTGGTCGCGAACGTGTACGTACATACTGGTCGATGTAGAGGCGCGCACGTGTCATAGCAGAGGCGCGCACGTAGCATTTACACGTACATACAGCGGCCAGTGTGCAAGAAAGAAAATACGGCCACGGACGTACATATGGGCAGGGTCTCGAACGCCTACTCACGCATACGTATGGCCAGGGCTCGTGTACATGCCTGGGTCGGAACGGAGAAACAACGTCGTCGTCGTGTTCATGGGGAGCCAACCGGCTGGGTCGGAACGGAATGCGTGGTCGTGTTCCTCGGGAGGGCTTGGACGGAACAGCTGATGGAAATGAGGCATGTCGTACCGCAGAACGGAGGAAACGGCCTTGTGTTCGACCGGTCACGTTTGAAACGGGATCCTGTTCATCGGGAGGGGTCTGGCGGACCGCAAAACGGAGGAAACGGACCTCCTACGATCGAAACGGGGGTCCTGTTGCTCGGGAGGGATATGGCGTACCGCAAAACGGAGGAAATGGACTTGTGTGGAGCGCTACGGTCAAAACGGGGGTCCTGTTCATCGGGAGGGGTGTGGTGTACCGCAAAACGGAGGAAACAGACTTGTGTTGGAGCGCTACGGTCGAAACGAGGGTCTTGTTCATCGGGAGGGGTGTGGCGTACCGCAAAACGGGACTCCACGAGATAATGTTCATCACCACCGTTGACCCCCTCCAGCCTCCACGGGCTACTGTTCATCCACCGTCGACCTCCTCCAGCCTCCACCTACGACTGTTCAGCCTCCACCACGCGCTACTCCACCGGCTATTGGTCAACCAGCCCTCTCCACGGGCTCCTGTTCAACCACCCCTCCACGGGCTACTGTTCATCCAGCCCTCCACCATCTACTGTTCATGCAGCCCTCCACGGGGTGGTCATGTTCATCCAGCCCTCCACGGGGTCCTGTTCATGCAGCCCCAATTGGCTCGATCGAACGGGGTCCTGTTCATGCAGAGGCAACACCACGGGGTCCTGTTCAGCCACCCCCACTGAGAACTGTTCATCCAAACCCCCCAGCAACGCTCACTGTTCATGCAGAAGCAGCATCGATCGGCTTCAGTTAGCAGCAGTAGCGAAGGAATCACTCGATCGGGTTCAGTTAACTGCCATCGATCGACCGCTCGGGTTCAGTAACGCGTAGCCTACAGTGCAATCGCTCGGGTTCAGTTGGAGCCCAACGCCTCGCTCGGGTTAAGTTAGATCCCAACGCCTCGCACCCACGCGCATGCGTGTACGAGAGAAACGTGCATCGCTCGGCCCCAACCACCCACCGTAACCGGGAACACCCCGATATTTTCCTCGCCCTCGCTTATACCACGGTTTTTCTGTCATGGACGGCCCAAAGAATGTCATGCAGCTACGTCTCCGGCCCGCCCAGGACGAAAAGCCCATTTTCTGTCATGATTTTTTGTCATAGAAGTAGGACCCCGCCACATCTACGATGATATCGTGTCTTCTCACAATTATTGTCATAGAAGTGTCATAAGTATGACAGAAAAAAGTTTGGTTCAGCCCAAAATGTCACGGATGTGTCTTTTTTTTGTAGTGCCTCTCCGCATTTGCAAATGAGGCATTCCCTCGTTCATCCTTTTCTCCCACAAGATAAACTACTCATAAAAATGCATCTTGATGTTCGGTGCAACGCATGGGCATCTTGCTAGTAGGGAGAAGGAGTTTGTGTGACACATATCTAGCTATATTAAGGATAGGTAGATAGCATTTGTGCGAGGCATACTTAAAGCATCATGAGAATAAACAAAATTGTGTGCATGCAAGTGCCGGAAAAAATGAAGCGAGAAACAATGTGTGTCTGTACGCGCGCGCGTGTGTGTGAGAGAGAGAGTGAGAGAGAGAGAGAGAGCGAAATATCAAAACAAAAGGTGCTCTGTTGGAATCCCATTGTATGTATTCATATGGTTCCGAAACTCGAGTTAACCTTAGGCATATGTGTGAGAGACATTATTATACTTTGAGACATTAGTGGCTGTGGGTGGGCAGAATTAAAGGGGTGGGCGTGTTCGACAGAGAGAGTGTGTGTGTTTCTGTGTGAGAGACTTGTAGGACGGGGTAGAAAGACGAATTCTAACCTTGATGGAGGGAGGGAAATACGTGAAGTCCGTGTGTGCGTTTCCGATGCCCACAGGGAAATGAGATATGTATGCGCGTGCGAGCGATTGCACAATTCATTCATGTATCACTATCTAGCGATCATGGATGTGCATCGCTTGAACATAAATCATTATCTAGTTCATATCATGGCCAAAGGTACAATATCGATTCAATGGTATAAATATTCGATACTCACATATCACATTTTTTTCTATTTAAATAAACCTTTTCAGTTGTGCATGCCAAAGTTAGAGTGATGTTTCTTCAAACAACCAATGTAGCTATCATGTACATGCACCATTGTTACTCTTGCATTCAAAATCATTAGTCTTGGATGATTTAAGGTTCTATTATGAAGTAATATATGTAATATTCATATATGAATTCAACGGGTACGCATTTTATGAAATGGAGGCTATGTAATCATATGAGGTAACACTTTTAAGTAGCGGACTACAATATACATTTCTTTTTGTGCGCCTCTACACTAACACGTCAATGCATTATCTTTAAAGTAAATAACCAATTGCACTAAATTATCTATTTACACGAGAAATACATAGGCTGAGCGTTTGATCCATTTTTGTGAACGCACCACTACACCCGTACGATTGGTCGCCCCCGTGTGAACGTCCAAGTTATCGGCGCATCATCCCGAGTTATTGTCTTTTTTCTAGGGTGGACTTCACACCAGTTATTAACTGCTGACGCGTGCCCCATGTAAACTGTCTCGCATGACCTTCCCGCTAGCACGGTCCAAAATTAGTTGAAACTGGATACGAACGATCCCGCGGGCGGCAAAATCTCCCGCCTCCTTCTAAAATTTCCGCCACCTTATTCTTTAGCATGCAAAATTCCACTTTTGTCCTTGGTGAACGGAGACCAACAGTTACAATACCGCCCTCATCTACATAATAGGTCGGGGCTGCTTTGGTAACTTCCGGTTCCCCCCACTACACGGCACCCCAATTTCCTCTCCCCCTCCCGCAAAAACGACTAACTCCACAACACCAGAGCATCTCACATCACGTCGTTCGTACTTCATCGGCCTTTCTCTCCTCCCCTCTCGAAACCTTAGACTACTCATCCACCGGTGTACCAGAGCCCATTCACTTCCAGCGGCGTCCACCTCGCCGGATCTGCTTCTGCGACCGCATCTACCCCTCCCACCTCCCCTAGAAACAAGTAGACTGCTCATCCACCACTGTACCACAACCCATTCAGTGCCGACCTTGTCCACGGCGCCGGATCTGCTTCGCCGGTACTCTCGTCAACTGCAGTGCATCTGCAGCGGCTCATTCGTACTCCCTACCGGAGACGCTTCGTCCACACCCCCACGGAGCCGCCCCACCGACACCCCGGTCGACGGCCTCTGATCCTCCTCACCGACACCTTCCTCAACCCTACCGGAGCCGCTTCGCCGACACCATCGTCAACCCCACCGGAGTAGCTTTGCCTATACCGTTTTCAACCCTACCGGGGCCGCTTTGCCAACTCACAAGTCCACGGCCTCAGATCCGCTTCCTCGCACCCTCATCCAACCTACCGGAGCAGCTTCTGACGCCCCGTCCACAGCCGCAGATCCGCATCATCGACACCATCCTTAACCCAACCACCGGAGTAGCTTCACCTACGCCCTCGTCCACGGCCACAGATCCGCTTCGCCCACACCGTAGTCCACCCTACCGGAGCCGCTCCACAAACACCCTACTCGACGGTTCTAGATCTCCTTACCGGACCCCGACAGCCAGCACAGCGTCATCACCCTTGACATTTCTAACCTGATTCCCACCATCTGGCAAGATGCCAAGCACCCGCCATGGCCTAGGTACTTGTCACCTTTAAACTCGCCCAGCATCACCTGCCCGATGTACTTCAAATATACTAACAGGTCACTGTTACCTATTATGCAGCTGGCAAAAACTACAAGGACGATGTTTCTTCTGGACCTAATAGCTTGGCCAACCAAGATCCTGGACCGAGGCATTGATATGATCTTGTAAGCGTGTCTCTCTCTCTTGTATTGTTCTGTGCCTGCCAGCGTGCTTTGCTAGGATTTTCAACTAGTAATTCCTCTGTGCAGACAATGATTTCTACTACTAACTGCTAAATTAGATATGTAGATGTCATACATGATACTACCTCGTACCTCCGTTCCTAAATATAAATCTTTCTAGAGATTCCACTATAGGCTACATACGGAGCAAAATGAGTGAATCTACCCTCGAAAATGCATCTATATACATCTGTAGGTGGTCCATACTGGAATTTCTACATATACATATATCTAGGAACAGAGGTAGTACATTACACAAAATCATAGGTGGCATGTAGGAATTCCAGTACACTACATTAGGCTCCCTTAGAGTGCTTGCTAGTCCAGCACACAGAGTCATGGCTAGTTTATGCTACGCACACAATCATTAATTGATGGTTTAAATATGCGCAAGGGATATGCAATGTATTATCATGTAGAGATGTCTGAAATTAGCAGTGTCAACTTGCAAATAGGGTTACACAATGAAGAAGTACAAGATGTATGTGGCAATTTCATGGAACATCGCAAAAAAAGGAGAGCCAGCGGTGAGCCTATACAGTGTGCTATGGTACATCACTCCTCCATTGCAATCATCGTGACATGTTATTTGTATGTCAGTTCTATTGGCCAAGTTTCTGAGGACAGTTATTACGAGTTATCCTAAGAAAATAAGCACCTGTGAATATAAGCTCCATGTAATAAGCCAACCAGTTCTTTCCATTGCGTTTTCATCTTATCTTTGGTATGATCAGTGAAAAGTCTAGATTGCATTATATTTCTTCATTTTGCTGCCCATATGAAAATTAATTTGACTTGCAAACATCACAAATTGAACCTAGTGCAGTAATTAATATGATAGGAAAACAGACCATCACTATTTGCTCAAAATGCAAATACAAAGATACTGTCTACTTGGCACAATCTACTTTGGTCAATGTTTTCCACAGAGATCCCATTGCCTAATTTAAACGGAAAAACGCATGACCATCACTATTTGCTTTGATTACTTGCTATTCTTGACCAAACACTCCAACAGAGCTTGTCAACGATTTAAACACTAAGGGTTGTTGTAGTGGGGCCTTTTCTAACTCATAGGTGACATAAAGGTTTGGCTGTACACTAAAGTAGGCTCTCCAAGAGTACCTGGAGATCCAGTTCGAAGGTATGCCTAGTTTTTACATAGTGCAGACATAGTAAAGGCTCATTTCATTGTGTGCAAGTGCAAGAGATGCGGCATGTTTCATTATGTGGTGTTGTTTTGTTATAATCTCATCCTTTTTTGTTCACAGACTGAAAGTATGCATATTTATCTTCCAAGGAGACGAGTAACTAGTTTGTGTCACCTTGCAGAGGGGGTGAAATGAAGATAAGATTGAGGATTTCCAAGTACAAGATGTTAGGAAGGAGCCTTGCAAGAGAAGTAGGAGCTGCGCTGAGCCTCTTCAACCTGTTAAGGTAAGTCACTGTATCCAACTCAACAGTTCAATTCCTTATTTGTTTCAGGCATAGTTAATTTGCTCTTTTAAATTGCTTTATTTGTCCTCAGTTAATGAGATGCCCAAAGAATGACGTCTGATGTTGGGTACTTGTATAACTATTAGTTGACATAATTAAAGGCCTTACCATTTACTTACTCTGCCAAAGTGTGCCTGAAGCTTTGAAGTCTATTAACCAACTATTATTGAATGAGGCTCACAATCTAGTTTATACTAGGCTAATGATTGCATAGTTTTTCTTGCTGCAGTATGTTTGTATGAAATCCTCTGCTGTTCATTACACTCCCTAAGACTTTAATTGAGCTACAGAATGGCCAACTGCTTGCTTACTTCTACGCAACGTGTTGTCTAAATTTGTAACTTGTCTGTGTTTTGGATTGGGCCCCAACATCATGCTCCTCTGGTGAGCTAAGAGAGATTTCTGTATGCAGGCTGCACAAACTTCTTTTTTATAATTTTTAAAATATCACATGCTTATGCTTCATGACGTGTAACATTATTGTTAGTCCTGTTTTGCCATGTACAAAATAGTCTGTCTTGCTCGCTTCACTGTTGTAACTATATTTTTGCCCTAGTCATGTGTACTTACAGAAACATTTCAGGATGAAGTGACATCAACACAAAGATCTGCGAGCAGTGCGGCATGGCCGTTACCAAATGATTATGGATTGGAATTGGAATGTGCTGATGTTCTCGAGCATCAACTAGAGGTGGCAAGACAACGTGTACATGATTCTGAACGTACAATCAACAAGTTGAGACTGGACATGCAGGTATTAGATGCGTGAATAAAAAAATGAAACGAGACATTGAGGTAACAATGAAGGAATTGGAGATTTTGTAGACTGAAATTTGTGCTATCTAAATCTGGCCAATCCTATTTTCTGAAGAGATTATAGTTCAAATGGTAAGTTATGTTGATGCGCGTCCATGATGTATGAGTTGTATTTGCCCAGTGTATGTAATTTGCTGTTTGTGTATGATTTATTATCACTAGTGCCGAACCATAATGCGCAGTGGGTATAATCGGCTGTAATTTCTTTATTATATAGTGTAGGATTATTCTACATTTCTATGCCTTAGTCTCTTTATTATATAGTGTATGTTTTTTAGAGGTGATAGTATAGAGTAGGATAATTCTTTGAATATGCTATATCGTTCAAAGGGGGGCCAACTCGCCCAAACGTTTTAGTGACCATGGCCCTCCACAGGCCGTACGATCCATGGGCCATCTACAGGACGGACGATCCATGGCCTTCTACGGCCGTCGGATTTGTGGGCCTTCTATGGGTTGTCGGATCTGTGGGCATTCTATCGGCTGTCGGATCCATGGGCCTTCTATGGGCCAGTCGATCCATGGGACTTCTATGGGCCATCGGATCAATGGGCCTTCTATGGGCCGTCGGGTCAATGGGCCTTCTACGTCCGGTAGGATCCATGGGCCTTCTACGGGTCGTCTCATCTATGGCCCTTGTACGGGCCGTATAAGGGGTCGTAAACAGGCTAGAGTGGAAATCGTACGTTTTATGGGTTGACCATAACGGGCCGTTAATAGGCCGTATTTGATGATGCTATGAAAATGGCCCAACGTATTAATGGGCCACAAATGGGCCGACTGTAACCACGAGCTCTATTTGGCCCACAAGCAGAAAATGATAGTAACGGGTCGAAAGTAAACGAATGCTGGAAATGAGCCCAAGAGTAAATGGGCCCTGAGAAGGCCGAAAGATAACATGGGCTGGAAACGGCCCAACGGAATAATGGGCCGTTAATGGGTATAAAGTGATACACTGTTCATTACGGGCTAGTTTTACCACAGGCCGTTAATGGGTCGAGTGTTACAAAGGGCCTCATATGGGCCAAAAGACGTCATGGGCCATACATGGGCCAGAAGTTAAAACGGGCTGGAATTATATTGGACGGCTCAGATGACGGTACTGGGCCTAATTCGGATAGGCCGTGAATGGGCCCTGGGTTAGCGGGCTATAAATGGGCTATATGCGAACATGCCGTTAACAGGCTTGCCGTGGGCGGCCCGCCACCTTTTGACCAAGTCAAACGGGTCGGCCTTTTCACAGGAATGGGCCTCTGTTGGGCCATGCCACATGTCGACATATCATAGGCACTTTGGGTCCAATGAGTAGATGACGCTACTGGGCCTAATTCGGATAGGCCGTAAACGGGCCCTGGGTTAGCGGGCTGTAAATGGGCTATATGCGAACATGTCGTTAACAGGCTTGCCGTGGGCCGGCCCGCCACCTTTTGACCAAGTCAAACGGGCCGGTCTTTCCATAGGAATGGGCCTCTGTTGGGTCGTGCCACGTGTCGACGTATCATAGGCGCTTTGGGTCCAAAGAGTGGATGACATATGTCCCAACGGTGAGCCGACACGTGTTTCCTCTAGCCAATGATGATTTTACGCATGGAAAATCTCCATTGGTCGGGGCTGTTAACGGGTTATCGGATCCAAAACCGGACCTGATAGCTTAACGGCATTCCGTTACGGTGGATGCCATGTGTCGGTCACCCTTGACGAAAGCACTTCTGTGACACGCGATTTATCATCATGGAAGTGGACACTTCCGTGATGATAATTTTGGTAATGTCATGGAACACTTCTACGACAGCACATGTATGACTATCTTGATTCTGTCAAAAATTTGTCAAGGATGTACATGCATGACAGAAAACGTGACCTACTGTGACAAACACGTATCATCACGAAAGTGTTTTTTGTAGTGTAATATATCAGTTGGTGTCCTCTGTGATGACTATCTTGGTTCATGTCCTCTGTTGGTGTCAAAACCGGCAGATCTCGGGTAGGGGGCCAAGCTATGCGTTTAGAGGATCGATGGTAACAGGAGGCTGGGGACACGATGTTTACCCATGTTCGGGCCCTCTCGATCGAGGTAATACCCTACTTCCTGCTATATTAATATGGATGAATATGAATACAAGAGTTGGTCTACCTCGAGATCGTAATGGCTAAACCCTAAAGCCTAGCCTATGAGGGTATTGTGATGTTGATGATACCCTCTACAGACTAAACCCCCCGGCTTATATACACGCCAGAGGGGGCCTATGGTTACAAGGGTGACTTGGGGAGGAAGTAATTGATACATCCGGACTCTACACTTGCCTTTATACGTACATAGGAGTCCTGACCGAACACGGGGGAGAGTCTTCTGCTTCTTCTTTACGTGGCCCACTAATACGACCCAGCTTCATCGACCCGGATGCCTGAGGACCCCTGACTACAGGACTCCCTCAGTAGCCCCCGGACTTGCCTTCAAGGACGAGATTGCGTCCGGCTTCATGTCTTCGGTCTTGCAAGGTGAGTCCTTCTCGATGATAGTTCGACTTCTTTGAATATTGTATTCCCTTGATTCCTCGCCGTCGTCGCCTTGGCTTCCACGTGTCCAACGAATGCGAACCGTCTAGGCAGTTTTACACATACCCCCTTGACTGTGTAGGGAAGGTGCCTATATAAGAGAATAGATCCCAGATGCCTCTCCATCCCATTCCACGCGGAAGAAACCCTAGTGCCTGCAAAAAATCTTCAAACATGGCTAGCGCCCCAAGCTCTTCCTCGCGCCCTAATGGCCCTCGTGCAGGAGATTGGAAAGTTGCTCTGTGTCCCATGCGCGTCTGAGGACACTACAAGCGCAGGGATATCTCCCTCCCGAGGATCTAGTCCCCGTCCGGGCTGGACTAATTTCTATCGACAATCAAGCCCTGGCACAGAGCTTTCCCAACCCCACTGATGAAGAGCGGGTATGTTTTGTCCCCTTCCTTTTAAGAGGCATACGGTTCCCCGTCCACCCCTTCCTTAGGGGACTCCTAGAGTTCTATGGTCTCCAACTGCACGATCTTACACGTGGTCTATCCTGCATATCGCGGGTTTTTTTGCTTTATGCGGACTGTTCTTGGGCTGCGAGCCTCACTTTGAGTTGTGGCAAAAGTTCTTCTGCCTCGTCCCTCACTCGGAAAAAGGATCCATATTTGAAGTTGGGGGTGCCGAAGTATGGCGCATAGCCGGCATAGGCTATCTGCTTGGTACTCCAAAGAAGGCATCTGAAGAGTGGCCTTCGGAGTGGTTTTATATTGAGGATGTTGCCCCGCCGGATCCAGTTCGGTGAGGCCTTCCCAAGTATTCCAGTGCTCCGGCAAAGAAGCTTTTCAACTAGTGTCCTCACAGTCCTTCAGAAGAAGAGAGAGAGGAGGTTAGCAGACTGGTCAACAAGATCAAATTGCTCGCCAGTTCAGGGTTATCGATAATCGAAGTGATGGCCATTTCAATAAAGTGATGCCTGCAGCCGCTTCAAGCCAGAGGATTTCCAATGTGGCACTATAATGGCCAGGATGATGCCTCGCGCTGCTTACGCCCGGGTCCAGATGACCCTGCCGCTCTAGCCGTTGTCCTGGAAGGTCTTTATAAGGGAGAGAAGCAATACTTCATTCATTTAATGTGCCAGGAGGGTTTTTCTATTTACAACCCCCCTGACTGGGTAAGTCTCTCTCTTGACCACCCACTTTTTTCTTCGTTATGATATATTGACCGAACTGAATTCGGTTTCTCCCAACAGGAGTGGAGGAAGGTGATCGAGGGGAGTAACCGTCTCGCCCCACAGCCAGAGGACCAGTTTCAAAATGCAGGCCCCAGATATGATGAAGATCCGGACATAGGCATGGAGCTAGAAGACAGAACCTTCTATGAAGCCTGCCATGAGGGCACCCTGGTGGCTATCGTAGCCAATTACCCAGGCCTCATTCCTTCTTCCCGTGTAAGTACCTAGGACATATCTCATCAAAGAGAAGATTCCCAGTGCGCCTTAACCACCGTATGTTATTATACTAAATAGGGACGGCGTTCCTCACGCCGGACTATGCGAAGACCGTCATCCCAGAGGGTGACGCTCGCGTCAGGTGAGGCCTCGAAGCGTAAGAGGACCGCGAACACCAGCGGACCTTCAAAGAGGTATGTTTGTTTTGACACACGCTGGGTGGTGAAGTCGGAATCACATCTTTCCGCTTTGTTTTTTCCTTTTAGGAGGAATACACAGCGGACTATCTCCAGACACAATGCAGACCAAGCACCAGCCAATCCGGCATCAGGCTCGTCAGGGGTTAATGCTGATTCAGTGCCGGATTGTCCTCTCTAGGAGGATTCAGGTGGAATGTTAGTTACTAATTCCAAAGTGGAGGTTGCGATGGTTCACTGGCGGTGGAAAGCAGCCATGTGTGACCCATCCTTTTGTGAGGAGGCGTTTAACGCCCTCAGCTCTGCGGATGCCTATATCCGAGCCGCTCAAGACGGACTCGCTGGAGCCACTCACGGCTTTCAAAAGATATGCGGGTGAGTGTATATTTTGGTGTTCCCATGCCAGTAGCCGCCGAGACTTAAAGTAGTTGGTACAACTGATTTGAGGATCGTTGTTTTTTTATAGGTGCTTCAAGAAAAGAATAACTCTTTATCCAAGGAGCTTGAAGAGTGCCGGACCCAGCTCGTGAATACCACCGCCGAATTGGGAAAATCAAAGAAATCCGTAAAGGATGCTGGTGGTAAGAACAATGGTGTCCGGATACTATGATAGTTGTGCTGATCACTACGGTGTTACGTATATATGATACGTCCAAAATGTATCTATAATTTCTGCTTGCTCCATGCCTCTTTTGTGTGATATTGCTATGATATTTATGCACTTCCATACACTTTTGGTCATATTTGGACTAAACTATTAACTCAGTGCACCCCAGTGCCAGTTTCTGTTTTCTGCTGTTTTTGTATTTCAGGTTTTCCCATTACGTAAACTGCCAGAAAAAATCCGGGAAAAATATATAAAAAATCAGCGTTCCGGAAGCTTCCATGCGGCCAAAGTAAGGCCGGAGGGGGGCCACCAGGGCTCCAGGCGGCCAGAGGGCGCGCCCCCCTCCTGGCCGTGCCGCCAGGGCGCCTGGGCCCCCCTGGCCTCCTCTGACGCCCCCCTTTGGCATATATTTACACCCGTCCCGAAACCCTCGAGGACGGAACCCTTTTTCGCGATCTCATCTCTATTCCGCCGCCGCCGCGCTTCCAAGATCGGGAGCACCAGGAGAACTCTTCCCGGCACCCTGCCGGAGGGGAGGATCACCACCGGGAGCTTCTCCACCACCATGGACGCCTCTCGGATGAGTTGTGAGTAGTCTCCCTTGGACCATGGGTCCATGACCAGTAGCTATGTGATGTTCTCCTCCCCTCTTTGTTCTTCACCGATTAGACCTCGTGAGCTGCCCTACATGATCGAGGCACATGTGTAATCCTTATGCTGTTGCTATGATGAGTTTGCTGGGATCCGATGGATTATGAGATTATGTTTAGATTGTGTGTGAGTAATATATTTGATTTACCTCTTTTATATGTATGTTCTTGAGTAATTCTTGCATGTTCTCCGTTGTTGTTTATTGCTTTGGCCAAGTAGTAGGTAGTAACTCCAAGAGGGAACGTTATGCTTGATTGTGGGTTCATGCCCCTGGATGACTAGCTTGAGTGACAGAAACATGAGTCTAGGGGATGTGTTGTTGCCACAAGGGGGAAAACAACAGTGCTTGTACTCGCGGGTGCAAGGATTGTTTACTTTACGCAAAGTTCTTTTAATGCAGTTGTCTGTTGCTTTGAGTTTACACTATGGGTGGGACTCGCAACTTAATACCAGCGAGATGTTCTGGATAGATATCTCAAGGTGGATGATTAGTAGTAGATGCAGATGGATTTCGGTCTACTTACCTTGGCGTACCGCCCATGCTTTTGAGCCTCTACCTTTCTTTGCAGCATAGTTAGCATTGGTTTGTGCACATAATCATGTCAATTGCCCACCTGTAATTCGTTTACCTTGCTTACCTGTTTTATCGTCTTTTGGGAGAGAGACATCACTAGTGAACATCATGGGACCCCGGTCCATATTACCATCACTGATCACATCCGCTATTTACTTTCAGTTCTTACTTACTAGTTGCAGTCATACCTATCACTATTATCTCTTGCGTTTGATCCTTTGTAAACGACAAGGCCGGAGGGATTGACAACCTCTCTGTACTCGTTGGGAGCAAAGTTATTTGTATTTGTGTGCAGGTTCGGTCAATCGCTAGTTGCGCCGCTAGCAGTTGACACCTTCTTGTTGAACCTCGGAGTCTCAGGGGATTCGATCCTTGGTATCTTTGCCAAGGGAAAACTACCGCTACATTGCATCTCAAACCTTCCACTTGGGGTAACCAACGAGGGGCGAGAAGCCATCAAGCAAAGTTTTCTGGCGCCATTGCCGGGGACTCCACTCTTCAAGATAGGGGAGTTGCACGCTATCTTTTACCTTTGCTTTTTAGTCTTGTTAGTTTACCTTTCAGTTTTTGCTTTAGTATCCTTTATCGAAAATCACAAAAATAGTTATCTTGCTTGCTTGCTGCTATGGGTTCCACCGAGAACACCAAGTTGTGTGACTTCACTAGTCATAACAACGATGACTTTATCTGCAGGCCTATCACTACACCTGCCACTTCAGCACCTTCTTATGAAATTAAACCTGCTTTACTGAACTTAGTTATGAAAGATCAATTCTCCGGTGCTGGAGATGATGCTGCTTACACTTAAACAATTTTGTTGAACTCTGTGATATGCAAAAATATCGAGAAATATATGGTAATATTGTTAAGCTTAAGCTTTTTCCTTTCTCCTTGAGAGGAGGAGCTAAAATTTGGTTTCAATCCTTGCCTAGAAATAGCATAGATTCTTGGGACAAGTGCAAGGATGCCTTTATTGGGAAGTACTATCCACCTGCTAAAATTATCCAACTAAGGAGTAACATAATGAATTTCAAACAATTGGATAATGAACACGTTGCCCAAGCTTTGGAATGCATGAAATCTCTTATCAAGAACTGCCCTACTCATGGTTTGACTACTTGGATGGTTATCCAAACTTTTTATGCAGGCTTGAACTTTACCTCGCGGAACTTGTTAGATTCGGCCTCGGGAGGAACCTTTATGTCAACTACACTTGGTGCTGCCACGAAGCTTCTCGATGAGATGATGACCAATTATTCCCAATGGCACACCAAACGCGCTCCAACAGGTAGGAAGGTAAACTCTGTCGAGGAGATTTCCTCCCTAAATGAAAAAGTTGACTTGATCATGTCTCTACTTTCCAAGCAATCTTCTATTGATCCTCTTGATGATCCTTTAAATTCTTTGATTGATCAAGAACAAGTAGATGTGAACTTTATCTCTAGAAACAATTTTAATAATAATGCTTATAGGAGTAATTTTGGTAGCAATCCTAGACCGTTCCCCTCTGATTCCTATGGGAACAACAATGCTTATCCTAGCACCAAGAACTCCACCCAAAGAGATAGAGACATGCCTGGTTATGAGAAACTTCTAGAAATAGAGAAGGCCACTAAGAACTACATGCACACCCAATATGAACAAAACAAAACCTTCTCGAGGCAATTAAATGAGCATACTGTTATCTTGCAAGACATTGGTAGACAACTAGAGAGCCTAAATATTGAGATTTCTAACCTCCAGACTAGGCTCACTATCACTGAGACCCAAGTTTCCAAGATGTCCCACACACAAGCCACTTTGATAAACCAGATGACAGCCAAACCCGAAGTGGTTGCACCCCTAAAGGAGGAAGAAGATAGAATTAAGAACCTTCCTACCCACCACACTGTTGCTACTATCCAAGTTGTTGAGGATATCCAAACTCTTAGCACCCAATGCACTCCTGGTCCCGTTGGACCTATTAATGGTGATGCTATGACCATAGAAACTACCAAACAAGTGAGCCTAAAGGACACCACTACCACTTTACTTGATAGTAGTGGCCTTGATTTTGATAATTGCACCCTAACCGAAGTTATTGATTTCCTTCACAAGATGTCTAGAGATCCCCGCACTAGCACACTTAACCTTGCCTTCGCAGAGCATATCACTAATGCTCTCATGAAAGCTAGGGAGGAGAAACTTAGGGTAGAAGCCTCCATACCTAGAAAGCTAGAAGATGGTTGGGATCCTATGATTAAAATTAAGTTGAATAACTTCTCTTGCTATGCATTATGTGATGTTGGAGCTAGTACCTCCGTTATGCCCAAAAGAATATATGATATGCTTAAATTGAAACCTTTTGATTCTTGTTCTTTTGGTGTTCGTCTTGTTGATTCTTCCATAAAGAAACCCTTGGGGAGGATCGACGATGTTCTTATCATTGTCAATGACAATTATGTTCCCGTTGATTTTACTATTATGGATATTGAATGTGAACCTTCTTGTCCAATTATTTTGGGACGTCCTTTTCTTCGCACCGTTGGTGCCATCATTGACATGAAAGAGGGGAATATAAGATTCCAATTTCCTCTCAAGAAAGGGATGGAACACTTCCCTAGAAAGAAGATTAAGTTACCTTTTGAGTCCGTTATACGGGCTAGTTATTCTTTTACTCTTGATAAAACTTGATCTCTTTGCATTATGCCTAGCTTAAAGGCTTTAAAGAAAGCGCTTTTGGGAGGCAGCCCACAATGAATAAAATTTTATTTTGCTTTTGTTGTGTCTTGATGTTGTTACTACAGTAGCATCATCATTGTATCTTTACTTTTCAGCTTTGTGCCAAGTGTAGCCTCTGATTGCAAGAAAGTTCAAAAGTTGTGACGTGCTGTCCAGGAAACAGATTATGTCCTTGGACAGAAAAATTCGCATAAAATCACCAGATCATCTTTTTGGTCTGAATTTTTTCGACAGCGTGCTCTATACAATTGGCTTTCGGGCGTCTGTTCTGAGTTTTTTGATTTGAATTGCAGAAGTGCCCCGAAAAACTTATTTACTACCTGCTGGTCTGTTTTTCACAGATTCTGTCCTGTTTTGCCTTTCCTTCGTTTTGCAAACCTTGAGCTTGCTTTTTCTTTGCAAAAACCTTTTGGCAATCTTGAGAAACAGTAGACCTTCAAGAATATCCTTATTTCCAGCAAGGAAAAATTATTTTATTAAGGGTACTAACCTCGCTAATCAGATTGTGATGAGTTATGTATGAAGGGAGTTTTCAAGTGTGCGAGGGAAGATGATAAAAAGATTCAGGAGTGTCAAACGCTCAAGCTTGGGGATGCCCCTGTGCACCCCCAAGAAATATTCAAGAAGACTCAAGCGTCTAAGCTTGGGGATGCCCCCGTGCATCCCCTTCTCCATCAACAATTATCAGTTCGTCTTTCGTTCCACTATATTTTTATCACTTCATGTGTTATGTGCTATGCTTGGAGCGTCTTGCTTTTAGTTTCCTTTTTAGTTTTCTTTAGCTTTGCTTGCTGTTCATAATGAGTTGGAACTCAGCTTTCTTTGTGTGGGAGAGAAACACGCTCCACTTCAACCTAGAACACAACATAGAATTTTCATGTCTATCTTTGCTGTGTGTGTTCTTTGTCTTTCAATAACTACTATCATGTTCATCTCTTAGTTTTCATGCCTTACTTTTTGAAGAGCTTTTGTTTAGTTGGTCGCCGGAACTCTCTTGAGTTATCATGCTTATCTTGTTAAGAGAGTTGGCTTCTGTTGCACTGGTTGATATGTCTATGATAAAAATGCTATGTGCATAATGGTGCTTAGTAGATCATGTTTTCTTATGGTTAGTCTCAAATAGCTGGGGGGTTCTTAATGTGTTATTGAAGTACCAACATCATTTGTTTGCCTATGATGTGGTATGGTTTAGTGATATCTTCCTCCAAGAATTTATTTTGATCGACTTGGCATATGCTCACGCATATTTAAGACTGTAAAGAAAGTCTATCAAGCCTTGATGATCTTTAATTTCTGAGTAGCGATATAACTTCCATGCCCGATTCAATGTTGCTTTGTCGCTCTGCATGATTATGACCGTCATTGCTCTTTTAGTTGGTCGCTCCCAGTCTTTTGCTAACCTTCGCCTGTACTAAGCCGACTGACTGCTTGTGCATCCAAAATCCTTTAAACCAGTTATGCCATATGAGTCCACCATACCTTCCTATACATGGTATTTACCTGCCATTCCTAACGAAGACTTTCATGTACCATCTCGAAATTAATCAAAAAAGCATTTATTTTTTGTGCCTCTATTTTAGCTCATGAGGAAGTATTAGTTAATTCATGATCTTTTTAAGTTGGACAAGCTTCACCCCGGGATTGCATGTCTAATGTGCAAACCCATAATACGAGAAGGAACTAGCAAAGAGTGCGCCCGGCTCATTAAAAAATATACAACAAACAAACCCTCCTTCACGCTTTGTTCATGAGAAATCAGAAAACTTTGGCAGTGATAAACAAAGGAGATTAAGAGGATGTGATCGTCCTCATGCGGAGCCGTTCCTCGAAACTTGTCCAGCTCAAGAAGTGATTGAGTTATCTGCTAGCATTCGTTGACGAAATATGCATATTCTAAAAAATAATTATTACCTCTGTTTTTAAAACCAAGAGCTCTGGTACATGTTTAGTTTTTGCTTCCGACCACGGGTTTTCAACCTTGCCAACAAAAGCCACGGTTCGAGAGTCTCCACCTTCTTTCTTTAAAGCACCAACTATTGAGAGCATGATTGTCATTCTGAGTGTAATGTGCATTGTCCCAAAGTACCATTGTCTTCTGCATGATTATGATATCGTTTATTCTGAAATCATTGTATCTAGTCGTCACTTAAACTTTGGAGGTGCCCCTGCATTTATGTTTTGCTTCACTAAAGGGGGCAAGCGAGATATCACTTTGTCATGTTTGCACACCATGCTCATTACAAATCTATTGAGTGTTTCAGTATCATATTGTAAAACTTTCAGTTCTTTGTGATATTCTCATGAAGCAACTTAATTACTACAGATTCATTGTCTCAGTAAGCATTTGTCATGTGACTGTGAAAAGTTCTTATATGGTTAATAGCATGTCACCACAGAAATTATGCTTGTTATCATTTACCTACTCGAGGACGAGCAGGAATTAAGCTTGGGGATGTTGATACGTCCAAAACGTATCTATAATTTCTGCTTGCTCCATGCCTCTTTTGTGTGATATTGCTATGATATTTATGCACTTCCATACACTTTTGATCATATTTGAACTAACCTATTAACTCAGTGCACCCCAGTGCCAGTTTCTGTTTTCTGCTGTTTTTGTATTTCAGGTTTTCCCATTACGTAAACTGCCAGAAAAATTCCGGGAAAAATATATAAAAACTCAGCGTTCCGGAAGCTTCCATGCGGCCAAAGTAAGGCCGGAGGGGGGCCACCAGGGCTCCAGGCGGCCAGAGGGCGCGCCCCCCCTCCTGGCCGCGCCGCCAGGGCGCCTGGGCCCCCCTGGCCTCCTCTGACGCCCCCCTTTGGCATATATTTACACCGCGTCCCGAAACCCTCGAGGACGGAACCCTTTTTCGCGATCTCATCTCTGTTCCGCCGCCGCCGCGCTTCCAAGATCGGGAGCACCAGGAGAACTCTTCCCGTCACCCTGCCGGAGGGGAGGATCACCACCGGGAGCTTCTCCACCACCATGGACGCCTCCCGGATGAGTTGTGAGTAGTCTCCCTTGGACCATGGGTCCATGACCAGTAGCTATGTGATGTTCTCCTCCCCTCTTTGTTCTTCACCGATTAGACCTCGTGAGCTGCCCTACATGATTGAGGCACATATGTAATCCTTATGCTGTTGCTATGATGAGTTTGCTGGGATTCGATGGATTATGAGATTATGTTCAGATTGTGTGTGAGTAATATATTTGATTTACCTCTTTTATATTTATGTTCTTGAGTAATTCTTGCATGTTCTCCGTTGCTGTTTATTGCTTTGGCCAAGTAGTAGGTAGTAACTCCAAGAGGGAACGTTATGCTTGATTGTGGGTTCATGCCCCTCGATGACTAGCTTGAGTGACAGAAACATGAGTCTAGGGCATGTGTTGTTGCCACAAGGGGGAAAACAACGGTGCTTGTACTCGCGGGTGCAAGGATTGTTTACTTTACGCAAAGTTCTTTTAATGCAGTTGTCTGTTGCTTTGAGTTTACACTATGGGTGGGACTCGCAACTTAATACCAGCGAGATGTTCTGGATAGATATCTCAAGGTGGATGATTAGTAGTAGATGCAGATGGATTTCGGTCTACTTACCTTGGCGTACCGCCCATGCTTTTGAGCCTCTGCCTTTCTTTGCAGCATAGTTAGCATTGGTTTGCGCACATAATCCTGTCAATTGCCCAGCTGTAATTTGTTTACCTCGCTTAGCTGTTTTATCGTCTTTTGGGAGAGAGATATCACTAGTGAACATCATGGGACCCCGGTCCATATTACCATCACTGATCACATCCGCTATTTACTTTCAGTTCTTACTTACTAGTTGCAGTCATACCTATCACTATTATCTCTTGCGTTTGATCCTTTGTAAACGACGAGGCCGGAGGGATTGACAACCTCTCTGTACTCGTTGGGAGCAAAGTTATTTGTATTTGTGTGCAGGTCCGGACAATCGCTACTTGCGCCGCTAGCAGTTGACACCTTCTTGTTGAACCTCAGAGTCTCCGGGGATTCGATCCTTGGTATCTTTGCCAAGGGAAAACTACCGCTACACTGCATCTCAAACCTTCCACTTGGGGTAACCAACGAGGGGCGAGAAGCCATCAATATACAAATTTGTAATACAGCAACAGGGTCGACCGACCAACTGGAGAGGGAGCTAAGAGCTGCTTTGGCAGACAAAAAATTTGCCGAAGGGGAAACAGCCGCTAGCAAGCGCGTATTGACGCAAGCCATAGAGAAAAGAAAATAAGCACAAGATAAAAGTGTTAGGTTGGAACAGGAGCTAAAGGGTGTAAGAGCCCAGCTCTCAAGTACCATGGAAGAGAACCGGAGACTAAAAGGCGGCATGTTCAGTATGTCCCTTATAACTTGCTCTCCTTATAGTCTCTTATTTTAAAGGTTTTTCATACAACATTTCCTGTAGGTTCGTTAACCGGGCAGCCCGAAGGGGAAGTGTCCGGTTTTGAGGGTGACGTGCTGCAAGAGCTTTCCAGGGTCCACGAGCGAGCTCGGAAGGCCATGAAGAGTATGGCCAGGGCTTTATGGCCGAGCAATTCGCATCCAAAAACTATGGAGGACTTGGTGGACTTGTTGAAAGGGGCTCGACGCCGCTTCAAACTGTGGAAAGCAGCATGTCGCATGGGTGCTCGAGAAGCCTGGGCCATGGTGAAGACGCGCTACACTCGTCTTGATCCAAATCATATGGCCCGCGTGGGACCTCAAGGGTCCGATGGAGAAGAAATTCCTCCGTATTTGGTATATGACCAAGTAAAGATAGCTGCCAAGCTTTCCCAACAGGACTGTAAACTAGACAGCCTTATAGAGGGATAGAAAAAGAGTAGTCGTTTGATTCTATGTATTAATGTACTTTGACCATC
Organism: Secale cereale; assembly: GCA_902687465.1. Lineage (NCBI taxonomy): Eukaryota > Viridiplantae > Streptophyta > Magnoliopsida > Poales > Poaceae > Secale > Secale cereale. The sequence goes on from LR738709.1 coordinate 415,281,735, forward strand.
AAACTTATCTCCGGCCGAATTTATAAAAAAGGTTGCCATGGCCGACCATCTGCTTTAACCTCCATAAACCTAAAGGCTGTAGTGCTTCCGAATACTATATTTGTGGTGAACACGTGATATGTTCGGAAACCAGGCAATCCGGTCATAATTGCTTGAACAGACAAATTGTGTTTGGGGAGTTATCTTATATTATTATTTAATGTAAGAAACATCTTCCAGAGAGAATAGTTCCATTAGGGGTTCCTTTCCCTGGGTCGGCGTGCATACAAAAGCGAGCCTAGGATTTTAATCCTATGAAAAGGATTGTAGGATGCCATATCCTGTGGTAGTTTAAAATATGCTTTAGAATGCAATATGTCGTGTATCCGCCGACCGATCATTCCCTTAACAGCGCTAGCTTTCGGCTTCACCCAGTCCGAGGTACATATCCGGATTACTCGGTTGTAACAATCGTAGAGGTGCTCCCTTTACACCCTAGCCAAACAATCGGAAACGTAGGGGTAAGTGATACGTCTCCAACGTATCTATAATTTTTTATTGTTCCATGCTATTATATATTCTGTTTTGGATGCTTAATGGGCTTTATTATACACTTTTAAATTATTTTTGGGACTAACCTACTAACCCAAGGCCCAGTGCAAATTGCTATTTTTTTACCTATTTCAGTGTTTCGCAGAAAAGGAATATCAAACGGAGTCCAAATGGAATAAAACCTTCGGGAGAGTTATTTTTGGAACTATATCAACACACAAGACTTAGAGTACACGTCAGGAAGCGAGAGAGGCGGCCACGAGGGCAGGAGGCGCGCCTAGGGGGTAGGCGCGCCCCCCACTCTCGTGGGCCCCCTGTTGCTCCCCTGACATCCCTCTTCCTCCTATATATACCTACGTACCCTGAAACTACCGAGGAGCACCACGAAACCCTAATTCCATCACCGTAACCTTCTGTACCCATGAGACCCCATCTTGGGGCCTGTTCCGGAGCTCCACCGGAGGGGGCATCGATCACGGAGGGCTTCTACATCAACACCATAGCCTCTCCAATGAGTTGTGAGTAGTTTACCACAGACCTTTGGGTCCATAGTTATTAGCTAGATGGCTTCTTCTCTCTCTTTAGATCTCAATACAAAGTTCTCCTCGATCTTTGAGGAGATCTATTCGATGTAATTCCTTTGGCGGTGTGTTTGTCGAGATCCGATGAATTGTGGGTTTATGATCAAGATTATCTATGAACAATATTGGATTCTTTTCTGAAATCTTTTATGGATGATTTAAATATCTTTGCAAGTCTCTTCGAATTATCGGTTTGGTTTGGCCTACTAGATCGGTAGTTCTTGCAATAGGAGAAGTGCTTAGCTTTGGGTTCAATCTTGCGGTGTCCTTTCCCAGTGACAGTAGGGGCAGCAAGGCACATATTGTATTATTGCCATCGAGGATAAAAAGATGGGGTTTATATCATATTGCTTGAGTTTATCCCTCTACATCATGTCATCTTGCTTAAGGCATTACTAAGTTCTTATGAACTTAATACTCTAGATGCATGCTGGATAGCGGTCAATGTGTGGAGTAATAGTCCTAGATGCAGAATCGTTTCGGTCTACTTGTCACGGACGTGATGCTTATATACAATGATCATGCATAGATATTCTCATAACTATGCACTTTTCTATCAATTGCTCGATAGTAATTCGTTCACCCACCATAGAAATCTGCTATCGTGAGAGAAGCCACTAGTGAAACCTATGGCCCCGGGCCTATCTTCATCATATTACTTTCCTGTCAACTTGCCAATTTCTTTCGCCCTTGCTTTACTTTGCATTATTTACTTTTTCTCTATATAAAAAATACCAAAAATATTGTCTTATCATCTCTATGAGATCTCACTTTTGTAAGTGACCGAGAAGGGATTGACAACCCCTTTTATCATGTTGGCTGCAAGGTTCTTATTTGTTTGTGCAGGTACGAGGGACTCACGCATGGTCTCCTACTGGATTGATACCTTGGTTCTCAAAAACTGAGGGAAATACTTACGCTACTGTGTTGCATCACCCTTTCCTCTTCGAGGGAATACAACGCAAGCTCGAGAAGTAGCAAGAAGAATTTCTGGTGCCATTGCCAGGGAGATCTATGCAAAAGTCATATACCAAGTACCTATCACAAACACTTATCGCTCGCATTACATTATTTGCCTCTCGTTTTCCTCTCCCCCACTTCACCTTTGTCGTTTTATCCGCCCTCTTATTTGCTCCGTGTGTTTTTATCATTTGCCTTGCCGTCATGGCTAGTCCTCCTACCATTATTAATACTCCCAAGAGTGAGGTTCTCAATTTTAAGCAAAGGGAGGGAGAAAATCTAAAAGATGCTTGGTATAGAATTTGCAATGCTCAGAATAGGTCTACTAGGGTGCCTAGCTAGGGGCGTTTTGCTTCTATTTGTTTTTGCTTCTATTTAGGAATAAATATTATCTTTATCAATTTGCAACACAATTGTATTTTCTTTGTTTTTGCTTCTATTTAGGAATAAATAATGCATCTAGCTTATGTTTAGATGTAGTTTTGTGTTTTAATTAGTGTTTGTGCCAAGTAGAACCATTGGGAAGACTTGGGTGAAGTTTATGCGATCATGCTGTAGAAAACAGAAACTTTAGCGCTCACGAGATTCGCTAACATTTTTTACTGGAGAGTGAATTTTAGTTGATTCTTTTTGCAGATGATTAATAGACAAATTCCTCACGTCCACCAATTTATTTCAAATTTTCTTAGAGTTACAGAAGTATTCGAAAGTTAAATATTGCTACAGACTGTTCTGTTTTTTGACAGATTCTGTTTTTCGCATCTTGGGGATGCACCTGGAAGGCATCCCCTCTTTTGTCTTCGTCTATCGGTAACTTTACTTGAGACTATATTTTTATTCACCACATGATATGTGTTTTGCTTGGAGCGTCATGTATGATTTGAGTATTTGCTTTTTAGTTTACCACAATCATCCTTGTTGGACACACCTTTTGAGAGAGATACACATGAATTGGAATTTATTAGAATACTCTATGTGCTTCACTTATATCTTTTGAGCTAGATATGTTTGCTCTAGTGCTTCACTTATATCTTTTAGAGCACGGTGGTGGTTTTATTTTGTAGAAATTATGGATCTCTCATGCTTCACTTATATTATTTTGAGAGTCTTTTAGAACAGCATGGTAATGTGCTTTGCTTATAAAATTAGTCCTAATATGATAGGCATCCAAGATGGGTATAGTAAAAACTTTCATATAAAGTGCATAGAATATGATGAGAAGTTTGATACTTGATGATTGTTTTGATATATGAGGATGGTGATATTAGAGTCATGCTAGTGGAGTAATTCTGAATTTGAGAAACACTTGTGTTAAAGTTTCTTATTCCCGTAGCATGCACGTATGGTGAACCGTTATGTGATGAAGTTGGAGCATGATTTATTTATTGATTGTCTTCCTTTGTGTGGAGGTCGGGATCGCGTGATGGTTAACTCCTACCAACCCTTTCCCTAGGAGCATGCGTTGAATACTTTGTTTTGATAACTCGTATATTTTTGCAATAAGCATATGAGTTCTTTATAACAAATGTTGAGTCCATGGATTATACGCATTCTCACCCTTCCACCATTGCTAGCCTCTCTTGTATCGCGCAATTTTCGGCGGTACCATACACCCACCATATACCTTCCTCAAAACAGCCATCGTACCTACCTATTATGGCATTTCCATTGCCATTCTGAGATATATTGCCATGCAACTTTCCACCATTCCGTTTACTATGACACACTTCATCATTGTCCTATTGCTATGCATGATCATGTAGTTGACATCGTATTTGTGGCTAAGCCACCATTCATAATTTTCATACATGTCACTCTTGATTCATTGCACATCCCGGTACACTGCCGGAGGCATTCACATAGAGTCATATTTTGTTCTAGCTTCGAGTTGTAAGTAAATAAAAGTGTGATGTTCATTACTAGAGCATTGTCCCAGTGAGGAAAGGATGATCGAGACTATAATTCCCCCACAAGTCGAGATGAGACTCCGAACAAAAAGAAAAAAAGAAAGAAAAAAAGAGGCCACAAAAAATAAAAAGGAGAAAAGGCCCAAAGAAAAAAAAGAAAAAATGAGAAAAAAAGAGAGAAGGGACAATGTTACTATCTTTTTTCCACACTTGTGCTTCAAAGTAGCACCATGATCTTCATGATAGAGAGTCTCTTGTTTTGTCACTTTCATATACTAGTGGGAATTTTCATTATAGAACTTGGCTTGTATATTCCAATGACTGGCTTCCTCAAATGCCCTAGGTCTTCGTGAGCAAGCGAGTTGGATGCACACACACTTAGTTTCCCTTGTTGAGCTTCATATACTTATAGCTCTAGTGCATCCGTTGCATGGCAATCCCTACTCACTCACATTGATATCTATTGATGGGCGTCTCCATAGCCCATTGATACGCCTAGTCGATGTGAGACTATCTTCCTCCTTTTTGTCTTCTCCACAACCACCATTCTATTCCACCCATAGTGCCATGTCCATGGCTCACGCTCATGTATTGCGTGAAAGTTGAAAGGTTTGAAAAAATTGAGTATGAAAACAATTGCTTGGCTGAAACCGGGGTTGTGCATGATATGAATATTTTGTGTGATGAAGAGGGAGCATAGCGAGACTATATGATTTTGTAGGGATAACTTTATTTAGCCATGTTATTTTGAGAAGACATGATTGCTTTGTTAGTATGCTTGAAGTATTATTATTTCTTATGTCAATATAGACTTTTGTCTTGAATCTTTCGGATCAGAATATTCATGCCACAATAAAGAGAATTACATTGAAAATTATAATGGTTAGCATTCCACATCAAAAATTCTGTTTTTATCATTTACCTACTCGAGGAATTAAGCTTGGGGATGCTTGATACGTCTCTAACGTACCTATAATTTTTTATTGTTCCATGCTATTATATGTGATGTTTTGTATGTTTAATGGGCTTTATTATACACTTTTATATTATTTTTGGGACTAACCTATTAACCCAAAGGCCTAGTCCAGATTGCTGGTTTTTTTTGCCTATTTCAGGGTTTTGAAGAAAAGGAATATCAAACGGAGTCCAAACGGAATGAAACCTTCGGGAGAGATATTTTTCGAGCGATATCTTCAAGGGAAACTTGAGAACCACGACAGAGGGAACACGTGGCGTCCACGAGGGTGGGTGCGCGCCCCCTCCCCCTGGGCGCGCCCCCTTGCCTCGTGGGCCCCATGTTGCTCCCCCGATGCCCTCCTTCCTCCTATATATACCCATGTACCCTGAAAACATCGAGGCAACAGAAAAAACCCTAATTCCACCACCGCAACCTTCTATTCCCGTGAGATCCCATCTTAGGGCCTGTTCCGAAGCTCCGCCGGAGGGGGGATCTTCCATGGAGTGCTTCTACATCAACACCATCGCCTCACCATGAGTTGTGAGTAGTTTACCACAGACCTTCGGGTCCATAGTTAGTACCTAGATGGCTTCTTCTCTCTCTTTGAATCTCAATACCAAGTTCTCCTTGGTCTTTGAGGAGATCTATTCGATGTAATCTTTTTGCGGTGTGTTTGTCGAGATCCGATGAATTGTGGGTTTATAATCAAGATTATCTATGAGAAATATTTGGTTCTTTTCTGAATTCTTTTATGTATGATTATAATATCCTTGAAAGTCTCTTCGAATTATCTGTTTGGTTTGGCCTACTAGATCTATAGTTCTTGCAACGGGAGAAGTGCTTGGCTTTGGGTTCAATCTTGCTGTGTCCTTTCCCAGTGACAGCAGGGGCAGCAAGGCACGTATTGTATTGTTGCCATCAAGGATAAAAAGATGGGGTTTATATCATATTGCTTGAGTTTATCCCTCTACATCATGTCATCTTGCTTATATGATCTTGCTGTAAAAAACAGAAACATTAGCGCTCACTAGAATAGTCACCAGATTTTACTGGAGAGTGCTATTTAGTTGATTCTTTTTGCAGATGATTAATAGGCAAATTCCTCATGTTTACCAATTTATTTCAATTTTTGGAGTTACAGAAGTATGCGAAAGTTACATATTACTACAGACTGTTCTGTTTTTGAAAGATTCTGTTTTTCGTGTGTAGTTTGCTTATTTTGATGAATCTATGAGTAGTATTGGACGATATGAATCATAGATAAGTTGGAATACAGTAGGTTTAACACCCATATAAACAAATAATGAGTTCATTATAGTACCTTTGAGTGGTGGTTTGTTTTCTTATACTAACGGAGCTCACGAGATTTTTGGCTAAGTTTTGTGTTGTGAAGTTTTCAAGTTTTGAGTATTGCTTTGATGGACTAGGGAACAAGGAGTGGCAAGAGCCTAAGCTTGGGGATGCCCAAGGCACCCCAAGGTAAAATTCAAGGACAACCAAAAGCCTAAGCTTGGGGATGCCCCGGGAAGGCATCTCCTCTTTCATCTTCATCTATCGATAACTATACACGGGACTATATTTTTATTCACCACATGATATGTGTTTTACTTGGAGCGTCATGTATGATTTGAGTATTTGCTTGTTAGTTTGCCACAATCATCCTTGATGGACACACCTTTTTGAGAGAGATAAATATGGCCTAGAAATTGTTAGAACACTCTATGTGCTTCACTTATATCTTTTGGGCTAAACAGTTTGCTCTAGTGCTTCACTTATACCTATTAGAGCACGATGGTGATTTTATTTTGTATAAATTGTTGATCTCTCATGCTTCACTTATATCCTTTTGAGAGTCTTTTAGAACAGCATGGTAATGTGCTTTGGTTATAAAACTAGTCCTAATATGATAGGCATCCAAGATAAATGTAGTAAAAACTTTCATACAAAGTGAGTTGAATATGATGAGAAGTTTGATACTTGATGATTGTTTTGAGATATGGGGATAGTGATATTAGAGTCATGCTAGTGGAGTTATTATGAATTTGAGAAATACTTGTGTTAAAGTTCGTGATTCCCGTAGCATGCACGTATGGTGAACCGCTATGTGACGAAGTTAGAGCATGAGGTATTTGTAGACTGTCATCCTTTGTGTGGAGGTCCGGGGCGCGCGATGGTTAACTCCTACCAACCTCCCCCCTAGGAGCATGCGTTGATTGCTTTGTTTTGATGACTCATAAATTCTTGCAATAAGTATATGAGTTCTTTATGACTAATGTTGAGTCCATGGATTATACGCACTCTCACCCTTCCACCATTGCTAGCCTCTCTTGTACCGCGTAACTTTCGCCGGTACCATACACCCACTATATACCTTCCTCAAAACAGCCACCATATACCTTCCTCAAAACAGCCACCATATCTACCTATCATGGTATTTCCATAGCCATTCCGAGATATATTGCCATGCAACTTTCCACCGTTCCGTTCATATGACACGCTTCATATTGTCACATTGCCATGCATGATCATGTAGTTGACATCGTATTTGTGGCAAAGCCACCATGCATAATTTTTCATACATGTCACTCTTGATTCATTGCACATCCTGGTACACCGCCGGAGGCATTCATATAGAGTCATACTTTGTTCTAGTATCGAGTTGTAATATCGAGTTGTAAATCAATATAAGTGTGATGATCATCATTATTAGAGCATTGTCCCAAAGAAAAGAAAAAGGAACCAAGGAAAAGAAAGGCCAAAAAAAAAGAAAAAAAAAGGGACAATGCTGCTATATTTTTCCACACGTGTGCTTCAAAGTAGCACCATGTTCTTCATGATAGAGAGTCTCATGTTTAGCCACTTTCATATACTAGTGGGAATTTTCATTATAGAACTTGGCTTGTATATTCCAACGATGGGCTTCCTCAAATGCCCTAGGTCTTTGTGAGCAAGCAAGTTGGATGCACACCCACTTAGTTTCTTTTGTTGAGATTTTATACATTTTTAGCTCTAGTGCATCCGTTGCATGGCAATCCCTACTCACTCACATTGATATCTATTGATGGGCATCTCCATAGCCCATTGATACGCCTAGTTGATGTGAGACTATCTTCCTCTTTTGTCTTCTCCACAACCACCACTCCATTCCACCTATAATGCTATATACGTGGCTCACGCTCATGTATTGCGTGAAAGTTGAAAATTTTGAAAAAATTGAAGTGTGAAGCAATTGCTTGGCTGAAACCGGGGTTGTGCATGATTTAAATATTTTGTGTGATGAAGATAGGGCATAGCCAGACTATACGATTTTGTACGGATAACTTTCTTTGGCCATGTTATTTTGAGAAGACATGATTGCTTTGTTAGTATGCTTGAAGTATTATTATTCTTATGTCAATATTAAACGTTTGTCTTGAATCTTTCGGATCTGAACATTCATGCCACAATAAAGAAAATTACATTGAGAATTATGTTGGTTACATCAAAAAAATTGTTTTTATCATTTACCTACTCGAGGACGAGCAGGAATTAAGCTTGAGGATGCTTGATACGTCTCCAACGTATCTATAATTTTTTATTGTTCCATGCTATTAAATATTCTGTTTTGGATGTTTAATGGGCTTTATTATACACTTATATATTATTTTTGGGACTAACCTTCTAACCCAAGGCCCAGTGCAAATTGCTGCTTTTTTGCCTATTTCAGTGTTTCGCAAAAAAGGAATACCAAACGGAGTCCAAACGGAATGAAATCTTCGGGAGAGTTATTTTTTGAACGATATCAACACAGAAGACTTGGAGTACACGCCAGGAAGCAAGAGAGGCGGCCACGAGGGTCGGGGCGCGCTCCCCACCCTCATGGGCCCCCTATTGCTCCCCTGACATCCCTCTTCCTCCTATATATACCTACGTACCCTGAAACTATCGAGGAGCACCACGAAACCCTAATTCCACTGTCGTAAACTTCAGTAGCTGTCGTGGTTTTGTCACGGCAGATGTCCTAGCAGAAGGACTTAGTCGTGGAGCCATCGCTACGGGTTAGCTTAAAGGGGTTAAAGCAGACAAGGATGCAAAGGATTTTTATACTAGTTCGGCCCCTTCGATGAAGGTAAAAGCCTACCTCTAGTTTGGTTTGGCATTGCTAGGGTTTCGATGACCAGGGAGCGAATCCGATTTGCATGTGTCTTGAGTTGTTGTTCTCTGTCCCTGAACCATCGCCGGGTCGTCCCTTTATATACACAGGATGACGCCCGATTTGGTTTACAGAATCTCGAGGCCGGCTCATAAACGTGCCGGCTCGGTCTCTATCTTTCCTATCTAACAATACAAGTTACATGTCGTATGGCGGTTTACACTTATGGGCCCTAACACCTCTTGGGCCCTGGATCTCTAGTCTTTTATAATAAAGCGCCATGTTCTATGCCTTGCTGGGCTTCAGTAGAAGTAATCCTTATGGGCATAAACTGGCCCCTTCCTGGGCGGTTTATACCTAATAGTTATATCCCTGACATTAGGCCCCAGATTGATTTGAACCTATTCACGTCAATCTTCAATGCCTTGTAGAAGCTTGGTCCTCCGTGGCTTCAAATATTTCATAAACCGCTATGACGTCATCTTCCCGGATCACATTGAACCGCCGTGACGTCATCTGTTCATTTAATACTTGTACCTGTTTTATTCTTTACTTATTAAAATCTCCAAAGAACAAGGCGACAATATCGTCCCATATCCACTTTTCGGGCTCCTTGATTCCCATGCCTGCCGTTTAACATTTCGGCTTATAAATAGGGCGAGGGGTCATTTGTCCCCCCCCCCGTCTCTTCGCTCCTTCTTCTTCCTCGCGCCCGTCCATGCCTGAGCACCGCCGCCGTCGTCGACCTTCGTTTCTGCTTCAGCACGGGCCGCTACATCACCCTGTTCGAATGAGAGATTCGTCGGCACGCCTCCGCATCCGACGACTCCAGTAAGTCCTCTCCTTCCTTTCTTTGTAGATCTTATTAGGGTTTCTCCTCTAGTTCATCATGCTAGGGCGATGTTCTTCCCTTCTTCTTCTGCCATAGCTCCGATAGTTAGTGTAGATCTAATGTTTCCGCTTGCGACTGTATCAATTAAATTCTTATCCTCCTTTAAAGTATTCCCCTATCTATATTCGTCTGAACTGCTACAGCATCTGATCAATATTAATCCTGAATATTTCTGAATTTCTGACATGTCATAGATCTGTAATACTGTTGCTGATTTTGCGAAACCTATTTTTCTATAACTTTAGATCTGCACCTTTCATATTCTCCCCGGCGGTTTAGCTTTAGAAAAAATCATAAACAATTATCAATTTCATAATAACTCCACTAGCATGACTCTAATATCACTATCCTCATATCTCAAAACAATTATCAAGCATCCAACATCTCATTCTATTCAATGCACTCAGTGTGAATTTTTTTACTACATTGACGTTGGATGTCTATCATGTGAAGACTAGTTTTATAGCCTAAGCACATTACCATGATGTTTTAATAGACTCTCAAAAGGATATAAGTGAAGCATGAGAGTTCATCTATTTATTCAATATTAAACCACCACCGTGCTCTAACAGATATAAGTGAAGCACTAGAGCAAACAACAAACTACTCCGAAAGATATAAGTGAAGATCAATGAGTAGTTGAATAATTATGTAACTATGTGAAGACTCTCTAACATTTAAGAACTTCAGATATTGGGATATTATTCAAACAGCAAGCAAAACAAAATAAACTAAATTGATGCTCCAAGCAAAACACATATCATGTGGTGAATAAAAATATAGCCTCGAGTATAGTTACCGATGGATGAAGACGAAAGAGGGGATGCGTTCCCGGGGCATCCCCAAGCTTAGGCTTTTGGTTGTCCTTGAATATTACCTTGGGGTGCCTTGGGCATCCCCAAGCTTAGGCTCTTGCCACTCTTTGTTCCATAGTCCATCAAAGCAATACTCAAAACTTGAAAACTTCACAACACAAAACTTAGACAAAAATCTTGTGAGCTCCGTTAGTATAAGAAAGCAAACCACTACTCAAAGGTACTGCAATGAATTCATTCTTTGTTTATATTGGTGTTAAACCTACTGTATTCCAACTTCTCTATGGTTCATACTTCCCAATACTACTCATAGATGCATCGGAATAAGCAAACAACACACGAAAAACAGAATCTGTGAAAGACAGAACAGTCTGTAGTAATCTGCAGGGTTCGCCTACTTCTGGAACTCCAAAAACTTCAAACTAAATTGGTAAATTTGCACAATTTGTCTACCAATCATCTGCAAAAAGAATCAACTAAAAAGCGCGCTCCAGTAAAATCTTCTTTAGCTAGCGCTAACGATTCTGTTTTTCACAGCAAGATCACATAAACTTCACACAAGTCTTCCCAAAGGTTCTACTTGGCACAAACACTAAAAAAACATGAAACCACATCTAATCAGAGGCTAGATGCAATATTTATTCCCTAACTAGAAAACTGAAATAAAGTTGGCAGCGTTTCTCCCGAAATGAAATCGGAAATGAGAATTAGAGACGAGAATTTGCCAGATGGAAAGGCCTCTGCGAGGATCTGTTTTTTGGAAATCCGGGCACATGAGGTGTGCACCGATAGAGAGAAAAATATGCGACTTTGCATGCCCACAAGTACTGCCGAAAATTACCCGGGGTGAAGCAAGTGTGCATGTGACATGCAGTATAATCCAAACTAGCAAACAGAAGAACTAAAAATGCAAGGAAGAACACACCAGACAAATTATACTAAAGTATTTTAATGCTAGTGGGTATATGTAATCCTGGTACACATATACCTGCCCTAGCATGCATTTTATTTTAGACTCAAGATGAGCCAATGTTATTTTAGTGTATGTGATCTACTAATTAAAATCTGTTTAGCAACATACCGCCAACCCTGTCAAACATTTTTGCTTGACAAAGCGACAAGCAAAAACAACACAAAACACAAAAGCACACAAACATACATATCATATGGATTACACCATTGCAAGCATCCAACAAAAGCACGAACGCGCTATGCGCTACCCGAGACTACTCCCTCCGGGACACAAAAGTTTATCCTCCTATCGAGGATGGACAAACTGACTGACCTACTTGCAGAAACAAATGACTGCATGACTAAAGTCATGCAGAAGACTGGGCTTGCCGGGGCTCTCCGGGAGGGCGAAGACTGAGCCAATCTCCATCTTCATCGTCCGACAGCACTATGGGTGGGGATTCGGCTATTGCGGGTGTGGCTGAAGTTGATCCCAGTAAATGCTAATAGTGGATCCGGTAAAGAGCCTGGTCAAAGGTGATGGGGGTCGGTCTAGGCCACATCACAGGCCGAGAAGGTAACACGGGTTCAGATGGCATCGGGTGAACAACTTGAGATGTGAACCTACGAGCTTCACTGTAAGCTTCCTTGACAACTCGTACTGCATCATTGTTCAGGGTTCTAAATTCGGCTAGAATCTTGGAAATCATCATCCCCTGAGGAGTGATATACTGTACCAAGCGAGCGATTATGGGATCCTCCCCTTGGATAACTGGAGAAGGTTGCATCACTGCTTCCGCCACAATGGGGAAGAAGCAGAACTCCTGCTTCTCTGCCACTTGCGGGAACTTGGTGCGGAGGTGAAGGATGGCCTCCACAGCAGTGGCCTGAATAGCCAAATCAGAAGTAGGCATGGCTCTGCCCTGAAGAACCAAGGACTGACCATCTGCTACAGGACTTGGGCAGATGTGCACCCTAGCATCATAGCGATGAAGGTGAGGGGCGGGTGATGACTGAAACACCAGGTATTTGGGGCTGGCGTTACAGCCCAAGGCTTTGCTGAGCATCTCAATAAGGAGAGCTGGAAAGCCAGGGTGGTTGATAGCAAAGGTGCGGGTGTAAAACTTGGAAGCTTTTAGGGCTCTAGTCATGGCTGGAGTGTTACTAGCTAGGCTTCTCTGCAGAGACATGGCGGACTGAGGAGTGAGCGGTCCGGCTAGCGAAAAGGGGGTTTTATAGGCAGCTATGCGGGGCATGCCCGCATGGTGCGGCACCTTACCCTGAAGAGTAGGCGGTGCGCCCGACCGAAAAAGATAAGGGCGCTATTTGCTCCCTGGATAACTAGGCACGGACAGCGGGGTGAGGACGTGTCGGTCCTGACTACGCCACCTGTTGATTAACAGTGGCCATGCCGGATGTTGGGGACAGGTCAAATCCCTTAGGGTTATTAAGGGTTGATGGTGGCGGTGATCTAATGCTAGGATAATCTATGCCAGCCTGGCTGCTCTGATACCATGTCCTGTGGGAGCCCGATTTGCAAAGAACAGGGGGCCTTCGCACGTCAGCCCAGGATAACACGTAACGCATGACAGGTCCAAGATACAACATTCCAGGTACGATAATATTCATCAAATATTGATGTCTGCTACGCACCCTTCTTCTTGTAGACGTTGTTGGGCCTCCAAGTGTAGAGGTTTGTAGGACAGTAGCAAATTTCCCTCAAGTGGATGACCTAAGGTTTATCAATCCGTGGGAGGCGTAGGATGAAGATGGTCTCTCTCAAGCAACCCTGCAACCAAATAACAAAGAGTCTCTTGTGTTCCCAACACACCCAATACATTGGTAAATTGTATAGCTGCACTAGTTCGGCGAAGAGATGGTGATACAAGTGCAATATGGATAGTAGATATAGGTTTTTGTAAACTGAAAGTATAAAAACAGCAAGGTAGCAAGTGGTAAACATGAGCATAAACGGTATTGCAATGATAGTAGAGAAGGCCTAGGGTTCATACTTTCACTAGTGCAAGTTCTCTCAACAAGGGTAACATAATTGGATCATATTACTAGCCCTCAACATGCAACAAAGAGTCACTCCAAAGTCACTAATAGCGGAGAACAAACGAAGAGATTATGGTAGGGTACGAAACCACCTCAAAGCTATACTTTCTGATCGATCTATTCAAGAGTCCGGAGTAACGTTCAATCTATCACAGAGTTCGTACTAGAATAACACCTTAAGACACAAATCAATCAAAACCCTAATGTCACCTAGATACTCCAATGTCACCTCAAGTATCCATGGGCATGATTATACGATATGCATCACACAATCTCAGAAACATTTATTCAACCAACACATAGAACTTCAAAGAGTGCCCCAAAGTTTCTACCGGAAAGTCAAGACGAAAACGTGTATCAACCCCTATGCATAGGTTCCCAAGGTCACGGAACCCGCAAGTTGATCACCAAACATACATCAAGTGGATCAAATGATATCCCATTGTCACCACAGATAAGCACGTGCAAGACATACATCAAGTGTTCTCAAATCCTTAAAGACTCAATTCGATAAGATAACTTCAAAGGGAAAACTCAATCCATTACAAGAGAGTAGAGGGGGAGAAGAAGATCCTACTAGAATAGCAAAGCTCGCGATACATCAAGATCGTGCCATCTCAAGAACATGAGAGAGAGAGAGAGAGATCAAACACATAGCTAATTGTACATACCCTCAGCCCTGAGGGTGGACCACTCCCTCCTCGTCATGGAGAGCGCCGGGATGATGAAGATAGCCACCGGAGAGGGATTCCCCCGTCCGGCAGGGTGCCAGAACGGCTGTAGATTGGTTTTCGGTGGCTACAAAGGCTTTCGGCGGCGGAACTCCCGATCTAGGTTAATTTCCGAAGGTTTCAGTATTTATAGGAATTTTTGGAGTCGGGCCAAGTAAAGGGGAGCTACGGGTCGTCCTCGATATAGGGGGCGTGCCCCCCTGCCCAGGGCATGGCCCCCACCCTCGAGGGCAGCCCGTGGCTCTCCCGGCCCAACTCTTTTGCTTCGGGGGCTTCTTTTGGTCCAGAAAAAATCGTCAAAAATTGGCTCGACAATCGGACTCCGTTTGATTTTCCTTTTATGTAAAACCCTAAAACAGGAGAAAAACATAAACTGGCACTGGGCTCTGGGTTGATAGGTTAGTCCCAAAAATCATATAAAAGTGTAAAATAAAGCCCATAAGACATCCTAGAAGGATAATATGATAGCATGGAACAATCAAAAATTATAGATACGTTGGAGACGTATCAAATATCATGGTATATGATTACATCATTGATGAATATAATTATCTGGCATAGCCCTAAGGCTATTTACATGGCAGTGGAAGTCTATTTAACTGGTGGCGGAAGTCTTGGTTTGGCGGCGGAGTAACTCTGGCTGGGCTCCACAACTCACAGGACTGGCAAGATTACGGCCTAGCGCGATGGAGCAAGCAAACCATTCGAGTGTGACCTACAAAACTGGCATGACACGCTAGGTCTGTACATTGAATGTACTTGCAAGACAACCAAATACATAGCATCCAAACAAGCAGAAGACAAAGCAAGAACCAAGCGCATGCAACAACCTATCTTATATCCATTACTAAACATGGCATGATACAGATCAACTGAGCATTAACAACATCATAGCATCTACTAGTATTTTAATAACATGGCATATTAAATCATGTTTATAACACCCATATCATCTTAATCATGGCATAATTTTCATATATAAATCAAAGCATGGCATGGAATCATGGGACTACGCTAAAAATAAACTACTATACATATATTCAATGCAAGCATAACAGGATAATTTTATGCAAACATTTCTTGTTATACCATGGTTCATTAAAATGCAATAGATTATTCATGCAATGCAACAAAACTTGTGCACCGAGTCCCTCGGACTCTCTTACCAACGGGTTGCCTCGCAACCAAACAGTGATCTTTCCGGCGATCACAACCACGACCAACACTTGGTCTCCAACACTCAATGAGACCTCGTCTCGTGAGCATAGCAAAACATCATCGTGACTTCCCACGACCATATCATAGTCCAAGTCAACACATTCTTGTTACCATCGTAATTAATTTTATTATTTTAGGTTTATCCTCCATTTCGACCAAGACCCGACAGTGTGACCTACTACGAACTGTGTGCTATCGATAGACTTTTATAAACACTCTGCAGAAGTAGCGCACTGTACCCACACCACGGAACCCATGGCCTCGTCATCCCATTCGGGTGGACCAACAGCGTTCCGACGAAACCGACCTATTGTCATGACACTCTCCCGGCCACTCCGACTCATTCCCCCTGGGCTAGTCCTGGGTGGCCCCGTGTCTACCAAAGACACACGACCACCGTCGTGTCCAAACATAAACGGTCCCAAACGGGGACCCGGTACCAATACAACAACAACGGGCACACAAGGCTTATGTCTGCCTACCTGATGAGGGTAGCGCGTGCCTATAACCTTCCCTAGTTGGAGGCACCGGCGAGAGGCGCGACAATAGTTCGCATTAAGGCCTTCCCACAAAGGCAAATGTGGCTGCACTAAATAAGTTCGATTTGGTGGCACCATGACTCGATCTCATCAATGACGGAGGAGTTTTGTTATTATTAATCATTTTATTATTTCTCCATCATCATGAGCATATTTACAAGAATGCAACAATGAGCATGCATCATACAAAAGCATGTACAAAATATCGAACTTCTTAGGTGCACAACTATAACATAAAGAATATGACAAAACTGAGTACTAGCATATTAACGCTGCATTAAAAGCATCATAGCATTTTATAACGATGGCATAAAAGCAAGTAGAGTAGTGACATGGCATTATTAAGAACAACATCCTAACTAGCATGGCAAGAGATATCATGACAACACAAGCATGCATGAAAATACATAAAAGAAATATTGCAGCTAAAAACAATAAGCCAACAACTGCAACTACACATACACAAGGCTCAAGCAAAGTCAACATGCGAGTTCGGGGCTCATGATAAGAGGTTGGCTTGCCTGGGGCTGATAAATACTCGGAGAAGAAGCGGGAAACGATCGGGGAAAGAGTTGCCGGAAACACTTCTCTCTCGAAAGAGGCTGGTTAACGGCAAGGGCAAAATGGTCATTTTCAGAATGTTGAAACATAATGAAAATGATGTTAACAGAACGGTCTCGAAGAAACGAAGAAGTGGGCTTTGGATTCACCTCACTCAGAGTTATGGATAAAAAGATATGGACATTTAAAGCTCGGGGACTAGTCTGTAAAAATACTTCTACAAACAGGTCCCTGGTAGTTTAAACAAAACGTGTCTTTTCTGAGAATACGTTTTCCAGAGAGGAAAACGCATTTTTGGCCGAAGAAGAGGAAGAATATGCTTCCGTTGGTTGAAAGCGCACTCCCCAGGAATACGCTTTCGCGAGGGGAAAGCGACTTCGCGGCGGGGCGTTGCCACTTACGCTGACATGGTGCTGGGCCAGGCCATTCGTTCGCCGACAGGTGGGGTCATGCGGGAAGGGGCCCGCCTGGCCAGACTTCTTCTTCAACCTCTCGCGCCGGCGTTCGGCCGCGGCAGAGGAGGACCCCGACGGGGCTCGTCGGCGATTCCGGCCGCCTCCCGCGGTGCTCGGCATACCAACGTGCTCGGGGATCCGAGCCGCATCGCCTGGTCGGCCTCCCGGTGGCTGAAGACGATGGGAACGGGAGCAGCCTCGACCGAAGCAGACTGCCACGTTGGGCGGCGACGAGCACGGCTGCCTGGTGCGTCGGAGGGTGAGGGAAACGGCAGGGGAGGGTTGCTGGATGAAGACAGGAGCTCGGGTGATGGAAGAAGGCAAGGAGGGGAACGGCTTAGAGCGAATTCGGCTGAGACAAAGCGGCGACCATGGCGATGAGGGGGAGGAAGGGAAGCTCCTCGAGCTCGAGCTCGGACGAGGCGCCGGCGGGATATTTATAGCCGGGGCAAAGGCACCCGAGCTGGTGGCCGCCGAGCGAGTCCGGCCACGGCTCTGCCGGCCACAGCAGTCATGGGGGTGCACAGGAAGGCGACGAGGAGGGTGCAGACGAGTGCCAGTGAGTCACGGAGTCGGGCAGTGCTCGAAGACGAGGGGAGGAAGAGGACAGAAGTGACGACGGCCATAGTAGCACACTGTTCGACCATTGGAGCGACTCGCTGGAGAAGAAAACGGAGGGGGCAGGAGGTCCAGGGGGAAGAGGACGGCGAGGGGGTCCTATTTGGCAGAGTGGCGAAGCCAGAGCCGGTCGGAGCAGCGGTGCCGCCGACAACAGTGGCGAGACCACCATTTTGGCTGGCGTTCCGCGTGATCACCGCGGACAAGGCGCGTCCCAGAGTTCTTACTGGAGTAAAAACATGTCTACTGCGTAGTCCCTCGAAGGTAAAGAGTTACCATGGTAAAGAAGTAGGCAGAGACAAAATAGAATGAGTAGAATGAGCTTCACAAGTTTGTTGTTGCAAACTTGACAGCATTCTGGAGGTGAAACCAGAGGAGTAGAAAAGTAACCAAGATGTGTGGGAGGCTTAGGTTAACAAGGACTATGATCTTGGGAGTTTTGAGGTCATTAGGACAGATATTTAGTATAGTTAATGTAAAACTCCCAAAATTAGTCCAGAAACCAAATGAGGATGAAACACTCACTAGGAGTGATGGAATGTGCTAATATTAGGCAAAGCTTGATTATTTGGTCATACAGTGATGCTGTAAAAAGCTCATACCAAATGGACTTGCCAAATTAGTACTTGCTTCACAAACATCATTTCTGACCAAAAGCTTAGGAAAACTCTAGGGAAATATTGGCTACATGAAATGAGCCAATATCTTGGGAAGATGAGTTATAAGACTAGGGGAGGTCTTGGTAATATTTTCAGCTACAATGGAGCAAGATAAAATGTACTTGCTTCAAGAACTGAAAATTTTGACAGAAAGCAAGAATTGCTTCTGTGCTCACATAACTCAATAAAATGAGCTAATTTTGGGCAGATGCTAATGATTTGGATTTCTTGAGAGGATGGATGAGTTTCATCCCATTTGAAAAAATTATGAAGGTACTTCCTTCACAAACTTGTATTCTGGTCAGAAACTTTGAAAAATTGCCCAAGGATCTAGGATGAAAGGGTTGAGCTCATATTTGGTATCCATGCGTGATTTATCAATATTATTCACCCTGCCAAATTACAGCTTAATAGGAATTAAGAATAGGGCACTTCATTTGCAAAATTTCAAAGAGGGCAGAAACTTGCATTGGATCATGTGCCAAAAATTTGAACTGTGGGACATGAAATAATGATGGAACTAATGATTATATAGCAAGGACAAGCTCCACCATTTACGGGAGAATTTTCCCTGCTATAAAAATAATAGTTCCTTTGGAAAATGGCAAAAATGCAATATTGGCTAAAAATAGGAAAAGGCAATTTTCCTTAGTTTAATGTGGCCAATACTTTTGCCACAGCTTGGATTAGGCATAAGTATCAACTCCACCAATTTTCATGAATTTAGGAGATGGATAGCTATGCCTCTGGATTTTATTCCTCAGATAGACAACAAAAGGAATAAATCATAATTCAAAAATATTGCATAGGACTTGGCAATATTTTTGTATATCCAAGATGGTCTCTTGGAAAGGATAGAATGATCAACAGATCAATGCAAATGATGGATCCTTTGTAAGCACAAAAGGGCACCTATAAATTCCAAAGGTTTGAAATTAGGGTTTGAGAGAGTTTGAGGGGATGCAACTGAGGTCTTGCCCACTGACAAAGATATGAGCAAGGTTTTGAAGAGTTAAAAATGACCAGAAATCTCAGGGTCATCTAGAAATCCTCATGAGAAAATTTGAAAAAGGGTTGCCAGGAAGAAATAACTAGACAAAATTGATAACCCAATTTTGAGCCTGTTACATGGACGGGCCCAACACTGAACTTGGTGGAATGTCTATCCAAAAAAGGAAAGATGCCAGCTTTCCTCACGCCAAACACCACAGTCACCCTAAAGATTGGAACCAGACTTGGTTTTACTGCTTAGACACATCTCCAGCTGATGAAAATCATCTGCCGGGTTACCATCCTCACCGGTTTCCTGATAATCATCCTTTCCCTCAACGGCTAAGTGCCCGGGAACGATCCCAATACGCCTCGCAACTCTCAAAGCTCCGGGCCTTTACCGCCAACGGTTTAACAGTCATTGATTTTGTCCGTTGTTGGATTTCTTGGAGCATTCTACCGCTAAGCCGGCATTCCGGTTTGATGTGTGACTATACCGGAAACCCCAAAGATCTTCTGCGCCATACTAAAGTTGTGCTGTCATAGGGTGAAGTCAATGAATCTGTTAAAAAGATATTGAATGAACCGGTCGACGCTTGCAGCAAAACTGGGCTGGCCCCTTTCTGCGAGTCCAATAAACTGCCATCGGCGAGTCTTCTTATGTTGCTTGTTTTATTTCAATCTGTTTTAGTATCCTTTCTGAATGACCTCACAACCTTTATCAGGGTAATGATCCGTTCTAGAAGAGGAAACCCCAGGATAAACCGGTAAAGGCAGCTCGCCTCAAAACCACGGCTGTTAAGAAAACTGTTAAGAAGAAAACCACTGAAGCATCTGAATCCAATCTTGATGATGATGAACCGGCCTCAGAGGTATCACTTGACTCCCTTGGCTCCCTTTTCTTGCATCTTATTGACAATGACTGTACTCAGGAAAACGCTGAAGGCAGCGAGGCTGATGACGTCGAGGTAATTACCCTTTTCTCCGGTTCAGATCCTCTGCCAACACCGAAAATTCGTCGAGCAAGCCGGAAAGTACAATTTTCTGACCCGTTCGCTTACTTGGACCCAAACTTTATTTTGAAGAAACAGCAACATGAAGCTCGCCGCACAACACGGCATAGTGGACAAGTTATCGAATCCACCGGTTTACCACAGACACCAGCCCGGAGACATTGATCAGAGGTCTTGTATACTCCAGATGTTCTTTATCCCAAAGCGGGTCATATTCGCCAGCCTCTTAATCCGTCTGATTCAAATTATCAGGATACTCCTCATTCGTCATCCGGCGAGTCAATAGCTATACAGCTTCCTCCTCTCAATACTGTTCCTGGTTAAGTTTTTATTTTCCTGTTATTCCTTTTCTTTTACTCCACTGACTATCTTTATCTTTAAATTTTGCAATAAGCCAAAGTCTAGCAAGAAGGCTAAATTGAATAAACCGGCAGGTGATAATACAAACCTTGAACCGGAAAAGAATCCTGAGCCAGCCGAAGAAAATGCTGAGGTCTTGCATGATGATCCTCCTCCACTGGATCATGAATCCTTTACTGAACAAGAAGCTGTGCCAATGGACCTTGGCGATAATCCAACTAGCCCAGTCCGGGCCAGTAATACTCCAGCCAGACCCACTGCCGCTTCAACAGAAGATGTCCAAATTACTGGCTTTGGTTACACTGCTCCTGGTGAACCTGTTGCTTTATCGAAACATACTACTAAAGACAAGGTCTCTGGCAAGGACAAAGGCAAATGGAATGCCGATTTGTCAAGCTATGCTCAACTCAGTGCCCAAGATCTTCATTTCGGCTACCTGAACCAGATGTATACAAGCCGTGATCATGAAGTCAGTTTAGTGAATCTTATGAAGGAGCGATATGAGGTAAACTTCTTCTTAATTTCATGCAATCTTATTCCTGCTTAAGCCCAATAGCTTGACTCAAGTCCACCGTAGCCCCCAAGGGCCGGTTTATCTCTTCAGGATGAACCGGGACTTCAGAATGCCCAATATGTAGTTTTCTCACATGTGTAGTCCCCAAGGGCCGGTTTATCTCTTCAGGATGAACCAGGACTTTTACTCTGTAACCTTCTTTGAACAATAACACATTAGCCCCCAAGTGCCAAGTGTATAACTAGTTATATGCTTGGGACTTTGATAAAGATGCCTGATAACTACAAATAGGCATTAGCCCCCAAGTGCCAAGTGTATAACTTGTTATATGCTTGGGACTTTGATAAAGATGCGTGATAACTGCAAATAAGCATTAGCCCCCAAGTGCCAAGTGTATAACTTGTTATGTGCTTGGGACTTCCAATATGTACCAATGTATGATGTGTGCTTCTCTTTGGAGGCTGATCTAAATCAGAATGAATCTCAAATAGCTGAGCTCCAAGACAACCTGAAATTCCAGCAAACCACCGCTTCCAAGACCAAGGATGAGCTGACCCTCTGATAACCCTCAACCGTAAGGGATCGAGATAGTCTTCGCGGGTAAGAATAACCCAATTTATTGATTCGACACACAGGGAGCCAAAGAGTATTTATAAGCTTTAACAGTTGAGTTGTCAATTCCACCGCACCTGAAATATACTTACTTGCAACAAAGGATAAGTGGTAACAGTGATATGATAGTGATGATAGTAATAGTAAAAGTAAACAGCAAAAGTAAATAGCAGTAGTAAATGGCAAAAGTAGCAACTAGTGACAAGCAAGGTTTAAAATACTGTAGGCTAGGGAGATGGATGGTTGGGCGCTGCATGGATGAGATAGTTTCTAACTTGGGGCACGACACACGGAAAAGTAATGATCATCTAGGCAAATATCAAACATTAGGCATGTATCCCGTAGGTAGTTGTACGTGCTTGCAATAAGAACTTGCACAACATCTTTTGTCCTACCATCCCGCTACGAATGGGGCCAAAAGGAACTAATGGATATTAAGGTGCTCCTGTCAAAGAGCACCGGAACAAAGCAATGAACTCAATGGATACATGTAATCCTCAAACTACAGACCATCCCCTTTGGAGTCCCAAGCTGTCACTTTTGGGATCGCCGGTTCCGAACCGTAACAGGTGCATACAACTCATAGATAGGATCAAGAACACAAATATATTCATGCAAACACATATGGTTCAGATCTGAAATCATGGCACTCGGGCCCTAAGTGTCAAGCATTAAGAATAACAAGTTGTAGCAAAGATGATAAACACCATAGTAGATGATAGGCAATATGCCCCAACAATCTGACGAACTATTACATGATCTAACTCATCCAATCCCTACCATCCCCTTCGCCTACAGCAGGGGAATTACTCACACATGAAGGGGGAAGTCATGGAGGGATGATGGAGTGGTGATGATGATGACGATGGCGACGATCTCCCCTCTCCGGAGGCCAATTCAGCCTCCAGATTAGCCCTCCCGAAGAAGAACAGAGGGTGGCGGCGGCTCCGCGACGAAAAACTGCGAAAGAACTTCCGATCTGGGGTTTCTGTGTCGGGAGGAAAAATACGGGCTAAAGTAGGGCACCAGGGGGTGTGGGCCCCACCCAGGCGCCCCCCCCCCCCCCGGCACGGCCCGGGGGGGCGCCCACAGGGCGCCTGGGCACCCCTGGCCCCCCTCTGGCCCCATTTCTGGTATTTGGTTCCTTCGGGTGCGTGGATTTTCTCTAATTTTTCATGGATTTTTCTGAGATACTTAAAAATCCGTTTTCCTGCACACAAATAAACCATACAGGCAGCTCTGCTGAAACCAGCGTCAGTCCGGGTTAGTTTAGTCCAGATCATGCAAGAATGAGGCCAAAACAATATCAAAAGTGTTTGGAAAAGTAGATACGTTTGAGACGTATCAACTCCCCCAAGCTTAGCATATTGCTTGTCCTCAAGCAATTCAGTTCAACGAACTGGACGCGACAAAGAAAACTTTGACAAACTCTTTTGCTTCATCAGATGTATATAAGCATGTACTACGAAAAGAGTTTAGCAAGTATTGAAACAGTACTTATGAGGACAATGCAAGGGGCAATCCTTCTTTCAAGTGACCAGTCACAAATACTTAGAAGTAAATAATATATTACTGAAAATCAAGACAAGATCACATTGCACATAGCTTGAGCATATTAGGGTGGTATCTCGCTAGCCTCCATGAGTGAAGCAAAACATAAATGCAGAGACTCCTCCAAAGTTTTAAAGGAGACTAGAACTAAGAATTCAGAATAAATCATATCACAAGTATGCAGAAGACAATGTAATACTTTGGGACAATGCACATTACACTCAGAATGACAATTATGCTCTCCTAGTCGGTGCTTTGAAAAAAGAAGGTGAGACTCTCGAACCGTGGCTTTTATTGGCAAAGTTGAAAACCCGTGATCGGAAACAAAAACTAAACATGTACCAGAGCTCTTGGTTTTAAAAACAGAATTAAACAGGTTTTTTGAGAGGTGCATATTTTGTCAACGAATGCTAGCAGATAACTCAATCACTTTTTAGGTTAGACAAGTCTCGAGGAACGGCTCCCGCATGAGGACGATCACATACTCTTAATCTCCTTTGTTTATCACTGCCAAAGTTTTCTGATTTCTCATGAACAAAGCGTGAAGGAGGGTTTGTTTGTTATATTATCTTTTCGAGCCGGGCGCACTCAATGCCAGTCCCTTTTCATATTAGGGGTTTGCACATTATACATGCAATCCAGGGGTGAAACTTGTCCAACTTAAAGAGATCATGGATTAACTACTACTTCCTCATGAGCTAAAACATAGGCACAAAAAGAGAAGTGCTTTTGAATAATTTCGAGATGGTACATGAAAGTCTTCGTTAGGAATGGCAGGTAAATACCATGTATAGGAAGGTATAGTGGACTCATATGGCATAACAGGTTTAAAGGTTTTGGATGCACAAGCAGTCATTCCGCTTAGTACGGGTGGAGGTTTAGCAAAAGACTGGGAAGCGACCAACTAGAGAGCAATAACGGTCATAATCATGCAGAGCGACAAAGCAACATTGAATCGGGCATGAAAGTGATATAACTATTCTAAAACTCAAAGATCATCAAGGCAAAGTAGACTTTTAGTCTTAAACATGTGTAAGCATGTGCCAAGTCAATCCAAAAATTCTCTAAAGGGAAATACCACCTTAGTATACCAGACCATGAACAGTGCAATGCATGTAGATCATTTCAATAACACATTATATACTCTAGTTATTCGAGACTAGCCACAAGGAAAGCATGAACCACTGGAAGAGCATTGTAAACATAGCACTATGTCGCTACAAGCTGGTCTCTAGATCATAAGTACAGGCATATGTACAAAAGTAGAAACAATAAGAGTTCATACCGGTCTTCCTTGTTGCTTCCTTTCAGTCGATCTTCGTCATTACTGCTTGTCACTTGCACGATCGAACGTAGGAAATATAATCAAATGCCATCACGGACTCGAGCTGATCTCTGAAAACAAAGCAAACTAAAGAGAAAAAAGGAAATCTTTTTGGGTTTTTTAAGGTTGAATAAAAGCAAAAGAAAGAGAAAATCTTTTTGTTGTTTTTGCAAAGAGAAAAATAAAGAAGAACGGGCAAAAACTTTGAAAAGATCAAAGTGAATAAAACGGATAATACAATGGAAAAAGTGAGAAGGGCACGTACTCCCCCAAGCTTAGGCTTTTGGCCTAAGTTGGTAGCAGCTACTGCCCCCAGGAGCCTCCTACTCCAGGGGTATGGTGGTGAGACCAAGGGTCGTAGAAGGATGATGGCGCGTACACCGAACTCCTCGGAGTTCCGAGCGCCAAACAGAGGAAGACCCTTCACCAAACTCGGTGGCGGTCTCTTCCTGAAAATGTGGTATCTCACCGTGCCTCTCCTCGTTGGGCACAACCCCCTCCATGGGGTTATGGAACTGATGCTGGACCATGAACTCATCGAACTGGACAACATCAAAGGACCATCCATTCCTGCGAGAAAAATCAAACAAAAGAGGTGCAGGTAGACGGATCTCGCGTTCCGCGGTAGTTCCGAAACACAAGATATAAACAAGGTTATCAAGCTCAGAACCCATGGTAACAAACTTATGCCTTTTCATAGCAGCAAGATCAAAGCTTAAATAAGTAAAAGGAGTATCATCAGGGTGTGGGGTGCCTCCAAGATGCTCTAAGATAAGTGTGGCATAAATGCCACCATATAAGTCCCCCTTGTTACCGTTCATAGCAAGGCGTCGAGCAATTAAGGTACCAAGATTATAATCAGATCTCCCTGAGAGGGCTGCTGCCAGGATAGCAATATCCGGAGCAGAAATGCTGCTCGTGTTGTCACGAGCTAACACCCCTCTAGCAATATAATATGGAAAATACCTGAGGTGAGGAAACAAGATGCTGGAGATCTTCGACCAATGAATATCCCTCGTACCCATGCTGCAGAGAGAGTTGATGACGGTTTTCAGTTCGGAGGGCTGAGTGGCCATCCTTGCCGTCCTCCCAACGTTCGGCACACCTATTACTTCACAAAAATTTCCCAGAGTCATGGTGATAAGATCATTATAAATTTTAAACTCAATAGCACCTGAATCAGGATTATATCTAAAACTGTTAATGAAACTAGAGGTGAGTTTTTGATACTGGGTAACAAGGCTCGTGACGAGTCGTGTCAAACCTGCATTAGCACAAAGATTATAAAACTCATCCTTGATTCCCGCAGCTTCCATGAATTCATCACATGGAAATGTCATCGCACGTGCTGGACTTGTATCTTCCAACAACTCCAGGGGCACATGATCTTCATTATAGCTCACCCTAGCAGTCGATGGTGAAGCTGTGGCTCTAGTAACTCGATCGGAGTGTGCGGGCCTCCTCTTCTCAAGCCATCCTTTTGCCCTTCCTAACAAACTCATTTCTGAAGAAAAAAATTACAATTTACAAAAACGAGGATTAAAACAAAGTGAGCTAAGGCAAACTACTCAACTCACTTGCCCAAGGCATAAACTTGCATCAAAACTTGGAAAACAACTTTCTACACATGCATGCAAGCTCATCTCTATAGCACCAAGAACTACTAAATACTCACAAATGAGGTCACCAATCAAAAATCTAATTGGAGGGGTGGAGGAGTCACATACCAGGGAGTATTTGCTCAAAATGTCAGCTCAAATGATGGGCTGTAGAGAGAGATCGAAGAATCGCCTCCAAGAACAGCAAGAACAGCAAGAACAAGACCAGAACTCGGGTTTCTGGAAAAAAAGAGAGAGAAGGG
The DNA here is from genome assembly GCA_902687465.1 of Secale cereale. NCBI lineage: Eukaryota > Viridiplantae > Streptophyta > Magnoliopsida > Poales > Poaceae > Secale > Secale cereale. Next base: position 415,308,526 of record LR738709.1, read on the forward strand.
AAGAAGAAGTACCTGGAGGGGGGTCCCGTGGGCCCCAGGCGCCCTGTGGGCGCGGCCAGGGGCTGGGCCGCGCCAGCTGGCCGCCTGGACCACTGGTGGCCCCCCTGGCTTCCCCAGGACTTTCCGGGTCTCTCCCGTTGCGGAAATTTTTAATATAATTTTTCTGGAATTTTTCTGAAAACTTCACTGTTGAACTTTTTTCGAAGTTCAAAAAGCTGCGAAACTCTCTGAAAACTTGAAGCAGTTAGTAGTATTGTGAGGCTTCAAAAACATAAATACTTGGTACAGCAAGTAGTACAAAGCTAAAAACAAATGAAAATATAACAAGCTCAACTTTTTATCCATATAAAACATATTTGTTAATAAGGTTGATCAAGTCTTACCAACAAACAGGCGATATATAGAGCAAAAAGTCTCACCTCTCACGAAGTAATCACTGAACCTTTACCTTGATGGACATTGTCCCTACCATGATAGTTTTGTATTTGTGAGGCACATGTAGTGGACAATCCCATTCTCCAATTTTCACGGTCTCGATATTCTCTATAGAGTTGAGGGCATGCCTCCTGTCGGTCTTCTTCGGAAAATATACCGTGTGTTCTTTATCATCCACATGGAAGGTAACCTTCCCTTTATTGCAATCAATAATAGCACCTGTAGTGTTAAGAAAAGGTCTACCAAGAATAATGGACATGCTCCCATCCTCGGGCATGTCAAGCACAACAAAATCAGTAAGAATTAAACAATTAGCAACTTCTACTGGAACATCCTCACAAATACCTATCGGAACAGCGGTTGACTTGTCAGCCATCTGAAGGGAGATATCTGTAGGAATTAGTTTCTCTAAACAAAGCCTCTCGTAAAGAGAGAGAGGCATAACACTCACTCCTGCTCCAAGATCACATAAAGCAGTTTTGACATAATTATTCTTTATGGAGCAAGGAATGGTGGGTATACCTGGATCACCGAGCTTCTCAGGAATCTTTCCACTGAAAGAATAGTTAGCAAGCATAGTAGATATTGCATCATTAGGAAATTTTCTTTTATTAGTGACAATATCTTTCATATATTTTGAATAAGGAAGTAACTTAATAGCATCAGTCAAGGGTATCTGAAGAAAAAGAGGTTTAATCCACTCACAAAACTTATTATAATGCTCTTCTTCTTTAGATTTGATGGACTTACCTGGAAAGGGCATGCGTTTCTGTACCCATGGTTCTTTCTCCTTCCCATGTTTTCTTGTGATGAAGTCTTCTTTAGTGTACCTCTTACGTTTGTCAGGTGCTTCTTCTTCTCGAACTTCAGGCGGATCGTTTTTCTCATTATCATTACCTTCAGGTTCAGCACCGTCTTCAGTCTCAGCATCGGAAATAGATACACTGTTGGGATCAATAGCTGGCTCTTCATCTGCAATAGGGTCATTAGAATTGTCAGTCTCCTTATGTTTCTTCTTCCTATTTGGAGAGACAACAATTTCTTCTTCCTGCATTTGAGAATCTTGCTCGATTCTCTTCGGATGTCCCTCTGGATAAAGAGGATCTTGAGTACTAGTTCCTCCTTGGGTCTTAATCCCAAAAGCCTGCAATTTATCTTGTTTGGCATTGTTAGCAAGCAAATCTCTTTGCACATTAGAAATTTGATCAAGCTGAGTTTGAACCATATGAAAATGCTTCACAAGACATTGAACATCATTAACCGTTCTATCTAAAACATCAAGCAACTTTTTGATGGCAAAGGAATTATCATGCAACTAACTTTCTATCCTCTCATTAAAATGATTCTGTTTCATAATAAAATTATCAAACTCATCTAAACATTGATCAGGAGGTTTACCATGAGGGATGTCACCTGCGTTGAAATCTAAAAGAGAATGTACCTCTACCATAGGAGGGTGAGTGGTAGGCTCACACAGCTTCTCAATAGGGGGTAGATTCTTCACGTCTTCAGCTTTAATACCTTTCTCTTTAATAGACTTCTTTGCTTCTCGCATATCCTCGGGGCTTAGAACAAACATGCCCCTCTTCTTTGTTGGTGGAGGTGGTTCAGGGATGGACCAATCTTCATGGTTTTTGGCAATCCTGCCCATTAAATCTTCCGCATCGTCCGGTGTTCTTTTCCTGAAAACACAACCAGCACAACTGTCCAAATAGGACCTGGATTCATTAGTTAGACCAGCATAGAATATATCAATTAATTCATTCTTAGGAATTTCATGTCCTGGTCTAGCCCGAATCAAACCGCAGTACCTCCCCCAAGCTTTAGGGAGGGACTCATCCTGCAACTGTTTAAAGTTATAAATTCTTTGTAAAGCAGCATGTTGCATATGAGCAGGAAAGTACTTATCAACAAAAGAGTGAGCTAAGTCCTGAGGACTCTTAATAGAACCGCATGGGAGTGAGTCATACCATGCTTTAGCACCTTCCTTCAGCGAGAAAGGAAGAAGCTTGGTCACATAAAAGTATCGTATCATTTCATCTGTGGTAAACAGGCTACCTAGCTCACCAAGTTTAGTTAGGTGTGCAATAGCATCATCATTTTCTCTGCCATAAAAGGGGTCAGCTTCAACCATAGGTATAAGTGAAAGATCAACAGAGAAATCAAAATCAGGATCATCAATGCATATAGGAGATGTAGCAAACTCAGGATTAGGAACGGTTTTGTTTTTCAAAGAGTGTTTTTCAAATATTTTCTTAATAACTTCAGGGTCAGAGCCAGCAAACTCTGTCAGTTCCCTGCATAGATCTTCATCAATCATATAGTAATCATCATCAAGGAGCCTCTCTTTGAGTTTACTCAAATCAGGATAATCATAAGTTTCACCAATAGGGTAGCGAGCAACAGGAAGTTCAATTCCATATTTTTCAACAGCGGCAGCAATTTGTTTCTCAAGAGCATAACCAAGCGAACTAATATCATCATCAAAAGTAGTAGAAGCATCATCAAGAGTATCAGTCATAGTAACAGATTCAGTAGGAGCATCATGTGGTGGTGGTGAGGCAAACTTACTCATAACAGAAGGTGAATCAAGCATAGCACTAGTGCTCAGAGCAGTACCTCTTCTTGTAGTGGATAGTAAGATCGGAACCTTGGGGTCTCCTTTCTTACCCATAGTGAATAAAGTGCAGCAGGTAGGATACCTCAAGTAGACTTGTAAATATTGCTATGCTCCCCGGCAACGGCGCCAGAAAACGGTACTTGATAACCCTCAACCGTAAGGGATCGAGATAGTCTTCGCGGGTAAGAGTAACCCAATTTATTGATTCGACACACGGGGAGCCAAAGAGTATTTATAAGCTTTAATAGTTGAGTTGTCAATTCAACCGCACCTGAAATATACTTACTTGCAACAAAGGATAAGTGGTAAAAGTGATATGATAGTGATGATAGTAATAGTAAAAGTAAACAGCAAAAGTAAATAGCAGTAGTAAATGGCAAAAGTAGCAACTAGTGACAAGCAAGGTTTAAAATACTGTAGGCTAGGGAGATGGATGGTTGGGCGCTGCATGGATGAGATAGTTTCTAACTTGGGGCACGACACACGGAAAAGTAATGATCATCTAGGCAAATATCAAACATTAGGCATGTATCCCGTAGGTAGTTGTACGTGCTTGCAATAAGAACTTGCACAACATCTTTTGTCCTACCATCCCGCTACGAACGGGGCCAAAAGGAACTAATGGATATTAAGGTGCTCCTGTCAAAGAGCACCGGAACAAAGCAATGAACTCAATGGATACATGTAATCCTCAAACTACGGACCATTCCCTTTGGTGTCCCAAGCTGTCACTTTTGGGATCGCCGGTTCCGAACCGTAATAGGTGCATACAACTCATAGATAGGATCAAGAACACAAATATATTCATGCAAACACATATGGTTCATATCTGAAATCATGGCACTCGGGCCCTAAGTGTCAAGCATTAAGAATAACAAGTTGTAGCAAAGATGATAAACACCATAGTAGATGATAGGCAACATGCCCCCAACAATCTGACGAACTATTACATGATCTAACTCATCCAATCCCTACCATCCCCTTCGCCTACAGCAGGGGAATTACTCACACATGAAGGGGGAAGTCATGGAGGGATGATGGAGTGGTGATGATGATGACGATGGCGACGATCTCCCCTCTCCGGAGGCCAATTCAGCCTCCAGATTAGCCCTCCCGAAGAGGAACAGAGGGTGGCGGCGGTTCCGCGACGAAAAACTGCGAAAGAATTTCCGATCTGGGGTTTCTACGTCGGGAGGAAAAATACGGGCTAAAGTAGGGCACCAGGGGGTATGGGCCCCACCCAGGCGCCCCCCCGGCGCGGCCCAGGGGGGCGCGCCCATAGGGCGCCTGGGCACCCCCTGGCCCCCCTCTGGCCTCACTTCTGGTATTTGGTTCCTTCAGGTGCGTGGATTTTCTCTGATTTTTCGTGGATTTTTCTGAGATACTTAAAAATCTGTTTTCCTGCACACAAATAAACCATACAGGCAGCTCTGCTGAAAACAGCGTCAGCCCGGGTTAGTTTAGTCCAGATCATGCAAGAATGAGGCCAAAACAATATCAAAAGTGTTTGGAAAAGTAGATACGTTTGAGACGTATCACCCTCGCTTTAGCAAGCTTGGAGAAATTGAAGAAAGACTTTCAGAAGGAACGAGCGGATTGGGATGCAGAAAGAGCCGCTTTGGAGAAAAGGGCAGTTGATGCAGAGGCCGCCCTTAATCCAGTGTCAGAAGAGCTATCTGGCTTAAAGCGGCAGATAGATGCCATGACTAATGTTGTCTTTGGTAAGTACTCTTGTCATAATTCTGAATATGATATCTCTACAATCTTCCGGTTTAACCCTAGTTCCATTGACGCAGGAAAACGTACTGCTCATCTTGGTGCTGACATGTAGAAGAAATTGAAAGCTGCTCATACTCTTATAGAGCAGCTTTATACTGGCGCTCATAGGATTATTTGTGCTGCTTCTCGTAATAAACCGGCCCCGAAGTTGATCAAGGAAACATTGGAAAAGTTATCAGTGCTACCCGCCCGGTTTGGAGAACTCAAGAAATCAGCTGCCAGGGCGGGCGCTTTAACTGCATTAACTCGGGCGAAGGCTTGGGTTCCTGATCTTGATCCGGCCGATGTAATAAACGGCTATCCAAGCATGAAAGAGGACGGATCAGAATTCACCAATGAAGATCTACATGCCTTGACAAGAGAAATGCGGCCCTTGGCCAGCAAATTAGCTAATGAAGCTGATTTGTCTCGCTATCAGGCGGGTTACGATGCTGACAATCATCGGGTAAAGCGTCGATCCATGAAGTGGAAGATCTCATCCCGCCCGTCCATAGGCATACCTATTCCCCCGATGTTGAACCATCTGAGCTCATAAGAGATGAAGCTATTTTCCAGGCTCTGACAAAGATCAATTGGGCAACCACTAACTTCCAGCTGCTGGATGAGAACGAAGAAGAGATGGCGCAGGATGATCCACAACCATCTAGCCGGGCTGACGTGGAGCCATGAACCGGCGCCGGTTTAACATTCGTTGTACCGCAATACTTGGCGAGGAACAGATATTCTTTTGGGCTGAAAAACGCCTTGTAATAGGACAGCTGAAACATTTGGTTATGTCTTCATGCATATTCCCTCTGCATAACATTGCTCAATCTGGCACTTTCATAGTTTTTCTGCTTATGATGTTGAACAGTTTTATTCAACCTGTTTCTGCAGACAAAATTTAAAGGGTCCTGACGGTTTATTGTCGGACGGGTCATAATGCCCAAATACATGATCTAGGTTTATAACCTGAGTTGTATTAAAATATGAATCACATATCATACCTATGATATAAAATTGTGTCATTGGCTTAACCAATGTTTTGCAGCAAGGGCGATGATCCCAAATTGTGAGTATTGATGACTCCTGCAATATTTTGCCGGTTCATGATGAAACCATACCGGGTTGTGATAAACACCGGTTTAGCTGTAAATTGTACTGGTGATTTGTAATTGAACCAGACCAGGTTCTGTGACCGCTGGTTTATGAATGGTGGCAACTTGTAGTCAACCACTTGGTCGAATCAATAGATATTGAATGAATATCAACCATCTCATTGGGAAGTAAAAATTTGGCAAATAAAGCAAATAAAAACTTGTAGTCAAGGCTTTTTACGAGCTGCCAGGCTCTAAATTCGAGGCTTTTCATCGGCTGCCAGGCCGCTGAGTTAAACCATTTCACAAAGCCTGTTAAGATGGACCTCAATCTTTAACCAATTGTCGTTTTAACGTCGACAAGTTCAGGGTCTGTTATAAGATTGACTTGTCAATCGTTCGACGGGTCGTACCAGGTTTACCTGGGCGGAGTGACTTCCTTGATGCAGGAAGGTTAACCCGGGGTTTTAGGTGTATACACCAGGCTTACAAGCCGTGGCTTGATAGCCTATTATGAGGGCCTTAAAAGCTCTTTGTTGTTGTGCGACAGGAGCCCCCAAGTAACATTGCGAGCTGTGCTCATCGGGTGCCTATGTTTGAGTTGTGCTATGCATCAAACTCTATTTTGCCCTTTACCATCATGTTGGCTTGATAGCCGGATTACCGAAGTAACCAGAGTTGTGCTCTTATGATGATATTGGCTTGATAGCCGGTCTAAGAGGGCCATAGGGGCTCCGTCTTACACACAGAAGCCCCCATGTGACAAACTCTTATGAAAAAAGCAGCAGATACCCCGCTTTAACAGGGATGTCGGTTTATTATATTGATCATAATATATACATTGCAAATATATGTACATAAAGTGGAGCCTATGGCTCAGGTGTAGTAAGGCCGAAGATGAGCGATGTTCCACGGTCGTCGGGTCTCCTCCTCCGTGGTGTGTGAGTCCTTATGTTCTCGAACGTCGATGAGGTAGTATGACCCATTGTGGAGATTCTTGCTGACCACAAAGCGTCCTTCCCAAGGCGGGGATAGCTTGTGCATATCTGTCTGGTCTTGGATGAGCCAGAGCACTAGGTTGCCTTCTTGAAACATTCTAGTTTTAACTCGACGACTATGGTACCGACGCAGATCCTGCTAATAAATCGCCGATCGAGCCGCTGCAAAGTCATGCTCCTCATCCAGCCGGTCCAATGCGTCTTGCCGCGCCTTCTCATTATCAGCTTCAACATAAGCCGCCACCCGAGGCGAATCATGGCGGATGTCACTAGGGAGAACCGCTTCAGCTCCACATACCATGAAAAAAGGCGTGTAACCCGTGGACCTGTTGGGTGTGGTGTTGATGCTCCATAACACAGAGGGTAATTCCTCCACCCAACAACCCGGCATCCTTTGTAATGGAACCATGAGCCGGGGCTTGATGCCTCTCAAGATCTCTTGATTGGCTCCCTCAGCTTGACCATTGGACTAGGGGTGAGCCACTGAAGATACGTCAAGCCGGATGTGCTCTCGTTGACAAAATTCTTCCATTGCCCCTAGGACAAATTTGTACCATTATCAGTTATAATACTATGTGGAAAGCCAAACAAGAAAATCACCTTCTTGATGAACTGAACTGCCGTTGCCGCATCACACTTGCTGACAGGCTCCGCCTCGACCCACTTGGTAAACTTATCCACCGCCACCAGAAGGTGGGTCTTCTTATCTGGAGATATCTTAAAGGTCCCAACCATGTCTAGCCCCCAAGTCACGAACGGCCAAGTAATTGGAATCATCCTCAATTCTTGAGCCGGTATATGAGCACGCCGTGAGAATTTCTGGCAAGCATCACACTTTTTGACCAGGTCCACTGCATCAGCATGAGCCGTCAGCCAATAGAACCCATGACGAAAAGCTTTAGCCACCAAAGACTTTGAACCGGCATGGTGACCACAATCCCCTTCGTGTATCTCTCGAAGAATCTCACGGCCCGCTTCCGGTGATACACAATGTTGAAACGCCAGGGATACGCTGCAATGATGCAGCTCTCCATTGACAATAGTCATCAATTTGGACCGCCGGATATCTGCCTGGCCAAGACTTCATCCTCTGGTAACTCACCTCGGTTCATGTACGCCAGATACGGGACTGTCCAATCCGGAATAGCATGAAGCGCCGCCACCAATTGAGCCTCCGGATCAGGAACAGCCAAATCCTCTTCTGAAGGTAATTTCACCGATGGATTATGTAATACGTCCAGGAAGACATTAGGTGGAACCGGTTTACGCTGGGAACCTAGACGGCTTAATGCGTCAGCCGCTTCATTCTTCCGTCGGTCCACATGGTCCACCTGATAACCCTTGAAGTGACCAGCGACAGCGTCCACCTCTCAACGATATGCCTCCATAAGAGGGTCCTTGGAGTCTCAAGTACCAGATACTTATTGGCCACCAGGTCCGAGTCACCGAAACATTTAACCTGGCTTAAATTCATCTCCTTAGCCATTCGTAGACCATGGAGGAGAGCTTCATACTCAGCTGCATTGTTAGTACAAGGGAACATTAAACGGAGGACATAACAAAACTTATCACCTCGTGGGGAAGTTAATACGACTCCAGCCCCCGAGCCCTCCAATTGCGTGGATCCATCAAAGTGAATAGTCCAGTATGTGTGATCCAGTTTTTCCTCCGGTGCTTGCAACTCCGTCCAATCATTGATGAAGTCCACCAGTGCTTGAGACTTGATTGTCGTGCGAGGCACATATTTTAGCCCATGAGGACCAAGTTCAATGCCCACTTGGCAACCTGACCAGTTGCTTCTCTGTTCTGGATTATATCTCCCGGAGGGGCAGAATTGACCGCAGTGATTGGAATATTGGATGGCCTTGAAAATACTGCTTTAGCTTTCGGTTTGCCATGAAGACTTTGTATACCAGTTTCTGTCAATGCGGATATCTCTGCTTCGACTCAATGAGCACCTCATTGATATAGTAAACTGGCCTTTGAACCGGATATTCCTTCCCCGCCTCCTTACGCTCCACTACAATGGCAACACTTACGACTCGGGAGTTAGCAACCACATATAACAACATCGTCTCATTATCGACTGGTGCAGAAAGGATGGGCGGCTCTGCCAACTGCTTCTTTAAGTCTTCGAACGCAGCATCAGCAGCATCACTCCAGACAAAGCGGTCTGTCTTTTTCATCATCTGGTAAAGCAGGATGGCCTTCTCTCCCAAACTGCTGATAAATCAACTCAACGCCGCAATGCGGCCTGCCAAACGCTCGACATCGTTGATGCACGCCGGTCTAGCCAAGGAAGTAATAGCCTTGATCTTCTCCGGATTAGCTTCAATTCCTCTGTTTGACACCAAGAACCCTAGGAGCTTGCCTGCCGGTACACCAAAAACGCACTTAGCCAGATTAAGCATCATCTTATAAACCCGAAGGTTATCAAAAGTTTCCTCCAAGTCAGCTATCAACGTCTCTTCCTTCCTGGATTTTACCACAATGTCATCCACATATGCATGAACATTCCGCTCAATCTGCTTATGAAGACAATTCTGCACACAATGCTGATAGGTCGCATGGGCACTCTTGAGCCCAAAAGGCATGGATACATAGCAGAAGGCTCCAAAGGGAGTTATAAAAGTTGTTTTCTCCTGGTCCTTAACTTCCATCTTGATCTGATGATAACCAGAATATGCATCCAAAAAACTTATGCGCTCGCAACCCGCCGTAGCATCAATGATTTGATCAATACGGGGGAGGGCAAAGGGATTAGCTGGGCAAGCCTTGTTCAAATCTGTGTAATCAACACACATTCGCCAAGTGCCATTCTTTTTTAGCACTAGCACCGGATTAGCCAACCACTCAGGATGAAACACTTCAAGTATAAAGCCTGCCGCCAAGAGCCTGGCTACCTCTTCGCCAATAGCCTTGCGCCTCTCTTCATTGAAGCGGCGGAGAAACTGTTTAACCGGTTTAAACTTGGGATCAATATTGAGAGTATGCTCAGTGAGTTCCCTCGGTACACCTATCATGTCAGAAGGTTTCCATGCAAAAATGTCCCGGTTCTCACAGATGAACTCGATGAGTGCGCTTTCCTATTTCGGATCTAGATTAGCAATGATGGTAAATTGCTTGGATGAATCGCCAGGAACAAAGTCGACCTGCTTGGTCTCATCAGCTGATTTAAATTTTAAGGTCGGATCATGCTCTGTAGTCGGCTTCTTCAACGGATACATATCCGCCGGATCAACATTGTCCTTATAAAATTTCAACTCCTCGGTTGCACAAACCGCCTCAGCATAAGCTGCATCGCCTTCCTCACACCCCAAAGTAATCTTACGTCTCCCATGGACCGTAATAGTTCCTTTATGACCTGGCATCTTGAGCTGCAGATAAACATAACTGGGCCTCGCCATGAACTTAGCATAAACCGGCCGCCCGAACAAGGCATGATACGGGCTCTTGATTTTTACCACCTCAAAGGTCAAAGTTTCCAACCTTGAGTCATGCTCATCTCCAAAAGTGACCTCCAAGTCTATCTTACCGACCGGATACGCCGATTTACCAAGTACCACGCCGTGAAAAACAGTGTTGGACTGCCTGAGCTTCTTGTGTGTCAACCCCATGCGACGAAAGGTCTCATAATACAGGATATTGATGCCGCTTCCTCCGTCCATGAGCACATTGGTGAACTTATAGCCCCCAACCTGAGGCACCACCACTAGAGCCAGCTGACCCGGATTAGCAACCCTGGGCGGATGATCCTCACGACTCCATACAATGGGTTGTTCCAACCAGCGTAAGTAACGAGGCACCGCCGGTTCAATAGAGTGTACTGCCCTCTTATAAACCTTTTGAATATGTTTACATAAACATGTGGTGAAGACATGATACTGCCCACTACTCAATTGCTTTGGATGGCTCTGGTAACCTGATGGTTGTTGCTGATGATTTCCCTGATGATTATAATTACCTTGGCCATTCTGATGGTTGTGCCCGTTCTGATTATCGTGTCCACCCTGATTTCCTGGGAAATTTGGACCGGCACCACTGCCTTGATAACCCGGCCCGTGGAAGCCAGGGCTTGAACCGCTGGACGAGCCGTGATCATATTGGAACCGATTTCTGAACTCCCTCATAATAAAGCAGTCCTTCCAAAGGTGTGTGGCTGGCTTTTCTTTCGTACCATGCCTAGGGCAAGGCAAATTCATCTAGCGATCCAGATTAATGTTTGATCCCCTGCCCCATGGGGGCGGTCTACCTTTGCGACGCTGGCCATCCTCCTGTGCACTAGTGTTAGCCACAAAATATGAATTGCTATCTGCCTTACCCTTACCGATGTATCCCTGATTCGCCGGATTAGACTACAGCGCTTTACCGTTCTTCTTTCCTTTCCTTGACTTCTCGTCGTCCGACTCTGGATATTTGGTACTATCTGAATCGGCATATTTCACCAGGGCACCCATAAGCGTCCCCATGTCATCGCAATTACGTTTAAGCCGTCATAACTTCACCTTCAGAGGCTCAACCCGGCAATTGCCTTCCAATGTCATAACTGCTGTGTCCGGATTGATGCGATCTGAGGAATGCAGGATCTCTGACACCCTGTGCACCCAATGACTCGTTGATTCGTTCTCCCCTTGGATGCAGGCAGCCAAATCTATGATGGACATGGGCTGCTTGCACGTGTCCTTGAAATTATTGATAAACCGTCGATGCAACTCGGCCCATGATCCGATGGAATTGGGTGGTAAGCTTTTTAACCAAGTACGAGTTGTGCCTTCTAACATCACGGTGAAGTATTTAGCACACACCACATCGTCTACATCCAGCATCTCCATTGCCATCTCGTAGCTTTCGAACCATGTTTCGGGGGATAAATCTGCAGTATAGTTGGGCACCTTGCACGGTCCTTTGAAGTCCTTTGGCAGCCGTACATTGCGTAAAGCGGGGGTGAGACATGGCACTCCCAAAGAGCTGGAAGTAACCCCTGGCTCAACTGTGGTAGATGGACGAACCCGCATAGGTTGACGGGTTTCATATTGCGCTGCTAATTGGCCTCTCGGCGATGTGTGCCTTGATCCACCACCTCTTGAGCTTCTGTACCTCCACCCGCTGGGTTATCCCTCCGCGGCGGGTTATGATTCTGCACACTACTTGACACAGTTAGTTCCTCCATATGCCTGTTGTAGCTCCGGCTCGGGCGGGGGGTGGAATGAATCCTCTCACGACTGTGAGAATAAGCCTGCTGCTGAGTTAAAGCCGTCTCCAGAAACTCCCTGGCTCGCCGTGCCTCCACTGCTATAGGGGATCCTCCTTCAATGGGAAGGGCCGCCAATCGTGAAGCGGCTGCAACTATGTTATCCAAGGGGTTGGAGTAGTGGCCAGGGGGCGTTGGCGCATGTTGTGATGGAACGACCTGACGTGCTGGATCCGCGGCCTATGGCTGGACCGACGCCCGTGTGCCAGGAACCTCTCCCCGGTTTAACGCCGGCTGATTGCTGGTTCCTGCTCCTTGTGTACTGAAGAGGTTTCTTGCTTCGTAAACCGGCGGCATGCGAGACTGGCGCCTTCTCCTCATTACGTCATTTGATGCAGTCTGATCCAACATGAGCCGATAGGCCTGAGCATCTAGCTCGGCCTGCATCGCGATCATCCTAGTATTCTCAGCAGCCAGGTCCAACTTAGCTTGATCTATTTGGCCCCTCACCTTAGCAACTTATGCGTTGTGTTGTACCTTCTCGGCCTGGCTGACCTCCACAGTTAGCAGCGCTGTCAAAGTGTCAACTAAAGCGGTCAGAGCTTCAACCGGTGGTTGAACAGGGCCTCCTGCCCTAGTTGCTGCTACCGCCGCTAGGTCGGATGTTAACGTCGCCGTAGTTGAAGATTGTTGTACAGATTGTGATCCGGCCATGAAGACCGCGACCTGGCTCGGCGGATTAAGGGTGTCCGGAATACTGTCACCGTCGGAACAGCCCCTAGACCGGCCATCCCGCAACAGATATAAAGACTCGGTTTCTCCAGTGGATGAATCGTCGCCGGAATAAATGACGGTCTCGCCACCAGACTCTGATCCATCCTTAGCTTGCGCTCCGTGAACCGCTCCCACGAAGACACGCTTCATGGCGGGCCGAATCCGGGCAGGTCTCGCACACTGAGTCGACTCAACGATGTTGGAGCAGATGTCCGGCTCAGGGCCCGGTTCGCCGATCTTGCCAATGAAGACGTGGATGCCACCAAAGGGGACCCGGTACCCGTACTTGATTGAATCGGCCTCGGGACCCAGCTTGCACCATCGATGTAGATCTTACCACGAAGACTCTTAGTCATCCGGCCCACTACGTAGCCCTTGAGTCCTTCAAAGCTGCCCTTCAAGAACTCGAAACCATCGTGCGATAGCCCAACGGTGGGCGCCAAATGTCGTGGTTTTGTCACGGCAGATGTCCTAGCAGAAGGACTTAGTCGTGGAGCCATTGCTATGGGTTAGCTTAAAGGGGTTAAAGCGGACAAGGATGCAAGGGATTTTTATACTAGTTCGGCCCCTTCGATGAAGGTAAAAGCCTACCTCTAGTTTGGTTTGGTATTGCTAGGGTTTCGATGACCAGGGAGCGAATCCGCTTTGCCTGTGTCTCGAGTTGTTGTTCTATGTCCCTGAACCATCGCCAGGACGTCCCTTTATATACACAAGATGACGCCCAATCCGGTTTACAGAATCCCGAGGCTGTCTCATAAACGTGCCCGGCTCGGTCTCTATCCTTCCTATCTTACAATACAAGTTACACGCCGTATGGCGGTTTACACTTATGGGCCCTAACACCTCTTGGGCCCTGGATCTCTAGTCTTTTATAATAAAGCGCCATGTTCTACGCCTTGCTGGGCTTCAGTAGAAGTAATCCTTATGGGCATAAACCGGCCCCTTCCTGGGCGGTTTATACCTAATAGTTATATCCCTGACAGTACCCGTGAGATCCCATCTTGGGGCCTGTTCTGGAGCTCCACCGGAGGGGACATCGATCACGGAGGGCTTCTACATCAACACCATAGCCTCTCCGATGAGTTGTGAGTAGTTTACCATAGACCTTCGGGTCCATAGTTATTAGCTAGATGGCTTCTTCTCTCTCTTTGGATCTAAATACAAAGTTCTCCTCGATATACGAGGAGATCTATTCGATGTAATTCCTTTGGCGGTGTGTTCGTCGAGATCCTATGAATTGTGGGTTTATGATCCAGATTATCTATGAACAATATTGGATTCTTTTCTGAACTCTTTTATGCATGATTTAAATATCTTTGCAAGTCTCTTCGAATTATCGGTTTTGTTTGGCCTACTAGATCGGTAGTTCTTGCAATGGGAGAAGTGCTTAGCTTTGGGTTCAATCTTGCGATGTCCTTTCCCAGTGACAGTAGGGGCAGCGAGGCATGTATTGTATTGTTGCCGTCGATGATAAAAAGATGGGGTTTATATCATATTGCTTGAGTTTATCCCTCTACATCATGTCATCTTGCTTAAGGCGTTACTATGTTCTTATGAACTTAATACTCTAGATGCATGTTGGATAGCGGTCGATGTGTGGAGTAATAGTAGTAGATGCAGAATTGTTTCGGTCTACTTGTCACGGACGTGATGCCTATATACAATGATCATGCCTATATATTCTCATAACTATGCGCTTTTCTATCAATTGCTTGACAGTAATTCGTTCACCCATCGTAGAAATCTGCTATCATAAGAGAAGACACTAGTGAAACCTATGGCCCCGGGTCTATCTTCATCATATTAGTTTCCCGTCAACTTGCCAATTTCTTTCGCAGTTGCTTTACTTTGCATTATTTAATTTTTCTCTATATCAAAAATACAAAAAATATTATCTTATCATCTCTATCATATCTCACTTTTGTAAGTGACGGATAAGAGATTGACAACCCCTTTTATCGTGTTGCCGGCAAGGTTCTTATTTGTTTGTGTAGGTACGAGGGAGTCGCGCGTGGTCTCCTACTGGATTGATACCTTGGTTCTCAAAAACTAAGGGAAATACTTATGCTAATGTGCTACGTCATCCTTTCCTCTTCGAGGGAATACAACGCAAGCTCGAGAAGTAGCAGTAAGCATAGGAGCCAGGCAACCCAGCTTGGCCAGAACTTAAGTCATATTGGTGCATATAATGGCAAGGAAGGACTGTAAGAAACAGACGACATTTTAAGCAATAAGCTTTTATTGGTAATGGGCTTTGTTAAAAAAGCCCCCAAGTATATTTGAGGTGGATACATTCGAGGATGTACTTATCCTGTGATAGTTCGGGTGAGCCGAATACTTGCCAATGAGGGAGAACGTAAAAAAAGAGAATGAGAAAAAATAAAAGATAAAAGACAAGACATGGCTTGAAAGGAGGAAAAAACTGCTACCGAACTATCCATAAAATCGTCGGAGCTTGGCAGTGTTCCACGGGTTTGGCTCAAGGCGGTTGTCATGTGCATTCCGAAGGCGATAGGCTCCACCGGTGAGTACTTCGTCAATAATGAAGGTGCCCTCCCATTTTGGTTTGAGCTTGTCCTTTTTCTTCTCCGGGAGGCGTAAAACCAGTTCGTCAATGTTGTATGTCTTCGCCCGCACTTCTCTGCTCTGGTATCGCCTGGCCAGTTGTTGATAGAATGTGGAACGGGCTTGCGCTGTATCGCGCTCCTCTTCAAGTCATCTAGGTCGTCCTGCCGATCAAGCTCAGCTTATTTCTCCTCGTACATGCGCACTCGAGGTGAGTCATGAAAAATGTCGTAGGGCAGAACAGCCTCTGCGTCGTACACCATGAAAAAAGGTGTATATCCGGTCGTGCAATTAGGCATGGTCCGCAGCCCCCAGAGTACGGAGTCAAGATCTTCGACCCGGTGTTTATCATACTCCCGTAAGGAGTGCACTAGTTGGGGTTTAATGCCGCTCATTATCATACCATTGGCTTTTTCGACTTGACCGTTTGTTTGAGGATGGTACACAGAAGCGTAATCAAGTTTAATACCTAAATTTGCGCACCAATTTTTTACCTCGTCAGCTGTGAAGTTGGAGCCATTGTCTGTGATAATACTATGCGGGACACCATAAGGGTGTACTATGCCGGATATAAAATCTATCACAGGCCCTGCCTCGGCTGTTTTTACTGGCTTGGCTTCTATCCATTTAGTGAATTTATCTACCATCACCAGTAAGTATTTCTTTTTATGGCTTCACCCTTTAAGAAGTCCGACCATATCAAGCCCCAGACCGCAAAAGGCCAAGTAATGGGGATTGTTCTCAGAGCGGTGGGAGGCATGTGACTTTGATTTGCAAAGAGTTGGCAGCCAATGCAGTGTTGGACTAAGGTCTGTGCATCTGCTCGGGCAGTGGGCCAGTAAAAGCCAGCTTGAAAAGCATTGCCTACGAGCACCCGGGCTGCTGCATGGTGGCCGCCCATTCCAGCGTGTATTTTAGTGAGAATTTGCCTTCCCTCCTCTTCGGAGATACACCTTTGTAAAATACTAGTTGTTCTTTTCTTATATAGTTCACCTTCGTGAACTTTGTAGGCTTTAGAACGCCGGACTATTCGGCGGGCCTCATTTTGGTCATCGGGGAGTTCCTGACTTCTAAGGTAAGCTAGGAAGGGCTCTGTCCAGGAGGCCATGAAAGCCATGATTTCATGAGCCGAAGGAGTTATCTCCATGTCTGGGTCTCCGATGACGTCTTGGTTAAGTTTGGCCTGGGGTGTATCCGGATCCGAATTCGTGTTGCCGCTCGCGTCCTGCCATGTTACTGATGGCTTAAATAGCCTTTCCACGAAGGTGTTAGGCGGGACGGGGTCGCGTTTAGCGCCCATACGAGCGAGTATGTCAACGGCCTGGTTATTATCCCGAGCTACATGGTGGAATTCCAACCCCTCGAATCTAGCTGACTTTTTAATATACCATTGCGGTAAGCTGCCATTTTTGAATCATTCGCATCAAAGTCTCCATCAATTTGGGAGATAGCGAGGTTTGAGTCTCCGCGTACCTCGAGGCGTTGTATGCCCATGGATACAGCTAGGCGGAGGCCATGCAATAGGGCCTCATATTCGGCCGCATTGTTCGAGTCCGTGTACATAATCTGTAGAATGTACCGGATTGTATCCCCTGTTGGAGATATCAATATTACGCTGGCCCCCAATCCGGCTAGCATTTTGGAACCGTCGAAGTACATTGTCCAGTGGGAATATGATCCGTACTCTTTAGGGAGTTCGGCTTCCGTCCATTCTGCGACAAAGTCGGCCAACACCTGGGATTTAATAGTCCGACGTGGTTTATAAGATATTTCGAACGGTAAGAGCTCGATGGCCCATTTGGCTATGCGTCCAGTGGCATCTTTATTGTTGATAATATCGTTGAGTGGTACCGAGGGTGCCACTATGATCGAACACTCTTGAAATTAGTGTCGGAGTTTCCGAGATGACATGAACATTTCATAGGCAATTTTCTGATAGTGGGGGTACCATGATTTGCACAGTGTTAAAACCTCGGATACATAGTATACGGGTTTTTGAACGGGGAATTTATGTCCCTCTTCGGCTCGTTCCACGACGAGCACGGCACTCACTACCTGGTGAGTGGCTGATATATACAGCATCATTGGTTTGCCAACACCAGGAGCGGCTAGGATTGGGTTGCTAGCTAGTAGAGTTTTTATTTCTTCCAATCCAGCTGTGGCCGCATCCGTCCATTCGAAGTTGTCAGTGCGTCGTAGAAATCTATAAAGTGGCAATGTTTTTTCTCCTAATCTGGAGATGAAGCGGCTTAAGGCCACTACGTTGCCTGCTAGTTTTTGCACTTGCTTGAGGTCGGTTGGTATTTTGAGCTCTGACAAGGCCCGGATTTTAGCTGGGTTAGCTTCGATTCCTCTATGGGATACGATGGACCCTAATAGCTTTCCGGCTGGAACGCCGAAAACACATTTTACGGATTGAGCCTTTTGCCGTATTCTCGAAGGTTGGCAAACGTAAGGCGGAGATCTTCCACCAAAGTCTCGACGTGTTTGGTCTTAACGACTACATCATCAACATATGCCTCCACTGTTTTGCCAATTTGTTTTTCCAAGCATGTTTGAATCATGCGTTGATATGTGGCGCCAGTGTTTTTAAGTCCAAAGGGCATAGTGTTGAAACAAAACAGACCGTATGGGGTGATAAATGTCGTTGCGTCCTGATCGGATTCCTTCATCTTTATCTGATGATATCCGGAGTAAGCATCAAGGAAGCACAACGAGTCGTGTCCGGCCATTGCATCGATAATATGGTCAATGTGTGGCAAAGGAAAGGGATCCTTGGGACAAGCCTTATTTAGCTCTATGAAGTCCACGCAGAGGCGCCAGGATTGATCCTTCTTTGGTTCCATGACTAGGTTGGCTAGCCAATCCGGGTGTTTAATTTTTCTGATGAATCCGGCTTCCAATAGCTTGGCTAGCTCTTCTCCCATTGCTTGCCTTTTGGGTTCAGAAAACCGTCACAATGACTGCTTGACTGGTTTGAACCTTTGATAATATTGAGGTTGTGTTCGGCCAGCCTGCGTGGGATTCCCGGCATATCTGAAGGGTGTCAGCCGAATATATCCCAGTTTTCTGGAAGGAAGGCGTGTAACGCGTTGTATACCGCCGGATCCAGCTTTGCCCCGATGGATGCTGTCTTATTAGGGTCTGTTGGGTGCACTTGGAATTTGATGATTTCATCCGCTGGCTTGAAGGAGGTAGACTTCGATCTTTTGGCGAGGATCACATCATCCTTATCCACCGTTGATCGTAAGGTAGTTAATTCCTCGGTCGCGAGGGCTTCGGATAATGCCTCTAAGGCTAAAGCTGTCGTTTTGTTCTCGGCGCAGAGTGCTCTATCCGCATCGCTTGTTAATGTGATCACTCCATTGGGCCATGGCATTTTAAGCTTCATGTACCCGTAATGGGGTATAGCTTGAAAGCATGAGAAAGCGTCCCGTCCTAGAAGGGTGTGGTATCCGCTATGAAAGGGAACAATGTGGAAGAGCAGTTCCTCTGATCTGTAGTTATTGGATGTGCCTAATACTACATCGAGCTTAATGCTGCCCGAACACCGGGCTTCGCGACTGGGTATAATTCCTCTAAAGGTTGTGTTGGTGTGCTCAATGCGGGATTTTTTGACCTGCATTTTTGCAAGCGTTTCCTCATACATGAGGTTCAGTCCACTTCCTCCGTCCAGAAGTACTTTAGTGAGGCGGAAGCCGTCCACTAATGGATCTAGTACAAGAGCTGTTGATGCTTGGATCGGACGGACTCAAGGTGCGTCTTCGGCAGAAAAACTAATTGCCGTGTCGCTCCATGGGCTTGCAGAGCAAATTTGGCAGACCTCGGCAAGTTCGTGATTCGCTCTCTTGCGGTGGTTATTTGAAGAGAACGTCTCGAAGATAGTGAAGACATCGATGTCTTTATCCCTTGATATGGCGGTGGCAAGAACTGGCGTACCGCTCTTTGCTACATGTCGAAGTACCCAACATGCTCTAAGGCAATGGTTTGGGACATTGTCCGGGGTTGCGTCTATTTGGCAAGGTGTATCGAGTAGTTCGTCCAGTACGGACATGTGCCTTAAAAAGGTTTGTTCTTCTTTCCAATAGGCATGTTATCGGATGACCTACTAGGGTATGTCCATTTAGCCTTGATAGTGTACTGTTCGGATATGGACTATTCAAGAGGTGTATTCTGGGCTTTCCAAGTGTTTTCCATTGCGCAGTACTTTTGTACTAAATGCGATAGTTCTGTGAACCTCGGAACACGACGCCGGTTGAGGCCGTTCAAGACTCCCTCATCCATGCAGTTGCGCTAAAATAGAGAGACCTCCTCGTCGTCGCAACAATCCCTGATCTTGTTTTTAACTAGAAGGAATCTGGCCCAGAAGTGGTTGACCGTTTCCTCGGTCTGTTGTTGTATGTTCGCGAGATCATCCATGTCCGGAAATCCAGATTTACTTGGAGAGTTTTTCCCGGGGTGGGTGGGTGTTGGTAATTTTAGGTCCCGACCCAGAGTGGTATTCGGGGTTTTGACAACCTCCGATGGGGACGATCAGGGTTCGACAAGATCTAGTCGTCTTACGGGCCCAGCGTCAGTCGCAGAGCTCAAAGAACATAAGGTGCCACCCAACAGGGGCGTGTTCGGCTCAAAGGGTTCGGAGATCCGAACTGTGACGGTCTCTGTGTCGAGAGGAGAAGTCTCTTCGGGTTTGTCCTCAAGTGCTGCCACTAGATGAGTGATCGGGAAGGGATCGATCTCATCATGATCGGATTTAAGTCCGATCTGATCTCCTGGCGATGAAAGCCCTAGGGCGGCGATGCAATCTAGCAGCTCATTTAAGGACGAGAGATCTGCCGAGGTCGCGTCATCGGAGTGACCGGAGTCAACGTAAGGGTGGTACTCGATGACCGCAGGGAGTGCGGCTGGCCCTGAGGCCGTGCGGGCACATATAGCAAATCCGCCGAGCTGGAGAACCTGGCCGATGGCCAAGTTGTTTCCGAGAGTGATCCCATCGCTGATGATGAGACGAGCCATCTGTTGGCGTTCTCGGAACGGGGGTACCCAGACTTGCGTGCCTGCGGCCCTGGGCGTGGCTCACCCAGCGGCCTGGTACGGCCCAGCATCTTCAGCAACCACTCAAGACCCTCGCAAGGGGCCGAGCCTCGTGAGGCGGACGACACAAGGCATCCCCTGGGGCGGCCTCACCAGGCCGGAACACGAGGATCGGAGGTATCGAGGCGAGGGGCACCGCACGAGGTCCTCGTGATGTGAGCATTGACGACCAAGGCCAGGCGGGCACCAATGGGCGCAGAAGTGCCAGTTTCCTCTTTGGTACTAAAGGAGCAGGTGCAGACGAAGAGTCCCGAGGCATTAGGCAAAGGTGTCCATATCGATGCAACAATACCAAGACCAGCAGCACAGCAGGACGGAGGTCATCGCGGAGCCCACGGCGGCGTCACCACCAGAGCCTTTGGCAGGTGAAGACCACCTTTTGTCAGGATAGCTTGTACTAGCTGTCCCCCTTCAAATTTGGCCGTTGTGGGATTCCTTCCCACTCAATATTTGGGAAGAGGACCTGGGTCGCTATAAATAGGACTAGCCACCAGTATTGGGATCATCTCATCGGGAGTTGATCAGATAGAAGGACACACACCACAAGCTCACCCGAGCATAAGAACCCCTCTCCTCAGGAGGCAATTCATCCATGTACTAGTCCTTCCTCAGCCTACAAGGCAATCCACCACACCACACTGGATTAGGGTATTACACCACAACGGTGGCCCGAACCAGTATAAATCTTGTGTCACTTGTGCTTCGGATCTGACGAGCTAGGCCTAGGGTTGTTGAGTAAGTGAGCTAGGGCGGAAGGAGAGATCTTCATGCGCACCTCGGAGTTCGAACCTTAAGGGTTTTGCCAGAACCCTAGATCCGACATTTAGTGCGCCAGGTAGGGGTGCGCCGGATCTGTTCTTCCGTCATTCGTACCGTCATCACCCCACGATTCCGATGGCCGACGATCAGGGGCTCATGCCAACCACTGGGCAACCTGGCATGCGAGGGCGGCACCCCCCCCCCCCATGGAGACCTCAACCCCGCGCTCCAAGCTGCTCTAGCACCACCCGGCACAGCCAGCCGCGGGCGGCGCGGGCCGGCGACCACCGCCTCGGCGTCCTGGCGTGCGTGCTCCATGGTACTCTCTGCAAACCACGCTGCGGCAACGGCACCTTACACCCGACGGGAGCAGGCGAACACGAGGGTTGCGCTCATCGTGGCGCGGGAACTGTTACGATGCAGGTTGGCCGAGTGCGGCCGCGACGTGCTACTGGAGTGCCTCGCCGAACTACAAGGCTGCGCTTGCGGAGGCGCGCCGCTGTTCTGCTCCTCACCCACGACCTGGGGCACTGGTGAGGCCCCGAACGGCGATGGCGTCCTCTGGAGCGATTGGAAGACCCGGTGACACCAGCAGGCGCGCTGGTGCCATCCTTATGACCGCAGCGACTTCATCACCGGGAAAAATGAGCGCCGGTGGCCTCTCGCAAGCGTACGCCAGGGTTCAACCCAGCGGACACCAGGGCCAGGTGCTGCAGCCGGGGGCTCAAGGCATGGGGCACGCAGGCGGTGCCCTTGGTGGGGTTGCCGATGAAGCCTACGTGCCCCGCATGGTGGACCTGACGTACGTGTTCGGAGAAGGCCCCAATGCTTTCCACGGGCTGACATGGAACGGCGAGGATCTCGAGGAAGAAGATTACCACGAGTCACCCGGAGACACCGTGGACCCCTTCAGCGATGATGACAGAGCACAGCAGGTATCACAGCAGCAGGTGTACGCTAACAATGGACTGCAGGTGAATCAGACCACGGTGATGGTTGAAGATCCGAGAGCGACCGCTCTGCCCTCAACCGGAGCGGAACGCTGGGGGCTACGCGTAGAAGCCTTAGAGTCACGTCCTCCCGGCGACGCGAGGAGCATGGAAGTATGCGAAAGTAGGTACTCTATCGGGGCCAGCCTCGCCAAGCTTCCCCCCAGCAGAGGGCCCGTGGTCGCCGAGGGCGCCGCTGCGTCGCCCTTCTACCTCCTTGGTCCTGTCCTAGTTTCCGGTCGCCCCAACGGAGGTTGGGGCTGGCGCAAGGCTGGGCCCTCGTCTAGCGATATGAAGTAAGGCTCGCCCCAGTGAAGATCTCCGCCCGTGACACTCTCACATAATAATGAGTGGGGTTGTACACGCACCGGAGTCTCCGGAGAGCCGCCCTCAGGGCCTCGGGGGCTCCCTCCCATGTCCTAGTGGCAGCACTTAGCTCCACGCTAGTGAGAAGACTGAAGACTAGATAGGAGCCAGACGCGGCTATTTGCTTTCCTTGCCTTCCTTTTTGTAATTGGATTCGCCGTGTCTTTCGAATTGAATTTGAAGTCTTGCTCGTTGCCAAAATGGAGGGAAGTTTTCTTTGATTTCTGCTGGATTTTGCCGCCTCTGGCTATCTCAATGATCTTACCCCAGGCCCTCAGGCCCAGGGGCTAGAAGGCCAATCCTACTTGGCGTGCCATTGTAGCCTCAACAGGACCCTCTCGTGGCTATAGCCTACGCGCTGCAATTTTGTCGCGTGGGCATCCTACCGCGGACGGTGGAGCGCCACTGGCCCTGTTCCCCGGAGCAGGGCCACGCATTGCTCAGGAGGTTCATGGCGCGGACCGCCAGCAATCCACCCCAGGAGGGAGGAAAGCCCACAACCTTGTAACCCTCACGAGGACAGGCAAGGTCTAGGTGAGGCACTACGACAACTAAGTTTGAAAAGCATGAGGATGCACGCCCCAGGTTCAGATTCAATCGCCAAACAAAAAGGAAGAAAGTGGAATACCAATTTACACACATAGGGGTTCCCCCCGTCAAAATGCTCTCACACCCCACGGGGCCCCTTGCGAGTTTATGCATGTAGGATCAGGACAGAAGAACACGAGCTCAACCAGACATGTCGCTCGACGATCCATCCGAGCCACCTTCATGTGCGCCGCCAACGCTGTCGCTGGACACATCTCCATCATCTTCAATCGCACCTCCTTCATCTGCCACGACCACGGCCTCGTCATCATCGGTGGCAAAGGCATGGACTAGGGCGTCCACATGGCCATCCACCTAGTGCGCCAGGTTGTCTCGGACAGCCATGGGCACGGGGGCGATGGCAGCGCCGAAGTCGAAGTCCGGATCAATGCTCTGGAGGTAGCTGAAGACCTGGGAGAATGCGCGACCCAGGAGGCCCCGGCTTTTCTCCTCGACGAGGCGGTGGGCCTTCACGGCCAGGTTCTCCAGGCGCGTCACCACCTCGGTGAAGAAGACAAGGTGACCGGCATAATCCTCCACGTGGGGAACGGGGGCGTTCTCCTCGCAGATGGCCCCCAATGCCCGGTTGGACTTCACCCAGAGAGTTCGTAGCATTAGTACATGCTCGTGCTGCAATAGTAGTCGACGGCAGGCCTCGTCCTCTCGATGTTGCGCAAGGACTGCAGCGTCATCAACTCGCCGCCGGAGCAAGGCCAATTATGCCTGCGCGGAGACCAGCTCAGCCTGGGCAGAAGACTGGGCTGGCGCGGCGGCCCTCTCACGCAGCTCTGCTTCTCTCAGCCTCGTCCTGAGGGCAACTGTGATAGCATGGCTTATTAGGGATGGTAGACTACTCATATCAATAAGGAATTCCTTCTTTTCCGGAAGCCCATTCGGACAGAACTCCAAAGTTAAGCGTGCTCAGCTTGGAGTAATTTCAGGATGGGTGACCGGTCGGGAAGTTGCTCCCGGGTGCGCATGAGTGAGGACAAAGTCCGCAGAAAAGACTAGCATTGATATGTGGGGACAGTCTAGATCCCGCCAGGAGTAACGACCACCGGCGGGTGTGTCCGAGGCATGACAAGTTGGTATCAGAGCCGACCCTCGCGGTTACACGGATGTTTGCGGGCAGGTGCGCGGTCATGTTTTTCATGACATTTGTGACCCGTCGTGGCACACGGCATGGCACATGTGCTGGACTAGAAGCACAGACGTTTGTGCTAAGAGGGAACGTTCCTGTGGCCCGACGAGGACGTTGGCTCCTCTGAGTGGGGGTGTATGTGATAGCCTGGCTTATTAGGGATGGTAGACTACTCATATCAATAAGAAATTCCTTCTTTTCCGGAAGCCCATTCAGACAGAACTCCAAAGTTAAGCGTGCTCAGCGTGGAGTAATTTCAGGATGGGTGACCGACCGGGAAGTTGCTCCCGCGTGCGCACGAGTGAGGACAAAGTCCGCAGAAAAGACTAGTATTGATATGTGGGGCCAGTCTAGAACCCGCCAGGAGTAACGACCACCGGCGGGTGTGTCCGGGGCATGACAGCAACAGTCCTCCCATCGGCCTCCGCTTGCTGGACCTCCAACTTCAAATTATACCCCTCGGAGAGGTCCGCGCGGGCCTCCGCCACCATCCGGTCGGTTTCCTCCTGGACCCTGGCCTCGCGAGCGGAGACGGCATCCTCGGCTAGGGTCACATGGCACTCCCTCGCCTCCAGCCGCTCAAGCTCAAGGCTGCGCTCCGCGGCTTCCAGCATCAGCGCCTCCTCGCGCCGCAAGACCTCCTCCTCCTCGAGGGGCATCCCCCGCATCGACGCCAGGGCAGCCCTGCGCACCTCAGCGCGCTCGTCTAAGTCAGCATTCAAGGCCTGAAGCTCCAAGAGGCGCCTCTCTGCAGCCTCACGACGGGCATCAGCTTTCCTGGCCTCCTCCATGGCTTGGGCGCAGGCCTCTCGCGAGGCTGCGAGGGACGCATCTGCCTTTGCATTAGCGCTCTCATGCTGGAGGCGCCCGAGATTGATGGCCACCCTCAGCCGGCGCCACTCGTCCAGCAGTTGAAGACTCTCAACCTCAAGGCAAGCATCGACCCCCTCAAGCTCTTCCCCTAGTCGGCCCAACACGTTCATCGCCTCCCGGAGAAGCTCGTGGCGGGCAGCCCCACGCCGGCGCACTGACTCGAACAGGAGGCCGGGGCCCTCCTCGGCGCCAGGAGCAGTTGAAGAAGTCCGAGGAGACCCGTCTTCCCCTGGAGGCGGAACCGGGGTCTCCACCGTCCCAGACGTCTCTCGGGCCTCGGTCGGGGCCTAGAGGGGCTGGGACCCACCACTTGAAGAAGACACCAGGGACGAGGTGGCCCCGATGTGTTCAACGACCATGGGGGGAGCCCTTGGCACGCTCCCCAGCCCCCAGGCGGGGCCGCAGAGAAGGAACGGCAAGAATGCGGGCTCGAGGTGCCAGGCCGGCGCATCCGACCTCGTGGACGGCCTCACAACCAAGGAAGCGCATCGACCAAGGGCGCTCCGGGCCGGCGAAGAGCTTGGGCCCGCAAGGGCCTGCTCCTCGGTGGGCGTCGTCACCTTAGAAGAAGGGGTCCTAAGGAATCATGGTCAGGAAGGAAGGTGACGCGCTTCCTCAGCTTTGACGGTTGGAAGGCGACGTCATCGCCACCAGGAGCCCTCCTCCTCTTGTGAAGAGCTTGGAAGTTCGGCCGGAGCAGGCCGAAGCCCTAGAAGCGATCGGCGACATCAGGTGTAGCCAATGCATCTCCGGACAAGGCGTCCCCAGAGGCGCCAGCTCCCTCCTTGGGACGATGCGACGAGGCCACGGGGGCTTCGGCCTCAGGAGCATCAGGTGGCGCTTCCAGGTGACTCCCCTGAGTTCCGGAGGGCAACACTTTAGGAACCTCAGGAGGTGCCGGCATGGGAGCGGCGGCGCCACCAGCACTCGGCAGCGGTCATCCCCCTGCGCCCACTTTCGGGACGATTACCTCAACAGCAGCAAGTGAGGGAGCTACACAGACAGGGTTCTCGCAAGACCCAACAAATCCGAGCGGGAGAAGCCCCCATTCGTCAAAAGGGGGCATCTGCCTCACAACTTCCACCATGTTTGAGCAATAGCATAGGAGGCAGCCCTCCTCCGGATCACCCATCAGGACCTTGAGCACCGTGCGACATACCTCGCGAGGGAGGGCAGGCGCCTGGAGCCTCATGTGGTCCCCGTGACCGGAGAAGGCCCACATCGGCCGAGAGTGGCGTTGGAGCGGAGTGACGCCGCACTGGATGAACTCCCTCGCCACCATGGGCGCCGTCACACCAAGCCTCTATAGCCTGGCGAACCGGAGCCAAATAGGAGCCAGCTTCCGATCAACAAGCCTCACGGGGCCCCTGCCGGAGATCGGAGTGGACGGGCTCCACGGTGGGAGCGGCAGGGGGTTGTGCACCCTGACATCGACGAACACCCACCACTTCCTGAAGCCGCCAACAATTGTCTCAAGGTCAAAGTCTATGCCCGCGCTGGCCGTCGATGCGATGGTCTGGAAGGACACGCATCTAGAGCATTGGAGCGCATCCGTCAGATGCAGCGAGAAGAAGTGGCGGAACAAGGCCACGGAGGGAGCAATGCCCACTATGGCCTCGCAGACAAAGGCGAAGACAGCAAGGAGGACGATGGACTGAGGATCAAGATGCAGCGCGCTGATTTGATAATGTGAAAGCACCGCGTTAAAGAAATTAGAGAAGGGAGGGATCAGGCCAGCCCAAAGGGCGTGAAGATGGAGGAGGACCTCAGTGGCAGACTTGTCAATCTCGGCACGAGAAACAAGCCAAGCCACCGTCGCACCCCACTCGTTGGAATCGGCTGCGAGTGATGGGTGCACTTTATCCATCATCTCTTCGTTGATCACCACCAACCTCTCGGTGGTGGGCATTAAGGCCGGTGGCGAGGGAGCTGAGGCACAAGGCTCCGCCTCCTCTTCCTTCTCTCTGCCGGAGGCCATGGTGGTGGATGGAATTGGTGTTGGATCAGTTCAGGGAAAGAGACTCAGAAGATGAAGAAACCGCCGGGCACGCCACTAGCAGAGGAGGCAGAGTTGAGCAAGTAACAGTGGTCGTCCGGCCGAGCGAAAATCGAGGCTATATGGGGAAGTGGAGACGCCCACGTCCCGTCAATCGCCACGCGTCAGTCAAGGCCACAGGCTTTTGGGGCCCGCGGCGCTCCGCACTTGGCCCTTGGCTTCGCCGCGAAGCCAAAGCCCAAGCGCACCTTGGGCCCGGGGGCTACTGTCAGCGTTCTGGGAACGGGGGTACCCAGACTTGCCTGCCTGCGTCCCAGGGCGTGGCTCACCCGGCGGCCTGGCACGGCCCAGCATCTTCAGCGACCACTCAAGACCCTTGCGAGGGGCCGAGCCTCATGAGGTGGACGACAAAAGGCATCCCCTAGGGCGGCCTCACCAGGCCGGCTCGCGAGGATCGAAGGTATTGAGGCGAGGGGCACCTCACGAGGTCCTCGTGGCGTGAGCAGTGACGACCAAGGCCAAGCAGGCACTAGCGGGCGCAGAAGTGCCAGTTTCCTCTTTGGTGCTAAAGGAGCAGGTGCAGACGAAGAGTCCCGAGGCATCAGGCAAAGGTTTCCATATCGGTGCAACAAGACCAAGACCAGCAGGACAGCAGGACGGAGGTTATCGCAGAGCCCACGGTGGCGTCACCACCAGAGCCTTTGGGAGGCGAAGACCACCTTTTGTCAGGACAACTTGTACTAGTTGTCCCCCTTCAAATTTGGCCATTGTGGGATTCCTTCCCGCTCAATATTTGGGAAGAGGACCCGGTCGCTTTAAATAGGACTAGCCACCTGTTGGAAATATGCCCTAGAGGCAATAATAAAAGAGTTATTATTATATTTCCTTGTTCATGATAATCGTTTATTATCCATGCTATAATTGTATTGATTGGAAACTCATATACATGTGTGGATAAATAGACAAACTTTGTGTCCCTAGTAAGCCTCTTCAGGACTAGCTCGTTGATCAAAGATGACCGCGGTTTCCAGGTCATAGACATGAGTTGTCATTTGATAACGGGATCACATCATTAGGAGAATGATGTGATGGACGAGACCCAAACGTTAAACATAGCTTTTGATCGTATCAGTTATCGCTATAGTTTTCTGCATGTCAAGTATAAGTTCCTATGACCATGAGATCATGTAACTCACTGACACCGTAGGAGTGCTTTGTGTGTGCCAAACGTCGCAACATAACTGGGTGACTATAAAGGTACTCTACAGGTATCTCCGAAGGTGTCTGTTGAGTTGACATGGATCGAGACTGGGATTTGTCACTCCGTGTGACGGAGAGGTATCTCCAGGCCCACTCGGTAATACATCATCTCAATGAGCTCAAAGTGACTAAGTAGTTAGTCACGGGATTATGTATTACGGCAACGAGTAAAGAGACTTGCCGGTAACGAGATTGAACTAGGTATAGAGATACCGACGATCGAATCTCGGGCAAGTAACATACCGATGAGACAAAGGGAACTGTATACGGGATTGCCTGAATCCTTGACATCGTGGTTCATCCGATGAGATCATCGAGAAACGTGTGGGAACCAATATGGGTATCCAGATCCCGCTATTGGTTATTGGCCTGGGAGTGTCTCGGTCATGTCTGCATAGTTTCCGAACCCGCAGGGTCTACACACTTAAGGTTCGGTGACGCTAGGGTTGTTAGTGAGAACAGTGCATGGTTACCGAAGGTTGTTCGGAGTCCCGGATGAGATCCCGGACGTGACGAGGGTCTCCGGAATGGTCCGGAGACGAAGATTGATATATAGGATGAAAGGTTTCGGAGTCCGGAAGTGTTCCGGGGAGTATCGGGAAGACGGCGGATGACCGAAAGGGGTTTCGGGGTCCCGGAAGGAGTTTCGGGCCTAATGGGCCACAAAGGGGGGACACAACAGCCCTCATAGGGCTGTGCGCCCCCCTTGGGCCCTCTCCTCATGCGCAAGGGGGGCTGGCCCCTCCTAGGGCTGCCGCACCCCCTAGCTTGGGGGGCAAGGCACCTGGGGGGGGAACCCTAACCCTGGCGCAGCCCTGGCCGCCGCCCCCCCCATCTCCACTTGGCCGCCGCCCCTAGGGGTAAACCCTAGGGCGCCCCCTCCCCTCTACACCCCCTATATAAAGAGAGGCAGAGGGAGGGCAGCCACACACGTTCGTGCCACGGCGCTGCCCTCCCTCTCCCACATCCATCTTCGCGAACTCCTCAGTGCTTGGCGAAGCCCTGCAGGAATCCTCCACCACCATCTCCACCACGCCGTCGTGCTGCCGGTGTCTCCATCAACCTCTCCTTCCCCCTTGCTGGATCAAGAAGGAGGAGACGTCCCCGAGCTGTACGTGTGAAGAACGCGGAGGCACCGTTGCTTCGGTGCTAGGATCTTCGGCGATCTGAATCGCGGCGAGTACGACTCCATCAACCGCGTTCTTGAACGCTTCCGCTTAGCGATCTACAAGGGTATGTGGATCTAACTCTCCCCTCGTAGATGCATCTCCTAGATTGATCTTGGTGAACGTAGGAAAAAATTTTGTTTCCCATGCAACGTTCCCCAACAGTGGCATCATGAGCTAGGATCTTGCGTAGATGCTTTCACGAGTAGAACACAAAAGGGTTTGTGGACGTTGATGTTTAGATTGCTTCCCTCCTTAGTCTTTCTTGATTCAGCGGTATTATGGGATGAAGCGGCCCGGACCAACTTTACATGTCCACGTACATGAGACAGGTTCCATCGACAGACATGTGACTTTTGTTGCATAAGATGGCTGGCGGGTGTCTGTCTCTCCTATCTTAGTTGAATCGGAACAGAACAAGGCGGTCCTTGTAGAAGGTTAAATAGCAACTTAAATATCACCGTTGTGGCTTTGCGTAGGTAAGAAGCGTTCTTGCTAGATACCCATAGCAGCCACGTAAAACATGCAACAACAAATTAGAGGACGTCTAACTTGTTTTTGCAGGGTATGTATGTGATATGATATGGCCAATGACATGATGAGATATATTTGATGTATGAGATGATCATGTTGTAATAGTTAATATCGACTTGCATGTCGATGTATACGGCAACCGGCAGGAGCCATAGGGTTGTCTTTAATTTTTGTATGACCTGCGTGTCAATCATTAAGCGCTTTGTAATGCTTTACTTTATCGCTAAACGGTAGCAATAGTAGTAAGAGCATGGTGGGCGCGCGACAACCCCGATGGCGACACGATGATGGAGATCATGATGATGGGGATCATGGTGTGGCGCCGGTGACGATGGAGATCATGCCGGTGCTTTGGAGATGGAGATCAAAAGCACGAGATGATGGCCATATCATGTCACTTATGATTTGCATGTGATGTTAATCCTTTTATGCATCTTATTTTGCTTAGGACGACGGTAGCATTATAAGATGATCCTTCACTAAAATTTCAAGATAAAATTGTGTTCCCCCCGAGTGTGCGCCGTTGCGAAGGTTCGTCGTTTCGAAGCACCACGTGATGATCGGGTGTGATAGACTCTACGTTCGCATACAACGGGTGCAAGCCAGTTTTGCACATGCAGAACACTCGGGTTAGACTTGACGAGCCTAGCATGTACAGACATGGCCTCGGAACACGGAGGACCGAAAGGTCGAGCATGAGTCATATAGTAGATATGATCAACATGTTGATGTTCACCATTGACACCACCTCATCTCACGTGATGATCGGACTTGGGTTGGTGAATTTGGATCATGTCACGCTCGAATGACCAGAAGGTTTTGTCGATCCAAAGAATGCTGACAAAGTATGCAGGCTCCAGCGTTCCATTTATGGGCTGGTGCAAGCATCTCGGAGTTGGAATCTTCGCTTTGATGAGGTGATCAAAGCGTTTGGGTTTATACAAGTTTACAATGAAGCTTGTATTTACAAGAAAGTGAGTGGGAGCTCTATAGCGTTTCTGATATTATATGTGGATGACATATTGCTGATTGGAAACAATATAGAATTTTTGGATAGCGTGAAGGGGTATTTGAACAAGAGTTTTTCGATGAAGGATCTCGGTGAAGCTGCTTTCATATTGGGCATCAAGATCTATAGAGATAGATCAAGACGCTTGATAGGACTTTCACAAAGTACATACCTTGATAAAGTTTTGAAGAAGTTCAAAATGGATCAATCCAAGAAGGGGTTCTTGCCGGTATTGCAAGGTACAAAGTTGAGTTAGACTCAATGCCCAGTGACTGCGGAAGATAGAGAAAAGATGAGTGTCGTCCCCTATGCTTCAGCCATAGGCTCTATCATGTATGCAATGCTGTGCACAAGACCAGATGTCAGCCTTGCCATAAGTATGGCCGGAAGGTTTCAAAGTAATCCTGGTATGGATCACTGGACAGCGGTCAAGAATATCCTAAAGTACCTGAAAAGGACTAAGGAGATGTTTCTCGTTTATGGAGGTGATCAAGAGCTCGTCGTAAAGGGTTACGTCGATGCAAGCTTTGACACTGATCCGGATGACTCTAAGTCTCAAACCGGATACGTATATATTCTCAACGGGGGAGCGGTGAGCTGGTGCAGTTCCAAGCAAAGCGTGGTAGCCGATTCTACATGTGAAGCGGAGTAGATAGCTGCCTCGGAGGCGGCAAAGGAAGGTGTCTGGATGAAGGAGTTCATGACAGATCTTGGAGTTGTGCCTAGTGCACTAAACCCAATGACTCTGTTTTGTGACAACACTGGTGCCATTGCTCTAGCCAAGGAACCAAGGTTTCACAAGAGGACCAGACACATAAAGCGACGCTTCAATTCCATCCGCGATTCAGTCAAGGAGGAGGACATAAGCATTTGCAAAGTACACACGGATTTGAATGTTGCAGATCCGTTGACTAAGCCTCTTCCACGGGCTAAGCATGATCAACACCAAGACTCTATGGGTGTTAGATTCATTACCTTGTAATGCTAGATTATTGACTCTAGTGCAAGTGGGAGACTGTTGGAAATATGCCCTAGAGGCAATAATAAAAGAGTTATTATTATATTTCCTTGTTCATGATAATCGTTTATTATCCATGCTATAATTGTATTGATTGGAAACTTAAATACATGTGTGGATAAATAGACAAACTTTGTGTCCCTAGTAAGCATCTTCAGGACTAGCTCGTTGATCAAAGATGACCGCGGTTTCCAGGTCATAGACATGAGTTGTCATTTGATAACGGGATCACATCATTAGGAGAATGTTGTGATGGACGAGACCCAAACGTTAAACATAGCTTTTGATCGTATCAGTTATCGCTATAGTTTTCTGCATGTCAAGTATAAGTTCCTATGACCATGAGATCATGTAACTCACTGACACCGTAGGAGTGCTTTGTGTGTGCCAAACGTCGCAACGTAACTGGGTGACTATAAAGGTACTCTACAGGTATCTCCGAAGGTGTCTGTTGAGTTGACATGGATCGAGACTGGGATTTGTCACTCCGTGTGACGGAGAGGTATCTCCGGGCCCACTCGGTAATACGTCATCTCAATGAGCTCAAAGTGACTAAGTAGTTAGTCACGGGATTATGTATTACGGAACGAGTAAAGAGACTTGCCGGTAACGAGATTGAACTAGGTATAGAGATACCGACGATCGAATCTCGGGCAAGTAACATACCGACGAGACAAAGGGAACTGTATACGGGATTGCCTGAATCCTTGACATCGTGGTTCATCCGATGAGATCATCGAGGAACGTGTGGGAACCAATATGGGTATCCAGATCCCGCTATTGGTTATTGACTTGGGAGTGTCTCGGTCATGTCTGCATAGTTTCCGAACCCGCAGGGTCTACACACTTAAGGTTCGGTGACGCTAGGGTTGTTAGTGAGAACAGTGAATGGTAACCGAAGGTTGTTCGGAATCCCGGATGAGATCCCGGACATGACGAGGGTCTCCGGAATGGTCCGGGGACGAAGATTGATATATGGGATGAGAGTGAACGGAGTCCGGAATTGTTCCGGGGGTCATCGGGAAGAAATCGGAGTGCCGAAAGGTGTTTCGGGAGGGCACGGTAAAAGTTACGGGCCCCATGGGCCATAAGTGGGAGAAGCAACAGCCTTCATAGGGCTGTGCGCCCCCCCTTGGGCCCTCTCCACCTGCGCATGGGGGCTGGGCCCCCCTAGGGCAGCCGCACCCCCTTGGCTTGGGGGGCAAGGCGCCTGGGGGGGAAACCCTAGCACCTGGGCCGCCGCCCCCTCCCATCTCCCCTTGGCCGCCGCCCCTAAGGGGAAACCCTAGGGCGCCCCCTCCCCTCTTTCCCCCCTATATAAAGAGAGGTAGAGGGAGGGCAGCAACATAAGTTCGTGCCTCGGCGCTGCTCTCTCTCTCCCACGAATATCTTCGTCTAGTTTGCAGTGCTTGGCGAAGCCCTGCTGGAATTCCTCCACCACCATCTCCACCACGCCGTCGTGCTGCTGGGTTTCTCCGTCAACCTCTCCTTCCCCCTTGCTGGATCAAGAAGGAGGAAACGTCCCCGAGCTGCACGTGTGAAGAACGCGGAGGCACCGTCCGTTCGGTGCTAGGATCTTCGGCGATTTGAATCGCGGCGAGTATGACTCCATCAACCGCGTTCTTGAACGCTTCCGCTTAGCGATCTACAAGGGTATGTGGATCCGACTCTTCCCTCGTAGATGCATCTCCTAGATTGATCTTGGTGAGCGTAGGAAAATTTTTGTTTCCCATGCAACGTTCCCCAACAGTGGCATCATGAGCTAGGTTCTTGCGTAGATGTTTTCACGAGTAGAACACAAAGGGGTTTGTGGGCGTTGATGTTTAGATTGCTTCCCTCCTTGGTCTTTCTTGATTCAGCGGTATTATGGGATGAAGCGGCCCGGACCAACTTTACATGTCCACGTACATGAGACCGGTTCCATCGACAGACATGCGACTTTTGTTGCATAAGATGGCTGGCGGGTGTCTGTCTCTCCTATCTTAGTTGAATCAGATTCGACAAAGGCGGTCCTTGTAGAAGGTTAAATAGCAACTTAAATATCACCGTTGTGGATTTGCGTAGGTAAGAAGCGTTCTTGCTAGATACCCATAGCAGCCACGTAAAACATGCAACAACAAATTAGAGGACGTCTAACTTGTTTTTGCAGGGTATGTATGTGATATGATATGGCCAATGACATGATGAGATATATTTGATGTATGAGATGATCATGTTGTAATAGTTAATATCGACTTGCATGTCGATGTATACGGCAACCGGCAGGAGCCATAGGGTTGTCTTTAATTTTTGTATGACCTGCGTGTCAATCATTAAGCGCTATGTAATGCTTTACTTTATCGCTAAACGGTAGCAATAGTAGTAAGAGCATGGTGGGCGCGCGACAACCCCGATGGCGACACGATGATGGACATCATGATGATGGGGATCATGGTGTTACGCCGGTGACGATGGAGATCATGCCGGTGCTTTGGAGATGGAGATCAAAAGCACGAGTTGATGGCCATATCATGTCACTTATGATTTGCATGTGATGTTAATCCTTTTATGCATCTTATTTTGCTTAGGACGACGGTAGCATTATAAGATGATCCCTCACTAAAATTTCAAGATAAAATTGTGTTCCCCCCGAGTGTGCGCCGTTGCGAAGGTTCGTCGTTTCGAAGCACCACGTGATGATCGGGTGTGATAGACTCTACGTTCGCATACAACGGGTGCAAGCCAGTTTTGCACATGCAGAACACTCGGGTTAGACTTGAAGAGCCTAGCATGTACAGACATGGCCTCGGAACACGGAAGACCGAAAGGTCGAGCATGAGTCATATAGTAGATATGATCAACATGAAGATGTTCACCATTGACACCACCTCATCTCACGTGATGATCGGACTTGGGTTGGTGGACTTGGATCATGTCACGCTCGGATGACCAGAGGGATGTCAATTTGAGTGGGAGTTATAAGTAATTTGATTAGTTAAAACTCACTTATCATGAACAATAGTCTAAGTTGTCTTTTCTCAAAGTTTGGGGTTGCGATGCTTATGTCAAAAGGCTTCAGCCAGAAAAGCTCGAACCCAAAGCGGACAAATGTGTCTTCATAGGATACCCAAAAGAGACGGTTGGGTACACCTTCTATCTCAGATCCGAGGGCAAAGTGTTTGTCGCTAAGAACGGGTCCTTTCTCGAGAAAGAGTTTCTCTCGAAAGAATTGAGTGGGAGGAAGGTAGAACTTGATGAGGTTATTGAACCTCTGCTTCAACCAGAGAGTAGCGCAGCACAGAAAGATGTTTTTGTGGAGCCTGCAATGGTTGAAGAGGAAGCCAATGATGATGATCAAGAAGCTTCTGATCAAGTTACTACCGAACCTCGTAGGTCGACAAGGGTACGCACTGCACCTGAGTGGTATGGTAACCCTGTCTTGGAGGTCATGTTGTTGGACAACAGTGAACCTACGAGCTATGGAGAAGCGATGGTGGGCCCGGATTCCGACAAATGGTTAGAGGCCATGAAATCCGAGATGGGATCCATGTATGAAAACAAAGTATGGACTTTGGAAGTATTACCTGAAGGGCGGAAGGCCATTCAGAATAAATGGATTTTTAAGAGGAAGACGGACGCTGACGGTAATGTCACCGTGTATAAAGCTCGACTTGTGGCAAAGGGTTTTTCACAAGTTCAAGGAGTTGACTACGATGAGACTTTCTCGCCCGTAGCGATGCTTAAATCCGTCCGAATCATGTTAGCAATAGCTGCATATTTCGATTATGAAATTTGGCAGATGGATGTCAAAACAGCGTTCCTTAACGGTTTTCTTAAGGAAGAGTTGTATATGATACAACCGGAAGGTTTTGTTGATCCAGAGAATGCTGACAAAGTTTGCAGACTCCAGCGTTCCATTTATGGGCTGGTGCAAGCATCTCGGAGTTGGAATCTTCGCTTTGATGAGGTGATCAAAGCGTTTGGGTTTGTACAAGTTTACGGAGAAGCTTGTATTTACAAGAAAGTGAGTGGGAGCTCTATAGCGTTTCTAATATTATATGTGGATGACATATTGCTGATTGGAAACAATATAGAATTTTTGGATAGCGTGAAGGGGTATTTGAACAAGAGTTTTTCGATGAAGGATCTCGGTGAAGCTGCTTTCATATTGGGCATCAAGATCTATAGAGATAGATCAAGACGCTTGATAGGACTTTCACAAAGTACATACCTTGATAAAGTTTTGAAGAAGTTCAAAATGGATCAATCCAAGAAGGGGTTCTTGCCGGTATTGCAAGGTACAAAGTTGAGTAAGACTCAATGCCCAGTAACTACGGAAGATAGAGAAAAGATGAGTGTCGTCCCCTATGCTTCAGCCATAGGCTCTATCATGTATGCAATGCTGTGCACAAGACCAGATGTCAGCCTTGCCATAAGTATGGCCGGAAGGTTTCAAAGTAATCCTGGTATGGATCACTGGACAGCGGTCAAGAATATCCTAAAGTACCTGAAAAGGACTAAGGAGATGTTTCTCGTTTATGGAGGTGATCAAGAGCTCGTCGTAAAGGGTTACGTCGATGCAAGCTTTGACACTGATCCGGATGACTCTAAGTCTCAAACCGGATACGTATATATTCTCAACGGGGGAGCGGTAAGCTGGTGCAGTTCCAAGCAGAGCGTGGTAGCCGATTCTACATGCGAAGCGGAGTACATAGCTGCCTCGGAGGCGGCAAAGGAAGGTGTCTGGATGAAGGAGTTCATGACAGATCTTGGAGTTGTGCCTAGTGCACTAAACCCAATGACTCTGTTCTGTGACAACACTGGTGCCATTGCTCTAGCTAAGGAACCAAGGTTTCACAAGAGGACCAGACACATAAAGCGACGCTTCAATTCCATCCGCGATTAAGTCAAGGAGGAGGACATAAGCATTTGCAAAGTACACACGGATTTGAATGTTGCAGATCCGTTGACTAAGCCTCTTCCACGGGCTAAGCATGATCAACACCAAGACTCTATGGGTGTTAGATTCATTACCTTGTAATGCTAGATTATTGACTCTAGTGCAAGTGGGAGACTGTTGGAAATATGCCCTAGAGGCAATAATAAAAGAGTTATTATTATATTTCCTTGTTCATGATAATCGTTTATTATCCATGCTATAATTGTATTGATTGGAAACTCATATACATGTGTGGATAAATAGACAAACTTTGTGTCCCTAGTAAGCCTCTTCAGGACTAGCTCGTTGATCAAAGATGACCGCGGTTTCCAGGTCATAGACATGAGTTGTCATTTGATAACGGGATCACATCATTAGGAGAATGATGTGATGGACGAGACCCAAACGTTAAACATAGCTTTTGATCGTATCAGTTATCGCTATAGTTTTCTCCATGTCAAGTATAAGTTCCTATGACCATGAGATCATGTAACTCACTGACACCGTAGGAGTGCTTTGTGTGTGCCAAACGTCGCAACGTAACTGGGTGACTATAAAGGTACTCTACAGGTATCTCCGAAGGTGTCTGTTGAGTTGACATGGATCGAGACTGGGATTTGTCACTCCGTGTGACGGAGAGGTATCTCCGGGCCCACTCGGTAATACATCATCTCAATGAGCTCAAAGTGACTAAGTAGTTAGTCACGGGATTATGTATTACGGCAACGAGTAAAGAGACTTGCCGGTAACGAGATTGAACTAGGTATAGAGATACCGACGATCGAATCTCGGGCAAGTAACATACCGACGAGACAAAGGGAACTGTATACGGGATTGCCTGAATCCTTGACATCGTGGTTCATCCGATGAGATCATCGAGAAACGTGTGGGAACCAATATGGGTATCCAGATCCCGCTATTGGTTATTGGCCTGGGAGTGTCTCGGTCATGTCTGCATAGTTTCCGAACCCGCAGGGTCTACACACTTAAGGTTCGGTGACGCTAGGGTTGTTAGTGAGAACAGTGCATGGTTACCGAAGGTTGTTCGGAGTCCCGGATGAGATCCCGGACGTGACGAGGGTCTCCGGAATGGTCCGGAGACGAAGATTGATATATAGGATGAAAGGTTTCGGAGTCCGGAAGTGTTCCGGGGAGTATCGGGAAGACGTCGGATGACCGAAAGGGGTTTCGGGGTCCCGGAAGGAGTTTCGGGCCTAATGGGCCACAAAGGGGGGACACAACAGCCCTCATAGGGCTGTGCGCCCCCCTTGGGCCCTCTCCTCATGCGCAAGGGGGGTTGGCCCCTCCTAGGGCTGCCGCACCCCCTAGCTTGGGGGGCAAGGCACCTGGGGGGGGGAACCCTAACCCTGGCGCAGCCCTGGCCGCCGCCCCCCC
>LR738709.1:415347173-415437666 GCA_902687465.1 Secale cereale
CCCCCCCCCCCATCTCCACTTGGCCGCCGCCCCTAGGGGTAAACCCTAGGGCGCCCCCTCCCCTCTACTCCCCATATATAAAGAGAGGCAGAGGGAGGGCAGCCACACACGTTCGTGCCACGGCGCTGCCCTCCCTCTCCCACATCCATCTTCGCGAACTCCTCAGTGCTTGGCGAAGCCCTGCAGGAATCCTCCACCACCATCTCCACCACGCCGTCGTGCTGCCGGTGTCTCCATCAACCTCTCCTTCCCCCTTGCTGGATCAAGAAGGAGGAGACGTCCCCGAGCTGTACGTGTGAAGAACGCGGAGGCACCGTTGCTTCGGTGCTAGGATCTTCGGCGATCTGAATCGCGGCGAGTACGACTCCATCAACCGCGTTCTTGAACGCTTCCGCTTAGCGATCTACAAGGGTATGTGGATCTAACTCTCCCCTCGTAGATGCATCTCCTAGATTGATCTTGGTGAACGTAGGAAAAAATTTTGTTTCCCATGCAACGTTCCCCAACACCACCACCATTGGAATCATCTCATCGGGAGTTGATCAGATAGAAGGACACCCACCACAAGCTCACCCGAGCACAAGAACCCCTCCTCTCAGGAGGCAGTTCATCCATGTACTAGTCCTTCCTCAGCCTACAAGGCAATCCACCACACCACACTAGATTAGGGTATTACACCACAACGGTGGCCCGAACCAGTATAAATCGTGTGTCAGTTGTTCTTCGGATCTGATGAGCTAGGCCTAGGGTTGTCGAGTAGGCAAGCTAGGGCGGAAGGAGAGATCTTCGTGCGCACCCCAGAGTTCGAACCTTAAGGGTTTTGCTAAAACCCTAGATCCGACACCATCGATCGCTCATCGCGAGCGCACAGCGGAGCTCTCAATGAAAGCACCATTGTCGGTGTCAAAACCGGCAGATCTCGGGTAGGGGGGCCCAAGCTATGCGTTTAGAGGATCGATGGTAACAGGAGGCTGGGGACACAATGTTTACCCAGGTTCGGGCCCTCTCGATCGAGGTAATACCCTACTTCCTGCTATATTAATATGGATGAATATGAATACAAGAGTTGATCTACCTCGAGATCGTAATGGCTAAACCCTAAAGCCTAGCCTATGAGGGTATTGTGATGTTCATGATCCCCTCTACAGACTAAACCCCCCGGCTTATATACACGCCAGAGGGGACCTAGGGTTACAAGGGTGACTTGGGGAGGAAGTAATTGATACTTCCGGACTCTACACTTGCCTTTCTACGTACATAGGAGTCCTGACCGAACACGAGGGAGAGTCTTCTGCTTCTTCTTTATGTGGCCCACTAATACATCCCAGCTTCATCGACCCGGATGCCTGAGGACCCCTGAATACAGGACTCCCTCATCCTCCGTAATACTTCCATCATGCACAATACATGAATGGTTCTATAATCATTCGTCGTCTCCTTGGGCCATCAGACTATCTACTTTAATGGAGCTGCCAACATCTTCAACGTATGGCAACATATAAATACGAAATTCACCATGCTACGTGCTACCTCTTAAGCTTGCGTTGGTTTTTCCCTTGAAGAGGAAAGGGTGATGCAGCAAAGAGTAAGTATTTCCCTCGGTTTTGAGAACCAAGGTATCAATTCAGTAGGAGATTACACACAAGTCACCAAATATCTGCACAAACAAACAACAAACTTGCACCCAACGCTATAAAGGGGTTGTCAATCCCTTCTAGGTTATTTGCAAAAGTGAGATCTGATAGAGATGAACTAGTAAAGTAAATATTTTTGGGTTTTTGGTTTAAAGATTGAAAAGTAAAAGATTGAAAAATAGTAGATCTGAAACTTATAATATGTAAAATAGACCCGGGGGGCATAGGTTTCACTAGTGGCTTCTCTCATGATAGCAAGTATTACGGTGGGTGAACAAATTACTGTCAAGCAAATTGATATAAGAGCGAATAATTATAACGACATCTATGGCAATGATCATGAATATAGGCATCATGTCCGTCACAAGTAGACCGACTCCTGCCTGCATCTACTACTATTACTCCACACATCGACAAAATCGATTCTGCATCTAGATTATTAAGTTCATAAGAATAGAGTAACGCATTAAGCAAGATGACATGATGTAGCGGAATTAACTCAAGCAATATGAATATATGATGAAAACCCTATCTTGTTATCCTCGATGGCAACAATACAATACGTACCATGTCCCTTTCTGTCACTGGGATTGAGCACTGCAAGATTGAACTCAAGGCAAAGCACTTCTCCCATTGCAAGAAAAACCAATCTAGTTGGCCAAACCAAACTGATAGTTTGAAGATAATTACTAAGATATTAGATCATGCATAAAAGAATTTAGAATAAACTCAAATATTATTCATAGATCATCTGATCATAAACCCACAATTCATCGGATCCTGACAAACACACCGCAAAAGAAGATTACATTGGATAGATCTCCAAGAACAACAAGGATAACATGGTATTGAAGATCAAAGAGAGAGAAGAAGCCATCTAGCTACTAGCTATGGACCCTTAGGTCTGTGGTAAATTACTCACACTTCATCGGAAGGACAATAGGGTTGATGTAGATGTCCTTCGTGGTTGATTCCCCTTCCGATAGAGTACCGGAAAAGGCCTCCAGATGGGATCTCGCGAGAACAGAAGGTTGCGGCTGTGGAAAAGTGGTTTCGATGGATGTTCTGGTGTTTCTGGAATATATGTGAATTTATAGGTGGAAGAAGTAGGTCAGGGGAGGCTCGGGGGGGGCCCACAAGGTAGGGGCGCGTCATACCCCCCTAGGGGGCGCCCTCCACCCTAGTGGCCGCCTCGAGGGTCCCCTGGCGTGTACTCCAAGTCCATCTGGTGTCTTCTGGTCCAAGAAAAATCTCCGTAAAGTTTTTGTTCCGTTTGGACTCCGTTTGATATTCCTTTTCAGCGAAACTCGAAAATAAGGAAAAAACATAAACTGGCACTGGGCTCTGGGTTAATAGGGTAGTCCCAAAAATCATATAAAATAGCATATAAATGCATATAAAACATCCAAGATAGATAATATAATAGCATGAAACAATCAAAAATTATAGATACGTTAGATACGTATCACTACGCAAGACATTTTTTGATTTCAGTGGAACTGCACAACAAGATACGCTGGTTAATCCGGCTCCATGTGCCATTTCAATGTGCAAACTAATGACGAACCCTGCCTATTCCATAATCATAGGCATTACATATTTTGAAAGGGAGGAGCTTGTCAAAGTTTAATCATTGATGTTAGCAAGAAGATATTATTTTAATATATTGGAAACGGAAAACATTGTCAAATTTTTCTCATTGGTGTTAGCCAGAAGACATGCATTTGATATTTTGGAGTGGGACGCCCTTTGCTGTGAGCAGCGTCGATCGTTTTTTCCTATTCCTGTGTTCAGTTCAGAAGTAAATATTTACTCTGCTCAGATGCATAGTCATATGAATGTTGACTTATGTAATGTATTTTAAGAGTTTGTTCTGAATGTTGTCTATGAAATGCCAGGCCTTGTGAGTTTGATTGCAAAGTTGAGCTTGGAATGCTCTGGCATGCGGCATCATGAGCTGTTCACCGTGCCTCTTGAGAATAATATTCCATATTGTTTTGCATGTTGATCTAATGCCAGTGATTTACATGTTAAGAAGACCATCCTCTTCTGTTGTTTCTGTGCTTAAGAAGTTCATCGTCCTATGTTTCATTCATAGCCTATACGACAACTCGGGTAGGTTAGAGGTGAAACCATATGATCTTCCCACCAACTCCTCATATTAGGTTGTGATTGGATCGTAAATGAAAGCCGATGTTCTTGGGCGAAGTGCTTGGTTGGTCGATTTCGACTGGTAAAATATACACTGGTCTAAAAATTACACGCATAACTCGCTAGTTTTCGTTGCAGACCTCGGGTCGTGGCGCCGAGTGTTGTCACTTATCAACAGGGTCAACGAACATGAGGAATCAGAAGATGACTTTACTTGGAGAGGATGGCAGTAGGGACTCACCAGGGCCATAGCCGTACGTATGCAAATTCCTCCTTATTATATAATACAACTATATTTTTTGCTTCCTCCTGGTTTCCTGACATCACGGTCACACACCATTGTCAACCTATATAGTCGATAAATGAGAGAATTGCACAATGAGCGGCACACAGCTAGGACCCAGCGGCTCGAGCAATATTTTTTTTAGGTGTAAGCGGAGTTTTTCTTGAGCGATGTTTTTGTTGTTGTTCGGACGAGATCAATTGGGCGGGCTGTGGTCCGTATATCCCAGGCTATTATTTTATGTCGACCAAATATCCAGGCCAGATATTAATTTTTTCAAGGTGAAAATGGCTAGCCCAGCTATACTTTGTTTGCGGAATACCCAACCCAGGTAAACTTGTTATTCTCCGCCCCGCTGGGCTGTAAATCTTTCGTAGGAGGGATGCATTAGGCCTAACAAGAAAATGGGTTTTAAGAAATAATAAATGAGATGTAATTATAAAAACTGGACTGTAAATATACAAAAACACACCAAACAGGTAATTAGTTTCAGAAATATTATTTTTTGAATTTAAATTTTTAAATTTCATTACTTATTGTGTGCACAATATTTTGTTAGATTTTTATATAATACGTGAATTTATGTTTAATCTGGCTCGAAATTTCGGGATAAAAAATATACCGGATCCCGTCAAAATGTGGGATTTTTTATTGAATTTTGTTTTGTGCGGCTGGTCGAAATTATTAATCGTTGTCCTGGCTAGAAAATGGGTTGTAATTTTACAAGACTGTAAATGGGATGTAGTAAATTTCATTAGAATTCAAAAATGGAATGTACATTATTACAAATCACAAATGGGTTATATGTTCTCTGCCACATATGATGCTCACTTGTGGGCCTACTATTTTTTATGAGAATTATAGTCAGTGACGCGTACGGGAGGCTTGTGGGCCTACTAAAGCGTACGGAAGGCTTTGTCAACTTATAGTCAAGACACGGCGGTGAGAGGCATCTGATCGGGACTGACCGGGATCTTGGAGACGCGGAGATGTGCAACGCTACGGATGAAAAT
Source organism: Secale cereale (assembly GCA_902687465.1). Lineage (NCBI taxonomy): Eukaryota > Viridiplantae > Streptophyta > Magnoliopsida > Poales > Poaceae > Secale > Secale cereale. Next base: position 415,352,255 of record LR738709.1, read on the forward strand.
CATGTTCGGTATGGCCGGGCCGGCGTTGATGGCACCTGCGGGTATCATTCACCTTCCTCGAGGCTTTGCCAAGTGCAACGCCATCTTCCTCACGACCTCGTATTGGCAGCTGTCTCCGGGGCGAAAGCCTGGATTTGTAGGATCGGCCCGATGGCAACGTCTTTGAGGTTGTTACTCTGTTGGGAGCATTGTGTTGGGAGACTCGAGGTCCCATGATGCGATCCTTCGGTGTTCATCGCTGCTCGAATCTTTCTCCTCCGGTGCCATGTACGGTCGTCGCTAGCTAATCCAAGGAAGCTGGAGTTGCTGTTCTTCGGAGGTCTTCAGTGTCGGTCGAGATGCGGCGAGGGGCTCGGTGTTGGGCTGGCTTTTTGTGTCGTAGTTGTGTTGTTGTGTTTGGTTGTCCTTGTATGAACCGGCTATGGAGTTGGTCGTCTTCATTGGTCGTAACGAGTGATGGACGTTGTTGTATGTCTTATTTCTCTCCTTTTATAAAGCTAAAGTACGCAATTTGCGTACCCTCGAAAAAAATAGTCAAGACACGATTCTAGCAGCAGTGGTCGTTGGATGTCCATCCAACGGCTGTAGTGCTTCTTCAATCTTGGATATTCTTGCTTCAACCACCCAAACCACCGCCGGTGGTATCGCCTCCCGTGGCCGGCTATGCTGCCGTACAGGCTTCACTGGCCCACCCTACTCCCAAACGACGTCCAGGCCATTCCTCTACTCACCAACACCTCTTGTTCTTCTCTGGCGACGGCAGCCTCACACCACAGCCGAACGAGTGAACCCACATACCCCCCTTCGTGTGGGCATCCAGTGATGTGTCTTCGCTGGCTCCGGGTCGTTCCCTTCCTAGGACTCGCCATCGTTCACTGTGTCGGTTCTCTCGGTGTGGCGTGGTCAATTTTGTCAACAAACGACAGCCATCAGAAGAGGCATGTATGTGGAGTGGCTGACAGTAGGGACCCGCATGGCCCATGGCCGCACGTAGCAAGTGCCCCCCATATTATGCGAAAACAAATGATTTCGCCCCCTAACAGGTTTGACCCGCCATCTACATCTTCGCACGCAAGGAAGTGCTTTCTTTATTACGCGGAAATAAAAAGTTACCTCCCCTAGACAACTGTGACCCACCAGCTTTATTATGACCCATTTCGTGTACCAAAGATGCTAAATTATTTTATTTTTATTCTAACTCAAAAAAGAAGAAACTGAAAAAAAACAGAAAACATCTTCGCACGCAAGGAAGTGCCTCCTTATTACACACATGAAAATGAATACTGCCCCTGCTATCTGGGACCCACCATAGTTGGAGGCTGACTTGTGGGCCTACTAAGTTGACGCGGACGGAGGGCTTTGTCAACTTAGTCAATATTGAACGATTCCAGCTCTAGTGATCGTACGATGTCTATCCAACGGCCATAGTGCTTCTTCAACCTCTGGTCTTCTTGCTCCAGCCGCCCAAACCATCGCGGGTCATGCCGCCGGCTCCTTCCTCCTGTGGCCAGCTGTGGTGCCGCGCAGGCCTCACCGCCCCCTACTACTCCAACCTCTGGCGAGGCCATCCCTCTAGTCACCCACAAACCTTGTTATTTTGCGGCGACGGCAGCCTCACACCGCAGCCAGACCACTCAACCCTCGTACTCCCCTTCACGTAGGAATCCACTGTCGCGTTTTCCCCGGCTCTGCGTCGTCCCATTCCTAGGCCTCGCCGTCGTCCACTGCCTTGGTGCTCTTGGCGCGGCGTGGTCCACGTGGTCAAGGAATGACTTCCATCGGAAGAGGACTGTACGTGGAGAGGCTGACAGCTGTGTCCACGGCCGCAGCAAGTAAGTGCCTCCTTATTACTCATAAAATAATTATTCCTCCCCTGACAGCGCGGACCAACCAGAAGGGCCTCTGTATTTTGTGAAAAAAAATGGCCCCTGATAGCTGGGACCCACCAGCTATATCTTCACACGCAAGGAAGTGCCTCCTTGCCCTCCCTGACAGCCGGGACCCACCCGGTGGAAGCCTACGTAGCGTTCTCTGTCTGGTCACGAAGGTGTACGTACATAGCGGTCAATCGGTCTCTCTGCAGCGATGAACCATGGGCGAGCAAGAAGCGGCACGTGTAGTAGTAGAGCCCCCGACATAGCAGTTCAGGCAGTCCAGTCAAAACTGTGTACACGTACGTACAGCCATATGCCAAAAAATATGGCCACGTACGTACATATGGGCAGGGTCTCGAGCACGTACTCGCGCATACGTACGGTCATGCAGTCCCGTACATATGGAGACGGCAGCAACGGCGTCGTGTTCATCGGAAGCCAACCGGCAGGGTTGGAACGGAGAAACAATGTCGTGTTCATCGAGAGGCAACCGGCTTGAACGGAACAACTGAAACCTGGTGTGGCGTACCGCAAAATGGAGGGAAACATCCTTCTGGTGGGGCGTACAGTTGAAATGGGGTCTTGTTCATCGGGAAGGGTATGGCGTACCGCAAAACGGAGGAAACGGCCTTCTGCTCGACCGGCTATGGTCGAAACGGGATCCTGTTCAACGGGAAGGGTCTGGCGTACCACAAAATGGAGGAAACGGACTTGTGTTGGAGCGCTACGGTCGAAACGGGAGTCCTGTTCATCGGGAGGGGTGTGGCGTACCACAAAACGGGACTCCGCAGGTTACTGTTTACCCACCGTCGACTTCCTCCAGGCTCCACATGCACTGTTCATCCACCGCCTCTTCCTCTGCCTCCATCGGCTACTGTTCATCCAGCCCTCCTCGGGGTCCTGTTCATCCAGCCCTCCACGGGGTCCTGTTCATCCTAATAACCCTCCACCGGCTACTGTTCAACCAGCCCTCCACGGGGTCATGTTCATCCACCCCCAACGCCTCAACTATGACGGCCTCGTCTCGGGGTCCTGCTCATCCAGCGGCAACCGCAACGTCCAACCCCCACGAGGTCATGTTCATCCAACCCCCACGGGGTCCTGTTCATCCAACCCCTGATGGGTACTGTTCATCCAACCCCAACCACGTACGTCTCGACTCATTCAACCAACCCCACATTCACTATTCATCAAGAGGTAGCAGGTTCGATCGGCTTCAGTAAGCAGCAGCAGGGATCGATTGGGTTCAGTTAGCAGCGGTAGCGAAGGAATCGCTCGGGTTTAGTTAGCAGCTAAGGGATCGATCGCTCGGGTTCAGTAACGTAGCTAGTGCAATCGCTCGGGTTCAGTAAGCGACCGCCTCACTCGGGTTCAGATAAAGCCCAACGCCTCGCACATACACACGACGTGTACGAGAGAAACGCGCAAACCTCCATGCATCGCTCCGCCCCGACCACCCACCGTAACCGGGAACTCCCCGAAATTTCCCACGCCCTCGCTTCTACCATGATTTTTCCGTCATGAACGGCCCAAATAATGTCATGCAGGTGCGTCCCCGACCCGCTCAAGACGAAAAGCCCATTTTCTGTCATGATTTTTTCTCATAGAAGTAGGAGCCCACCACATCTATGATGAAACAGTTTTTTGTCACAATTATCGTCATAGAAGTATCATAAGCATGACAGGAAAAAATTCGTTCGGCCCAAAATGTCGCGGAATTGTCTTTTTTTTGTAGTGCTCTCAGCTTGTCCATTGCTCCTGGGATGGGCAACATAGGCGAATGAGATCTTGCTTCTCAGGGCATGAACATATTGCGTGAAGGCGCGGCTTGTGAACGGGGTGCCGTTGTTGGTGATGAATTTGGCGGGTACTCTGAAATGGCACACCAATCCTTTGAAGAACTTGATAGCTGACTGCGCGGTCACCTTTCTCACGGGCTCCACTTCCGGCCGCTTTGAAAACTTGTTGATGGCAACGTGCAAGTATTCAAAGCCCTCGGCAGTACGGGGGAAGGGTCCCAAGATATTGAGCCCCCATACCGAAAACGACCATGACAAAGGGATCGTCTCGAGTGGTTGAGCAGGTTGATGGATATTGTTGGAGTGGAACTGGCAGGCTTCACATATGGTGACTAGCTCTGTTGCATCTTGGAGGGCTGTGGGCCAGTAGAAACCTTGTCGGAAAGCTTTTCCAACCAAGGCTCTTGAACCAATATGAGAGCTACACACGCCTTGATGTACCTCTGCCAGCAGTTTCTTTCCTTCTTCCCGGCAAATGCACTTCAATTTCACACCGTTGGGCCTCCTTATGTATAGTGTGTTGTCGACAAACTGATACATACTGGCCCTCCGGGCTACTCTTTCAGCCTCTTCTTGCTCTTCAGGAAGTTCTCCAGTTTGGTGGTAGTGGACGATGTGTTGGGCCCAAGTTGGAGCGTGGGGCTCGGTAACTAGGACCAACGGCACCTCCTCACTTGTGAGAGAGCTCTCCTCGATCGCAAAGACCCGAGGACCCGCGGAAGAGTGCGGCTCGCCAGGCAAGGTGGAGTTGTTCACGGCAGCCTCATTACCGGGGACCTCTGAAGGTACTGCCGGTGAAGGCTTGCCGGAGTCTAGTTTCCTCCTCTTCTTGGCCATTGTCAACAAGGATACAGAAGGCTGAGTCAGATGGAGGACAAAAGTTCCTGGTTCCACAGGAAGCTTCTGCGCGGCACACTTTGATAGATAATCAGAAGTGTTGTTCTCCGCACGTGGTACATGCTCCATTTGTAATCCGTCAAAGTGTTCCTCCAACTTTCTCACTTCTTCAACGTATGCCGCCATCAATGGGCTCTGGTAATCCTTGTTGACTTGCCTCACAACGAGCTGTGAATCTCTGCGAATGATCACCTTCTTGATTCCTAACTCTATTGTGATCCTGAGCTGGGCAAGGAGCCCCTCATACTCTGCAGTATTGTTGGTATATCTCTCGCGAGGGAAATGCATCTAGACCACGTACTTCAGGAGCTCTCCAGTGGGTGCGACGAAGATCACGCCAGCTATGGGAGCGTGCGTGCGTGCGTGCGTGCGTGCGTGCGTGCGTGCGTGCGTGGGTGCGTGTGTGTGTGTGTGTGTGTGTGTGTGTGTGTGTGTGTGTGTGTGTAATGGGGCTAAACGCTTTAAGGGCCTCTTCTAGTAAGAGTGACTATCGTTCTTATCTTGTTCAGAGAAATACTTTGTTTTAGTTCCTCTCCAAACAAAAAATCTAGGCTTGATATCAGGAAGAGAATTGAGCCCAAAATGCACACGGTCAAGATAAGAAACCTAAAAGAAAAAATCATGCACCCAAACAGAAAATAAAACAAAAAATTATAAAAGTTAGTTAATAAAAGTAAAAAATCACAGCTAAAGCGTAGTGACAGTCACCAAATGTGATTGATCTCTTCGAATCACTTTTGTAAAGTCCTTGAACTTCTTAATATTGGTAAGGAGACACTCATAGACATACCAAGACAAATCATAGTCCATGACAAAACTACAATCTATGAATATGTGGAGGTATTTGGGGTTGGGCGAAAGGCTAGAGTTTGGACACACGAAAGTGGCAATGCAATACACATGGAGCAGATGAAAATACCTTCATCAGACAATTCTTCTGAGGTGGATTTGACTTTATTTGGAAAGAATGTGACCGGTGGGATGCTAGTGATATTGAAATGGGACAAAATAAAATCACGCCCAGGATCAGCATGAGAAGCGTTGGGCTCACCATCAACAGGAAGATCTTAGATCTCATGGATCACATACTTGGTTATAGGGATAAACTTTTTCTGAGGTGGATCTAGAAGTAGCAACATAATTTGGAACCTAGTCATTTCACAAACCTAAGAGGTGTTGGTACACGTCAAACATTAAACTAATACAAAACAAAAAATTCTACCACGCAACCAACAACATACTGCTGGGGATATACCACGGACTATGTTTTACGACTAGACGTGTAGTCACGAAAGCGTAAGTAGAGTTGGTGATGCTCGACATTTCTCCTTCTCGTGGATCCCTCGAATTGTTCCTTGCGATTCATTGAACGGTTGATTAAGCACCGCAGGTGCAACATCTCCGACGTATCCACACGTACAGAACAACGTAACTCACCGTATTGCTGGATCCTAATGGGCAACTTGGGTGGGGGAGTGGCATCCACGGTTGGATGGGAGACAAAGATCAACCCTAAACCGCGCGCCCCACTCTCCTTTATATAGACCTCCCTAATGGGCTTATACCCATTCTAAACACAGTATAATTTGAACCCTAATCTGAATCATACTTCAACCCCTTAAGTGTGCGACCCTATAGGTTCATGTGTACTTGGACACAACCCGTGTCAATAGATTATAGATGGTAGAGATTCCAGGCAGAACGTGTCAACTTTCATGTACGTATAAAGTCGTTTGATGAACCTTGGAGATGTGTCATATGCAACATCCTTTTGTCGCACAATATGAGTTGTATAGCTCAAGGCAAGTACTTGTCGCCCTTATTGGTAGCTCGACCTCTCCTTTTCAAACGGTGATACAAATTCTCGAGCTAGGTTAACACTAACCCAAGTCGCATGGCCATACTCATTGAATATGGTCACTCAAAAGGGCGTAGAGAATATCCCTTTGAATTGGGGGGGGGGGGTCTCATCTTGGTCAACCATGTCCCGCGACATGTTTCATGACTAACACAAAAGCTACCTTATAACTACCCTATTATGGAGTAGCGTTTGATAGACCCTAAGTCGATTCACATCCCGAGTACATGCGAAGACCTCTGGTCTAGGATATGGCATAGACATTGTATCTGAGAGTAACATATGACAATATCTAATCATACAAAGCTTGGTCAACATTAGGATCATCTACTGAAAAATCTTGCCAAACATCTGGAAAAATAAATAAGCAAACACAGAAGCATGAAAAAATACTTAAAAAAATGCAACCAAATAACTAAGAACCTGAGATAATTGGAAAAATCATCCTCGACAAAAACACTAGGAACAAAATGATCCCCACCTGAATCATCGTTCTCTTCGGGACAGCTGGCAGGAATGCCCTTACAACAACCCATAGTATGAACTATTTCCTAAATATGGTTAAGCTCTCAGATGAAAAAAATATTGAGAAGTATTGAAGTATGAGTAACCATAGGATCAGTGCTGATGAACTAAAAATAATAAACTCTGAACATTACACACGTTCAATAATTGTCCATTGCACAAACATTACGAGGTTGCATAAAATGGAGCAACAACAGAAAACCATTAAATCCAAACAAAAATAATAATATCTACTAACGAAAGGCATACACAAATACAAATACAATATTGAACATGAAAGTGCAATTTACAAAATGTAAAGGGCTCAATACACAAAGATACAACGAAACACATTAATTAAGCCAAGAAAATATATATAATGGAAATTATTACAGTGAACAAATGCCTAAGGAGACTACCTATTTAAATTACACTTAAACTAGAAATTACAACTAATGAAAAAGAGCCGGCCACATCTCACCCCTTGCAAATACCCAAAACTCATATTAGCATAAGCATGACAACAACAAAAAAATAATCTGATAAAACTAAACTAAATCACTACTTGCCATGCTTATAAAAATCTAAATAGTCAAGCGTTCGCTATGAAACTTAGTAAATGACGGGGTAGCAAACTGAAACTTTCAAAAACTACGAAAACAAATCAGGAACTACAACTCAGGGAGAAATACTCAACAACTCTTAACTAACTTAAAATCAATGTTCCACAACAAAGGCATCTATACAGCTAACTAAGTGATAGAGGCGAGAGGGTCCCGATCTTTCAATGACATGATAACTTTCGATTTGTGGAGCCGACTTTGATGATATGACTATAAACGTTCACGGCATTGCGCCTTAGCAATCACAAAACCAATCTCCGGGAGGTTACTGACGATGCGAGAAGCACGATCAGCCTGACCACGAAGGTCTATTCATGCAAGCAATCGAAGAACGAGCAAAAATATGATAACGCAATCTGAATATTGCGAATATGGATGAAGTATTGATAAAGTGGGGATACAAAAGCGGTCTTGGCCTGGCCATTGGAAACAGACGAAGTACACGAAGTTGCAATGTCTAACTTTTAACTAAACAAATTCCAAGGGGAAAAGCTAGGGGATTGATCTGCTTATGTAGGACTAAGGGGTGGCAGCCAAGGAGGAGGGGGGGCGTTCCAAGGCAACCTAAACCTAACCCTAGGTCGTACAAGGCCCATGGGCCTAAATGAAGATGATGCAACACCTTTTGATTTGGATTTTGACTCGGATTTTGTAGCACTAACACACTGTTTTGGATTTATTTCTGCACCCAGAAGGAATTTGAAGGTGAATCCAAGTAAATTGGAAAATGCACAGAATAAAGTTTCCAACAAAAAAATAATCATCCAATTCGGGGTCCGGGTGTAAAAATTGTTGGCGTTTGAGTCAGGTGTGCCTCTGCAGTCCGAATCTGAGTACAAGACGTGGGGGGCTTGGTCTCTACCTTCTATTGAGCCAAAATTGGCGTGCGAGGACTTTTGAACAACACCTAATTAATCATTTCCTTTGATGCGAGAGGATTTTTTGAACAACATCTAATCATTTACTTTTCCTTTATCTTCACGCGTGGTTCGTACAAGTGCTCAACAATTCTGCATTTAGGCATGAAATAAAAATTGGTCAAGTATTTTTGTTCCGGATAACATAAATAAATTTTGCATAATATAAATGTATGCAATATTTTTTGTCATATCCAAGGTAGACATATCCTCATCACTAAGCTAACAACAACAGACATCACTCGTGCAGCAAAATCTCCTACAAATTACAACGAACCTAACACAACCAAATCAGCAAACACTACTAACCCTGACAATCAACTAGGGGATGCATACGATGCAAAAAGAACTAACCAACAACTAAAATCACGGATCCAAATGGTAAAAAGGCAAAAAAAAATGTCACACGAACAACACAACCACATACATGTATTAGAAGAAATAAAATCATGCAAACCCTGTGGTGAAACTAACTCATGCATCATACAATGGAGCATGAGCAAACCTACATATCAGAGAACAGAAGCAAACAACAAATCTCAGCAATGAATTAAAATCAGGAATAAAAAGGGGAGAGATGCACCGCTGAGGGAGAAGCAGTAGGGAGAGAGATGAGACGAACCACGAATCCCTGAAGAGCACCGGACCACCAAACTCCCCAAGGGAGCAACAAGGTAGAGCTCCAAACCAAAATCGCGATACATCTTTCTCTCTCCGAGCCCTTGACGCGTCCGCCACTGGACAGGAGAAGGGAAAGAGACAAATGCAACTACAGGGAGGAGAAAAGAAAAATCCAGAATAAAGGAAGACTCTAACTTAGAGACGCATGGCGCGTGAATCAACTGGTCTCCTTGAAATTTTTACGGGTTCGATAACAACCAACCAGCCCGAGAGCTGAAAGAAAAGCAGAACTGCATGAATCTCAACAAAGAGATTTGACAACAAAAAAGAATGAAAGCCAAAAGTTTTCACCTGGCTGAAATTAGCAATTCTATAAAACTTTGATGTCTGCTTTGAATTTATAAAACCACTCATATTTTACTTCGAATCTGATAATCTGGATGCTTTGTTTCTTCATTCTCGCTATGATAATAGGGCCCAATCCTTTATGGTCATGTGGAGTATTTAACTTAGACTTTTCGGAACCATGTAACTTGAACCCAGGCTCGATTTTGAAGAGTGGTTTTGCATTTCAACGCACAAAAAAAATAGAAATTTACATGAAGGTAGAGCGACGGGTGTTTCTAACCAACAAAATCCCACACACAAAAATGATAATTTGTGTCTTGTAAAAAATGACAAGTAGGTTATTCATGTCTTTTCCATACGAAATATAAAGTCATATTTTTTACATCTCGTACAGGTTATTGTTCTATAGCATTTCCTATGACCATGAATTTTGCGCATTTTTTGGACGTCACAAGGTTTTAAACAATTTCAGATCCAGTCTATATTTATTTGAAACAGTTTCTGAAATTCAGAATGAACTCTGCCAAACATTTCTTCTCTACCAAGATGTCCCATTTCTCATTACTTTCCTAACGGAGCCTGCGGCAGTTTATTGTTTTGGCAACATGAACTAGTTCATCATCCTTTGGGCATTTCGTTATTGAGTTTATACAAAAAGCAATAGTTCATGCTGCCGAAACAATAAAGTGCTGCAGTAACCATACACCATAACACATAATTTTCAGCCACCCAGCTCTACCCAATACTGCTGCTCCATCCCATTCCCATACCACGTCTGAAAACACAACATTCATCAGACATCTCAGCATAAGACCGACAACACACTCGAGCAGCAGTGCACAAGGGCAGGTAAACAAGCTAGAGTTCTTGAATTGAAACTGAAAACATTCTAAAATTCATGATCCACAGAAGAGAGCGATCAAACGCCTAGCCTAGGAGGTGAAGATCTCAGCAGGTACATGACCATGAAGATAAAAACTCACGTTAGTGACAGCGAGAGCTACAGCATTACAGACAGCGGCTAAATTAATCTTACTTAGGGAAAAACAGCATGCCAGAGAGCAAGAACCTAAATCTCCTAGCTACCAGGTCGGCCATTGCTGGTCGACGGCAGACGTTACAGCAGTACCAGCTCCTCTCCAGCCCAGCCAACAAATGGGGCTCTCTTCGAAGGCTTGAGCATGCGGTGTTAGTTCGACATCATCTTCATGTCGGCGTCATGCCTGTTGTTGTTCTGATGGTGCGCCGAGAGCGACCAGCCGCCAGATGCGTACGCAGGGGGCATGTGCTGCTGCTGGTGCTGCTGCCCACCAGAGTGGTTGTAGGGCATCGCGCCATGGTTGATGGGGCTGCCGGAGTCATCGGATGATGCGCTGGATGTGCCCTCTGAGGGAGGGCTAGCCACTGGAGCTGGCACATAGGTGGCCATCTGTGGAGGTGCGGACATCGGTTCAACCTTCCGTGGCTCAGCGGGCTTTGATTTTTTACCTTCGGCTATGAAACTAGCCACGACAACCTGATGGCAAAGATTCCAAATCAGCATTTTAACATATTTGAACGAAACGGAGTTAACGCAGAGACAATTCCCAAATTAACAGAACCTGAACAGGTGTTGCAGCCGTTAGCTGCCCAGCTACACATCCACCAAGAACCCGGCCATCAGATCCTGCAAGTGCAACGCTCAATCCACCAGTCCTGCTACGGGTGTCACCATCTTCTGCAAGCAGGAATGAACCAGATAGGGAGATGATCTCAAATCGACCCTGCACCAGAATCATATATCAGAAAGTTAGCCAATTGGCATAGGCAGAAAGCTCTATGAATGTAATAGAAGGTAAAGGTGTGCAATCATAAGCAGAAAGCCGCAAGCTTTGAGGATCAGACTCAAATAGTACTCCTATTGAAACACATGGACTTCTGTTTGATGTGTATAATTCTGATAGTTAAGAATAAAGTACAGCAAAGAACACTGATAATTTAATTGTCAAGTACATGTAGAATGTGCAAGGATTAGTATCCTATTCAGTCCACACAAGATAACTACGTACCTCATAAGTCACCAGTCCACCAGATGTAGCTGGCTGCCGAAGTGTTACATTGCTTATCGCACCATTTGCTGAAAGAATGCAAACTGTGCGAGGTCCTTGCTGTGAGAAGGACATTATTTTTGAAGCAACATCCTGTCATGAAAAGAGATGGCATTTACATTAAAACAAGCTTTCAGCCACTACGAACATAAACAAGTGGGCTGCAGGCAATTTAAGCATGAAGTGACGACAGAATTAGATTGCAGACAGAAATTGCATGGCATTGAGAAAACAAGTAAACAGGTGACTCCTCAAAAGAAACAACATATACAAACATCTAAAGCTCGCTATATCATTGAGTTGCTACCGAAGAAAAATCACAACCAACTCGCACAATGAATAATCAATATACCTTTACCAGATGAAAATGCAATCTGATCTATGCACATAAACCACACCATAATTACCATAATTAGGACGGGATCTCGTACTAAACAAAATTACTTCACTTCAAGTTCAAACACAGCCTGATGTGCCCACTTCTACCTAATCTAGGTGAACTACCATAAAGAATATATCTCTGCATGCTTTGCGCCAGTTACAACAACATTGAAACCTACACCACTCGAGACATTATTTCTTCAGGCGCAATTAACTCGGTCAAGAAAAGTTACACCCTCTTTTACTGCATAAAGAAACTTTTTTGTCAACGTGCAAGGTTACTCCTGATCTAGATGAACCAAACGGTGAATTTGATCCAACAATACCATCAATCGTTTCAACTAGTCCCTCTTTTGATGGTCCAGACTCAACACTAGCAACAGACACAGGTGCCACCACTTGCTGGTGTGTGTAGTTGCAAAAGGCCAGAAGCCCATCTCCATGGTTTCTTCAGATCCTACTTGCTGCTGACCGGTGGGGCCGGTCAACAGCCATGCTGGGAATCTGCCGGGCACAGCACCACTACATCTTGCCGGCCTCCAAACTGGCAGATCCTCCTCTCATGTTCCTTTGATACGGCAAGGAGCTCCAACTACTCACTAGCTAGTCAAAGGCTCACAGGTCGCAGAGAGACATAGATCCACCACCATCAGTACTCACTGAACTGGATGGATGAATGGATGGGGAAGGAATAAACAAGTAAGATCAGGAAAAGAATGCGAGATCTGTGGTGTTTCTTCCACATGCATGGATGTTTATTGCTACCTCGCCAGCCTTGACGGAGAGGATATGCGGAGTGAAGGAGATGCCCCACGACCCTGCAGGAAATGGCAGACATGGCAAGTTAGTTAGATTTATGCAAGAAGCGGCGGTGATTATAGTAGTAATGGTGCGCGCGTACCGAGTGCTTCGAACTGCTTCTTCTTGCCGGAGCCAGGAGGGCGGCCACGGCGCTTGGCGTTGGGATCGGACGGGGGGCTGCTGATGGAGAAGCCGTGCTGCTGGCCTGGAGGCGGGGGCGGCGCGGCGCCGCCGGAGGCGGAGGAGAGTGGCGCGAGCGCAAGGGCCATGCTCCCATCGGGTGCGTACTTGCGCGGGCGGCCCCGCTTCTTGCGCATGAGGTCGCCCATGCCAAGCGCATTGCTGCCCGGCGGTGGCGCCACCGCGTGTGGCGGCGGCGCGGCATAGAGCATGGGGCCCGGGGCGTGATGCTGGTGCGGGTGCTGGTGCTGATGCTGATGCTGATGCGGGTGCTGGTGCTGGTGAGGGTGGTGCTCCACGGGCGGCTTCCCCACCATCTGGTCGAACGAGAGCCTCATGCCGCCTCCCGGCATGGGCGCGGCCGGGTTCGCAGAACCGGGCGACGGCTGCTGTTGCTGCTGCTGGTGCTGGTGGTGGTGGTGGTGCTGATGGTGCGCGAACGGATGCGGCGGCGGCGGCATGGAGGCAATCGGCGGCGGCTGCGTGTGCGGCTGCGGCGGCGCCTGCGGCTTAGCCTGCGAAACCGGGGCAGGGGCAGGGGCCGGGGCCGGCGCCGGCGCGGTGGGGGCGGCGGCGGTGGCGGCGGCGAGCGGCGCGACGTCCTTGGCCTCCATTCCGCCCAGATCCAGCCCTCCTGGTCTTCCGGGTGGCGCCGTTACCGCAGCTGCTTGGCCGCGAGCTTCAGTTTCAGCTCGAGAGTCTGGAGCCAACAAACAAAACCAATCAATCAATCAGTCAGTCGGTATCCGGTCCGAGTTTGACCAAGCTGCCGCCGCTTTATTTCTCCCCCACTCCACTCGGAAGCTGCATCTCAAACGAACTCACGAACGAAGGAAGGAACAAAAAGGCTGGAGATAACAACCGAGAGAGTAACATGGGAGGGATCGAGCAAGCAAACAACCTCCAGAATATTTATCAGATACAAAGATGGAGGATGAGAACAAAAAAGGGAGTGAGAGATTAGGTGGGGGTTAGGAGGGGTGGCGAGCGTGCACGCACCTAATGGATGAACGGATGGATGAGATCGCCGAGGACACGCCGTGCTCCTCCTCTCTTGCTCGAACACCAGACGCCACTCCCCCAGCTCACTCTCCACTCTGCTCTCTGCTCAGCAGTTCTAATGCTCGGCTATTCCGATCCAGAGGGAGGGAGGGAAAAGAGGGGGAGGAGGGCAGCGAAATTACGGGGAACGGAAATTACTAAAGTAAAGGCAATAAAGAAGGGGGAGAGAGAGAGAGAGGAATTCGGGGCAGAAAGAAAGGCGATTTGTTACGGGTACACGCTTCACATGCAGGCACTGCATTTCGGGTAGTAATAAAGGCCAGCGGCAGGGCGTAGTTGGGGAGCTACCGCTGCTTTTTTTTCCTCTCCCTCTCTCTCTCTTCAAACGGAAAAAAAAACTTTATTGTTTTTCTCACCTTGGTTTGGAGTGTAGTACTACGTTTTCTTTCTTTCTCACTTGAGCAGGGAAGAGAGAGAGGAGAAGTGAGACTGGTCCACTCTACTCGAGAACCGAAACAGTAGCCGAATTAATATTCGAAAAGGGAGCCATTGCTTGCTTGCCTGCTCGTTTACGCCACGGATTTACTACTCTACTATAATTAAATTGGCATGGTACCAGTGGCCGTATTGATGGCCGGTTTAGAAAAGGCCTTGTCTTTTTGGGCGTGCTCGGCGGGCAGGAATCAATCGCCCCATCGTCATTACTTTTCTCTCCCATCCCTTTTTTTTTCTTTTTCTCCTTTGCTTGCTTGCCTGCTTGGCCTCCCTCTCACCGGCTTTTCCCGCTTGCGCCACTTCGTCCCTTTCCTCGTCCATTTTTATAAACCGGAAAATGTTTTCGTTTTAGGAGGGGAGGGGCCCGCGTGTCGGTGAGAGGTCGAGGTGGCCTGGTCAGAGGAGGAGCGGGCAGCTGGCTGGCCGGTCAGAGGGACAGCAGGCCAGGATTCCAGGCCCGTCACGTGACACCATCCGGCCGCAGAAATAAACAACGCCGAGGGCCCACCGCCCAGGCGCCGGTTCCCGAGGCGCGTCCCTGCGCGCCGGGGCCCGCGGACTGACTCGCGGCAACGGTCACGGCTGCAGCCCGCGCAGGGCGTCTCTCGGCCGTCGGATGGCGGAGCCGCGGCGTGCACGCACGCATGCTTTGGTGGCCCGGATGAGGCCACGCGGATCGGAGAGCCCGCCGCGGGCCCACGTCCGCTGCTTGCGGACTCATTGACCGGAGAAGTCAACGTTCTGGTGATCGGCTGGAGCGACCCAACGGAACGTACTGCTGCTGGGGTACTGGTAGCAGCAGCGCACGATACGACAAACGTCGCCGCTGTTGGCGCTTCTCACCGGCCGTGCTCATCCATTCCATTTCCGCCCTGGGATATCGAGGGCATTCCTGGTAATCCACACGGGCATGTTGCCGGCTCTCGTCAGCTAGGGTTTAAGGGCGTTTTTGGTGTAATTATTCACACGAATTCGTGGTACGTCTATCTTTTTTCTGTGGGGAGATCTCGTCAAAGCATCGGTACAAAATTGCTGTATGTACCAGAGGAGTACTGCTTCGCTTTTCATTACAGTTTATTACACAACTACGCTTGGCCGATATGTGAAGCACTGTAGGTACTGCCATGTTTTGTATTTGCGCGTCTTGATTCATTTTCTTCCCGAGATTGTAGTGCTGCTCCTAGATACCGTGATGTGATTGCTTTTGAGTGATGCAAGTCAATTGGTCCAGATTTGAGGAACACACCGCGTGTGGTTGTTCGCGGTTGAGACGGACGGGGTGCACTCTCTTTTTTTCCGAGGGTACATCAAAGACGTACCTTAGCTTTATAAAAGGAAGAAATATATACAAGAGATATCAATGACGGCCGGTAGAGTCACACGCGGCCTAACCGAGCCTCCACTCCACCCGCCTCTAACTCTACAACTCACTCATACTCTGGACTCCAACCGCTCCTGCCGAGGCCCAAGTCTTGAGGTCCTCGAAGATCATGCTCACCGTGTCATGCTCATTTTTGATCTGGCTCGATCCAAACACCCTCGCATTCCTCTGTTTCCAAAGCGTCCAACATATTGCTTATGATTACGCTTTCTGACTTCCGACCACCATTGCACCAACTTGGATTCATTGGTTGGGCAGACTTTCATAGGTATCCCCATCCTGACAAAGCATCTGAACCAAACCTGCCTCGAGAACACACACTGCTGTAAGATGTGCTCCACCGTGTCCTTTTCTTGATCACATAGAAAGCATTTAGAAGTTTGATCTTGCAGACCATGCCTAGCCCTCCGGTCGGACGTCCATAGCCGATGTTGTACCGCCAGGCACATGAAAATTTTGCATGCAGGCGATGCCCAACATTTCCAAATGGCTCCAAATGAGTGGAACCTCACTCCTCCCTCGCAAAGCATCTTATACGCTGAAGACGCGGAGTACGTCCCTGATGCATTCCAGGCCCAAATGGGGCTGTCCTCAACCTGGTCGTCCAGATGCACCTCCTCCAAGATTTCCCATAAGCCAATAAACTGGGCTAGACCTTCCGTGCATAGGTTACCTACCACATCATTCATCCAAGAGTGCAAGTGCACAGCATCCCGGACTAGTCTTCTGTTAGCGACTTGCGTACGAACATTCTTCGCAACTAGAGGGGCAATTTCCAAAATAGTGGTGCCGTGAAGCCACCTATCCTTCCAGAACAGAATTTTGTCACCTACTCCAACCTTCCATTTTACCAAGTTTCCAAAAGCTTGCGCAACATGTTTGTCCGCGGTCAAACCGAGACCTTGCCACGGCCTGGAAACGTCAGTGCGTTTAAGCCATTCCCATCTTAAACGGAGAGCAATGCCATGCTTGTAAAGATCAATTACACCAAGGCCTCCCAAGTTCTTAGGCCTACATACTCTCGCCCAAGATACCACACATTTACCTCCCTTAACTTCCTCAGTACCGGCCGAGAAGAAGGCCCGACAACCTTTGTCCACCCTTTCAAGTGCCCATTTTTGGTGCTTCCGCTATCATAAGGTGATGTGTGGCCCGAGCTCTCATGACTTGATTAACGAGAACTAGTCTGCCTGGCCTAGTAACCAAACCCCTTTGCCAACCTGGCATGATGCGAAGAGTCGCGTCCACCATCGGCTGCCATTCCGATCTTTTGAGTTGCCGAATACTCAACTGCAATCCAAGGTATTTGCATGGGAAGGTCTCAATCTTCCAAGGTAGTGTCGCTTTAACAATCTCCTCATCCTCAGGCTCCGCCCGAATCATGATGGCCGAGGATTTGGCAAAGTTTACTTTAAGACCAGAGGCTATACCAAAGATGGTGAGAACTTCTTTTACCAACAGGAGGTCCGGACAAGTGGGCTTCACAAAAAGAACCACATCATCCGCGTATAGGGACAACCGTTGCACAGGGCTACATCCCTTGAATATGCTCATCACGCCTGCCTCATGCGCCTTGGTAATGATGTGTGTGAGAACGTCCATGACAATAACGAAGAGAAGTGGTGAAATCGAGTCCCCCTGCCTTAATCCTTTAGCATGCATGAACTTTCCACCAGCACATGCATTGACGATGACTCTAGAGCTGGCTGTGGTAAGAAGAATAGCAATCCAAGATAACCACCTCTCCGAAAACCCTTTGGCCCTTAGAACCTCAAACAGAAACGGCCACGCCAAGAAGTCAAAAGCTTTAGTGATGTCAAGCTTGAGCAGAGCTCCTTTAGCTTTCCTTTTATGCATCAAGCGAGCCATTTGTCTCACAAGAAGGAAGTTATCATGCAAGCATCTCCCCTTGATGAAAGCGGATTGGTTCACTTGGACAAGATCCCCCATGCGAAGTCTGAGCCTAGTCGTGAGAAGCTTAGAAGCAATCTTGGGGATGCTATGCACAAGGCTAATCGGGCGAAACTCAAAAACTGAACACGCATCCGGAGACTTCGGCAGGAGGGTGATGAAAGCTTGATTGAGCCGCCCAAAACCCCTACCATTTCCAAGGAACAGCTTGTGAATGGCCGGAATGAGGTCTGCCTTGATCACCTCCCAGGCTTTTTGGAAGAAGAGGCCGATGAACCCGTCTGGCCCCGGGGCCTTATCCGAAGGCAACTCCTTGATTACTGCCCAGATTTCTTCCTCAGTAAACATACGATCCTGCTCCGAGAGATCAACGCGAGTGACTCCAAGACCCTCCAAGTCGAGTGTGAACTCACGTGCCACGTCCTTGCCCAGCAGATTCTTGTAAGCGTTGAAGAAGGCTTCTTCTTTGCCTTGTTGAGTGGTGATAGTACGCCCATCTATGATCAACGATGGAATATAGCTTTTCGTAAGCCTCCCATTAGCCACTAGATGAAACAAGTGTGTGTTCGCATCCCCTTCATGGAGCCAAGTTATCCTCGACCTTTGTCTAGCAATGGTCCTCTCTAAAGAAGCCAGGCCGAGAACTAGTTGCTTCAGCGCTCTTCTGAGCCATCTTTCCTCCTCCGTAAGCCTACGATTCTCCTGAGCGCAATCGAAGCGCATGATGACGATGTTCGCTATGGCAATCTGTAGCTTGATATTACCAATCTCCTTTTGTCCCCAAGCAGCAAGCGCTCTGGCCGTGTTGCGCAGCAAATTATCTAGCCGCACGAAAGGGTCCCTGATGCCGGTATCGCAAGTCCAAGCCTCCTTAACGACGTCCAAGAAACCGTCCATCTTGACCCATAACTTCTCAAATCGGAACCTCTTTTTGTGATGCATGGGTTCATTGAGAGTGAGGTGAAGAGGGCAGTGATCCGAGTGTTGAGTGGATAGAGCTTGCAGCAAGCAATCCGGGTGTTCGAGCTCCCAGTCCACAGATACGAACGCTCGATCGATTTTCGTTAATGTGGGCGTCTCCCTTTCATTACTCCATGTGAACTTGCGCCCATGCAAAACAGCTCCTTGAGAGCATTGTTGTCCACAAATTGCTTGAACTTTCCCATCATTCTACGATCCAAGTTCAAATTGTTCTTGTCAACCGCATAGAGGATAAGGTTGAAGTCACCAATCACTAGCCATGGCCCCGGACACAGAGATCTTCTGTCCGTGAGCTCATTCAGAAAATTAATTTTTTGCTCGTTCTCCTGCGGCCCGTAAACTACAGTTAACCACCACGGAGCCCCATCTTTAGGCGAGACATAGCCGGTGATGATGTGTGAATCATTAACAAAATTCGACACTAGCACCCTAGACGTGTCCCAAGCCAAAAGGATGCCACCTCTCGTCTCCGACGCCGGTAAGTAAGTATAACCATCATAATTTGGTCCCATGCACTGAAGGATTACAAAGATGTTAACTACCTCAAGCTTAGTTTCTAAATTACAAACTATGGCCGCACGAATAGAGTCCACAAAGCCTCTAAGTGCCTTCCTCTTGGCCGGGTTGTTGAGGCCTCTAACATTCCAACATGTCAACTCCAAGGCATTGTGAGACATCAGAAAAAGGATGACTCCCGCCCCACAACAAGGCTGTCACGCCTATTCCGCCATGATAGCCACGTCCATTCCTGCCTCCCCTGCCAGGTTTAGCGGGATTGCCTTTCCAAAGATGGCCGCGATAGCCCTTAGCTGTGGTTCTTGAAGAGGTGAGTCAAATACCAAGCGCAGCTGACCAAGTGCATCCTCCGAAACGGCCAAATCATCATAGTCGAAGCCCAAAGTTTTGAGAAGCACTGTTTCAGCAGTCGACGCTTTAGTCTTCTTGGGTCCACCTGAGCAAGCAGACCGAGTCGTGCGACGCGGCGTGAACGGGTCCTGCCCAGTCCGTACTCCTCTGAGACCTTCAAACTCCTTAAGTAACGGCGGTGCAAGCTTCTTGAGCAGCCCGACACAGAAAGATTTGATGTTCCCAAGCGCGATGATCTCCTTGGCCGAAAGGTGCCCAGCATGGAGCTGCGGCTCATTGGCCCGATCCAAATCGCCAAGATTGTCCTTGACAAAATCTTGCTTGCATGCATTGTACGTAGACACATCCGTGCATGCATTGGCTAAGTGTAACTCCTGTAGCTCGGACCCCACTAGATTCCCTTCTGCATGCAAACCGATACCCCCAACGATCGCATTGGCTGCGCATGCTGTAACAGGTCCTCAACCGGGGCCCACCCATCGGCTCTCTTGTCGGGCAACTCAGGGGAGCTAGGCCTTGTCTCTGCCTCGGCCCTCCCGCACACCTGGTCTGGTACGGACCTAACAAGCTCTACTCTCACGGGCCCCACTAGCACGTCTGGATAGGCCGGAGGGGAATCCTCGACCGCAACCACCAATGAAGCGGATTCCAGAGCAATCATAGCTGCCTCGGGATCCCCAGGAGCCTCCTTCACAGCCCTAGGCGGCCTCGAAGCCGCCCCTCCTTTGTCCGCTTTGCCAGAGGCCTCGGGATCCTTCTCAGACTGGACCAACGGCAGAAGCTCGGGATTGGCTGGCCCCAATCCAGCAGTCCTACCTTGGTCAAAAGCTGATCCACCTGGCACCTTTAATATGGAACACAACCTCTCCGCGGTGGGTGGGGGCTCGACCCCACAGCCCAAGCCAGGATCTTCTGTGGCAGTCTGCACCATGGAGTTCCCCGCCTCTGCATCCGACTGTCTTACCTCCCCGGCCGCAGTGACCGCCGTGGAGACAGCCGACGATCTCGTCACAGTGCCTTGGTTCATAGGAGGGATTCTGCAGCTTGAAGGCCCGATGCGCCCCATCAGAGCCTGCAAGTATGAACCGCCAGGCGCCCCAAAGCCTAGCACACCTTCGCGCCGATCACGTGTACCTCGCGTCCACGGCAGAACACGCCATTCGCCCCTACCAGAGAAGTCGCCGGAGTCCTCTGGCAGTCCGCTCTGGCCGCTCCCATCCGAGCTTGGTGGTCTCAGCCATCTTTCCGGCCCCTCGTGTTCACGGATCCGACCAATATGAATCAGAGTCTTGTACTCCAGCAACGCCCTGGACACAGACGATCTCGCCGCAGGCCCTCCAGGCACTTCCGACTCCGGCACCCAAAGCCGCCTGTCCACCGGCACCTCATCCGGATCCACACACCAGGCACGGAGTTTGAACAACGACAGATCTTCTCTGTTCTCGGTCTCAGGCGCCAGACTCTCCACCAAGCACGACGAGCCAAGCAGTTCCGCCGCCGTCTCGGACGTCCAAGCGTGAGAAGGAATCCCCTCAATCATGAGATCAACCTGCGTGCGCATCACCCTTGTGACAGCTTGAGCCTGCTTAAGCCAGGGCTTGATGAACAGCTTGAAGAAGCTGTGCTCGACGGTGCCCGCAGCCAAGGCCCTGTTGCGCAACTCCGGCTCCGCAAACACCACCAGAAAGTCCTCGGGGTGGAACTTGTCGACAGAGAAACGATGGCGAGGGATTTGCAGCTGGACAACAAGAGCTTTCGTGGCCTCCTGGCATGAGACTGCAGGCCTGGTGCCGCCCACGTAGGCCACCACAGCCAACCTCAGGCGCTGCTCGAGATCCTCCATCTCCGGCGTACGGCGGAGGACGCAGAGATTGCCCGTAGTCACCACTGCAGCAGACGCCTGCCCAGACCCCACAGGTGCGGTGACAACCGGAACTGGCGAGGACCTCTCCAAAGGAGCGGTCTGCCTAGTCGCCGGTGTCAGCCTGCTCGCTGGTCCGGCCTGCGTCGACGGCTGCGAGACGCGTGCTACCTTGGCTACCGCCTCCCGCCGGAGATCTTCCTCGGCTCTAGGACTCCTAGGCCGCTTGCACGCCGACGAGATGTGTGAAGGAAATATGCCCTAGAGGCAATAATAAAGTTGTTATTTATATTTCCTTATATCATGATAAATGTTTATTATTCATGCTAGAATTGTATTAACCGGAAACTTAGTACATGTGTGAATACATAGACAAAACAGTATGTCCCTAGTATGCCTCTACTAGACTAGCTCATTGATCAAAGATGGTTATGTTTCCTAGCCATAGACATGAGTTGTCATTTGATCAACGGGATCACATCATTAGGAGAATGATGTGATGGACTAGACCCATCCGTTAGCATAGCACTATGATCGTTTAGTTTTACTGCTATTGCTTTCTTCATGACTTATACATGTTCCTATGACTATGAGATTATGCAACTCCCGAATACCGTAGGAACACCTTGTGTGCTATCAAACGTCACAACATAATTGGGTGATCATAAAGATGCTCTACAGGTGTCTCCAAAAGTATTCGTGGTGTTGGCATAGATCAAGATTAGGATTTGTCACTCCGAGTGTCGGAGAGGTATCTCTGGGCCCTCTCGGTAACACACATCATAATAAGCCTTGCAAGCAACATACTAATGAGTTAGTCACGAGATGATGTGTTACGGAACGAGTAAAGAGACTTGCCGGTAACGAGATTGAACTAGGTATGGAGATACCGACGATCGAATCTCGGGCAAGTAACATACCGATGACAAAAGGAACAACGTATGTTGTTATGCGGTTTGACCGATAAAGATCTTCGTAGAATATGTAGGAGCCAATATGAGCATCTAGGTTCCTCTATTGGTTATTGACCGGAGATGAGCCTCGATCATGTCTACATAGTTCTCGAACCCGTAGGGTCCGCACGCTTAACGTTTGATGACGATCGGTATTATGAGTTTATGAGTATTGATGTACCGAAGGTAGTTCGGAGTCCCGGATGAGATCACGGACATGACGAGGAGTCTCGGAATGTCCGAGACATAAAGATTGATATATTGGACGACTATATTCGGACACCGGAAGTGTTCCGAAAAAGTTTCAGATTTAACTGGATTGCCGGAGGGGGTTACCGGAACCCCCTACGAGGGGGGATGGTCCATAGTGGGCCTTGAGGAAAGGAGAGAGGCAGCCCATAGAGGCTGGCCGGCGCCCCACCTAGGGATCCTAGTTGGACTAGGATTGGGGGGGCGCCACCTCTCCCTCTTTTCCTTTCCCTCTCTTCCTTCTTGGTGGACTCCTACTAGGAATAGGATTGCAATCCTATTCCTAGTAGGATTGCCCTAGCCGCACCATAGGAGGCCGGCCGGCCCTCCTCCCTTGCTCCTTTATATACGGGGGCAGGGGGGCACCCAAAGACACACAAGTTGAATTGTTCCAGCCGTGTGCGGTGCCCCCCTCCACAGAAACACACCTCGGTCATACCGTCGCAGTGCTTAGGCGAAGCCTTGCGCCGGTGAATACATCATATCCGTCACCACGCCGTCATGCTAATGAAACTCTCCCGTGAAGCTCAACTGGATCAAGAGCTCGTGGGACGTCATCAAGCTGAACGTGTGCTGAACGCGGAGGTGCCGTACGTTCGGTGCTTGATCGGTTGAATCGCGAAGAAGTTCGACTACATCAACCGCGTCACTTGACGCTTCCGCTCCCGGTCTACGAGGGTACGTAGACACACTCTTCCCTCTCGTTGCTATGCATCTGGTAGATAGATCTTGCGTGATCGTAGGAAAATTTTAAAATACTACGTTCCCCAACAGTGGCATCATGAGCCAGGTCTATGCGTAGATGATATGCACGAGTAGAACACAATGAGTTGTGGGCGATACTAGTCATACTGCTTACCAGCATGTCATACTTTGCTTCGGCGGTATTGTGAGATGAAGCGGCCCGGACCGACATTACGCGTACGCTTACGCGAGACTGGTTTCACCGTTACGAGCACTCGTTGCTTAAAGGTGACTGGCGGGTGTCTGTCTCTCTCACTTTAGCTGAATCAAGTGTGGCTACGCCCGGTCCTTGTGAAGGTTAAAACAGCACATACTTGACGAAACACGTTGTGGTTTTGCATGCGTAGGTAAGAACGGTTCTTGCTAAGCCCGTAGCAGCCACGTAAAACTTGCAACAACAAAGTAGAGGACGTCTAACTTGTTTTTGCAGGGCATGTTGTGATGTGATATGGTCAATACATGATGAGATATACGGTTTTGTATGAGATGATCATGTTTTGTAAAGTTATCGGCAACTGGCAGGAGCCATATGGTTGTCGCTTTATTGTATGAAATGCAATCGCCATGTAATTGCTTTACTTTATCACTAAGCGGTAGCGATAGTCGTAGAAGCAATAGTTGGCGAGACGACAACGATGCTACGATGGAGATCAAGGTGTCACGCCGGTGACGAAGGTGATCATGACGGTGCTTTGGAGATGGAGATCAAAAGCACAAGATGATGATGGCCATATCATGTCACATATTTTGATTGCATGTGATGTTTATCTTATTATGCTTCTTATTTTGCTTAGAACGACGGTAGCATTATAAGATGATCCCTTACTAAATTTCAAGGTATAAGTGTTCTCCCTGAGTATGCACCGTTGCGAAAGTTCGTCGTGCTGAGACACCACGTGATGATCGGGTGTGATAAGCTCTACGTTCAAATACAACGGGTGTAAGCCAGCTTTGCACACGCAGAATACTCGGGTTAAACTTGACGAGCCTAGCATATGCAGATATGGCCTCGGAACACTGGAGACCGAAAGGTCGAGCGTGAATCATATAGTAGATATGATCAACATAAGATGTTCACCATTGAAACTACTCCATCTCACGTGATGATCGGACATGGTTTAGTCAATTTGGATCACGTGATCATTTAGATGACCGGAGGGATGTCTATCTAAGTGGGAGTTCCTTAATATGATTAAATTGAACTTTAATTTATCATGAACTTAGTCCTGATAGTATTAGCATATCTATGTTGTAGATCAATAGCTCGCGATGTTGCTGCCCGTTTATTTTTTTATATGTTCCTAGAGAAAACTAAGTTGAAAGATGTTAGTAGCAATGATGCAGAATTGTTCCGTGATCTGAGGATTATCCTCATTGCCACACAGAGAATTATGTCCTTGATGCACCGCTAGGTGACAGACCTATTGCAGGAGCAGATGTAGACGTTATGAACGTTTTGACAAAAGCTCGGTATGATGACTACTTGATAGTTTAAGTGCACCATGCTTTACGGCTTAGAACCGGGACTTCAAAAATGTTTTGAACGCCACGGAGCATATAAGATGTTCCAAGAGTTGAAATTAGTATTTCATACTCATGCCCGTGTCGAGAGGTATAAGACTTCTGACAGTACTTTGCCTACAAGATGGAGGAGAATAGCTCAACCAGTGAGCATGTGCTCAGATTGTTTGGGTACTACAATTACTTGAATCAAGTGGGAGTTAATCTTCCAGATAAGATAGTAATTGACAAAGTTCTCTAGTCACTATCACCAAGTTAGTAGAACTTCGTGATGAACTATAATATGCAAGGGATGACGAAAGGAATTCCCGAGCTCTTCGCGATGCTGAAGTCGGTGAAGGTAGAAATCATGAAAAAGCATCAAGTGTTGATGGTTAACAAGACCACTTGTTTCAAGTAAAGGGCAAAGGGAGAGAAGGGGAACTTCAAGAGGAATGACAAGCAAGTTGTCACTCCTGTGAAGAAACCCAAAGCTAAAACTCAAGCCTGAAACTAAGTGCTTCTACTGCAAAGGAAATGGTCACTGGAAGTGGAACTGCCCTAGATACTTGGCGGATAAGAAGGATGGCAAAGTGAACAAAGGTATATTTTGATATACATATTATTGATGTGTACTTTACTAGTGTTCATAGCAACCCCTGGGTATTTGATACCGGTTCAGTTGCTAAAATTAGTAACTCGAAACGAGAATTGCAGAATGAACAGAGACTAGTTAAAGGTGAAGTGACGATGTGTGTTGGAAGTGGTTCCAAGATTGATATGATCATCATCGCACACTCCCTATACTTTCGGGATTAGTGTAAAACCTAAATAAATGTTATTTGGCATTTGCGTTGAGCATGAATATGATTTGATCATATTTGTTGCAATACGGTTATTCATTTAAAGTCATAGAATAATTGTTATTCTGTTTACATGAATAAAACCTTCGATGGTCATACACCCAATGAAAATAGTTTGTTGGATCTCGATCGTGGTGATACACATATTCATAATATTGAAGCCAAAAGATGCAAGGTTAATAATGATAATGCAACTTATTTGTGGCACCGCCGTTTAGGTCATAATGGTGTAAAGCGCATGAAGAAACTCCATAGTGATGGACTTTTGGAATCACTTGATTATGAATCACTTGGTGCTTGCGAACCATGCCTCATGGGCAAGATGACTAAAACTCCGTTCTCCGGAACTATGGAGCGAGCAACAGATTTGTTGGAAATCATACATACTGATGTATGTGGGCCAATGAGTGTTGAAGCTCGCGGCGGGTATCGTTATTTCCTGACCTTCACTGATGATTTGAGCAGATATGGGTATATCTACTTAATGAAGCACAAGTCTGAAACATTTGAAAAGTTCAAAGAATTTTAGAGTGAAGTAGAGAATCATCGTAACAAGAAAATAAAGTTTCTACGATCTGATCGTGGAGGAGAATATTTGAGTTACGAGTTTGGTCTTCATTTGAAACAATGTGGAATAGTTTCACAACTCACGCCACCCGGAACACCACATCGTAATGGTGTGTCCGAACGTTGTAACCGTACTTTATTGGATATGGTGCGATCTATGATGTCTCTTACCGATCTACCACTATCGCTTTTGGGGTTATGCATTAGAGACAGCTACATTCACGTTAAATAGGGCACCATCTAAATCCGTGGAGATGACACCGTATGAACTATGGTTTGACGAGAAACCTAAGCTGTCATTTCTTTAAGTTTGGGACTGCGATGCTTATGTGAAAAAGTTTAAACATGATAAGCTCGAACCCGAATCGGAGAAGTAAATCTTCATAGGATACCCAAAAGAAACTGTTGGGTACACCTTCTATCACAGATCCGAAGGCAAGGTCTTTGTTGCTAAGAGTGGATCCTTTCTAGAGAAGGAGTTTCTCTCGAAAGAAGTGAGTGGGAGGAAAGTAGAACTTGATGAGGTAATTGTACCTTCTCCCGAATTGGAAAGTAGTACATCACAGAAAATTGTTCCAGTGATTCCTACACCAATCAGTGAGGAAGTTAATGATGATGATCATGAAACTTCGGATCAAGTTTCTGCTGAACGTCGTAGATCAACCAGAGTACGTTCCGCACCAGAGTGGTACGGCAACCCAGTTCTGGAAGTCATGTTACTAGACCATGATGAACCTACGAACTATGAGGAAGCGATGATGAGCCCAGATTCCGCAAAATGGATGTCAAAACTGCATTCCTGAATGGATATCTCAAAGAAGAGTTGTATATGATGCAACCAGAAGGTTTTGTCGATCCAAAAGGTGCTAACAAAATGTGCAAGCTCCAGCGATCCATCTATGGACTGGTGCAAGCATCTCGGAGTTGGAATATACGCTTTGATAAGTTGATCAAAGCATATAGATTTATACAGACTTGCGGTGAAGCCTGTATTTACAAGAAGTGAGTGGGAGCACTACAACCTTTCTGATAAGTATATGTGAATGACATATTGTCGATCGGAAATGATGTAGAATTTTCTGGAAAGCATAAAGGAGTGTTTGAAAGGAGTTTTTCAAAGAAAGACCTTGGTGAAGCTGCTTACATATTGGGCATCAAGATCTATAGAGATAGATCAAGACGCTTGATAAGACTTTCGATGAGTACATACCTTGATAAGATTTTGAAGTAGTTCAAAATGGATCAGTCAAAGAAGGAGTTCTTGCCTGACTTGTAAGGTGTGAAGTTGAGTAAGACTCAAAGCCAGACCACGGCAGAAAAATATAGAGGGAATGAAAGTCATTCCCTATGCCTCAGCCGTAGGTTCTATAAAGTATGCCATGCTGTGTATCAAACATGTTGTGTACCTTGCCATGAGTTTGTCAAGGGGGTACAATAGTGATCCAGGAGTAGATCACTGTACAGCGGTCAAAATTATCCTTAGTAACTGGATGACTAAGGAAATGTTTCTCGATTATGGAGGTGATAAAGAGTTCGTCGTAAAGGGTTACGCCGATGCAAGCTTTGACACTAAATCCAGATGACTCTAAGTATCAATCTGGATGCGTATTGAAAGTGGGAGCAATTAGCTAGAGTAGCTCTATGCAGAGCATTGTAGACATAGAAATTTGCTAAATACATACGGATCTGAATGTGACAGACCCGTTGACTAAACTTCTCTCACAAGCAAAACATGATCACACCTTATTACTCTTGGGTATTAATCACATAGCGATGTGAACTAGATTATTGACTCTAGTAAACCCTTTGGGTGTTGGTCACATGGCGATGTGAACTATGGGTGTTATTCACATAACGATGTGAACTATCGGTATTAAATCACATGGCGATGTGAGCTAGATTATTGACTCTAGTGCAAGTGGGAGACTGAAAGAAATATGCCCTAGAGGCAATAATAAAGTTGTTATTTATATTTCCTTATATCATGATAAATGTTTATTATTCATGCTAGAATTGTATTAACCGGAAACTTAGTACATGTGTGAATACATAGACAAAACAGTATGTCCCTAGTATGCCTCTACTAGACTAGCTCATTGATCAAAGATGGTTATGTTTCCTAGCCATAGACATGAGTTGTCATTTGATCAACGGGATCACATCATTAGGAGAATGATGTGATGGACTAGACCCATCCGTTAGCATAGCACTATGATCGTTTAGTTTTACTGCTATTGCTTTCTTCATGACTTATACATGTTCCTATGACTATGAGATTATGCAACTCCCGAATACCGTAGGAACACCTTATGTGCTATCAAACGTCACAACGTAACTGGGTGATCATAAAGATGCTCTACAGGTGTCTCCAAAAGTATTCGTGGTGTTGGCATAGATCAAGATTAGGATTTGTCACTCCGAGTGTCGGAGAGGTATCTCTGGGCCCTCTCGGTAGCACACATCATAATAAGCCTTGCAAGCAAAAGACTAATGAGTTAGTCACGAGATGATGTGTTATGGAACGAGTAAAGAGACTTGCCGGTAACGAGATTGAACTAGGTATGGAGATACCGACGATCGAATCTCGGGCAAGTAACATACCGATGACAAAAGGAACAACGTATGTTGTTATGCGGTTTGACCGATAAAGATCTTCGTAGAATATGTAGGAGCCAATATGAGCATCTAGGTTCCGCTATTGGTTATTCAACGGAGATGAGTCTCGATCATGTCTACATAGTTCTCGAACCCGTAGGGTCCGCACGCTTAACGTTTGATGACGATCGGTATTATGAGTTTATGAGTATTGATGTACCGAAGGTAGTTCGGAGTCCCGGATGAGATCACGGACATGACGAGGAGTCTCGGAATGTCCGAGACATAAAGATTGATATATTGGACGACTATATTCAGACACCGAAAGTGTTCCGGAAAAGTTTCATATTTAACTGGATTGCCGGAGGGGGTTACCGGAACCCCCTACGAGGGGGGATGGTCCATAGTGGGCCTTGAGGAAAGGAGAGAGGCAGCCCATAGAGGCTGGCCGGCGCCCCACCTAGGGATCCTAGTTGGACTAGGATTGGGGGGCGCCACCTCTCCCTCTTTTCCTTTCCCTCTCTTCCTTCTTGGTGGACTCCTACTAGGAATAGGATTGCAATCCTATTCCTAGTAGGATTGCCCTAGCCGCACCATAGGAGGCCGGCCGGCCCTCCTCCCTTGCTCCTTTATATACGGGGGCAGGGGGCACCCAAAGACACACAAGTTGAATTGTTCCAGCCGTGTGCGGTGCCCCCCTCCACAGAAACACACCTCGGTCATACCGTCGCAGTGCTTAGGCGAAGCCCTGCGCCGGTGAATACATCATATCCGTCACCACGCCGTCGTGCTGACGAAACTCTCCCGTGAAGCCCAACTGGATCAAGAGCTCGTGGGACGTCATCAAGCTGAACGTGTGCTGAACGCGGAGGTGCCGTACGTTCGGTGCTTGATCGGTTGAATCGCGAAGAAGTTCGACTACATCAACCGCGTCACTTGACGCTTCCGCTCCCGGTCTACGAGGGTACGTAGACACACTCTTCCCTCTTGTTGCTATGCATCCGGTAGATAGATCTTGCGTGATCGTAGGAAAATTTTAAAATACTACGTTCCCCAACAATGTGACCCTCCATGCCGCACCTAATGCAGAGCGGGGGAAACCAGCAATCCACCCGACGATGGCCCTCGCGGAAACAGCTGAAGCAGAGGCCGAAAAGGTCCGCCGGAATTTCCCTCCTTTCCGGCGACGACGCCGGCGAGCGCGAGGAGCGAGGCCGAGCACCACCGGACCCAGCCTGTAGCCGAAGCGCCCCCCTTTTGCACCAGAGTGCCTTGCGCGACGGCCCCGGTTTGCGCCACGGAGCCGCGGAACCAGCAACCGGCCCCAAGTCCGCCCCGGCCTGTGCACCACCAGCAGCAGTCGAAGAACCCGCGGATCCGGACTCACCAGACAGCCCCAGCCCGGAGACGATGGGCTGCAGCTTGGAGGACACCGAAGCCGGGCTGGCAGAGCTAGAAGCCATGGCAGAGAGCGGAAGCGGGGGCGTAGCCACAGAGCACGAGCGGCCAGAGCGACCACAAGAAAGGGGGGAGAGGGGACGCCGGGGCCGGAGTGGCCGCCGGCGGGGGGAGGGGGAGGGGGACGCCTGGGCCGGAGTGGCCGCCGGCGAGGGGAGGTGGACGCCCGGGCCGGAGTGGCCGCCGGCGGAGGGGCAGGGAGGGGAGAGCTCGCAGTCACAAAGTGGAACGCTTGGCTTAGTTTCCAGATTTTCACTAAAATGGGGTGCACTCTCTACTCTCTGCTTGTGTCCTACCGCACCCACTTCAATATGCTCACATCCCTCCGCCCACGTTTTGCCCGTCCTTGCCCGCATTGTGCCAGCGTATGGAGTCGGTGCACGATTACGTACGTTAGGGTGCCATTATGCATGCGATTTCTTAGGGCACAATGTCATCATGTAGTTACGCCCTGCAAAAACTGTCATGCGGATGTGTCAAGAATCCAGGCCGCCCGACCCTCATTTATTCCCACGGACATGTACCTTAATC
Source organism: Secale cereale (assembly GCA_902687465.1). Lineage (NCBI taxonomy): Eukaryota > Viridiplantae > Streptophyta > Magnoliopsida > Poales > Poaceae > Secale > Secale cereale. Next base: position 415,383,103 of record LR738709.1, read on the forward strand.
TCACGCGCCCCACGACGACACATGCAGAGAGGATATTCAGCGGCTCCAATGGCGCTTCGCACGTCTCCAATGGCGCTCCCAGCAGCCGGCGGCGATGACGGGTGGCGGTTCACCACGGCTCACATAGTGGACACCCACATGAGGGAAAAGGACCTCTCAGTGGTGTACACCAACGACCTGGCCACGATGGGGGACTCCATCAACACCATGGAACTTTTGCATGCACAAGTACCAAGTGGTCGGTTTCAACATCTTGAAGTGTAATTAATCCCCAGGTGGTTTTAGTAATTCATAACAACATATAGCTCATTGAACTAATATACATTCAAGTTAAATATTTCACGAATTTTAATGATTGGCATGGCATGAATTAAAGATGTGGACCCCTCAAAATGCTAAGGACAAAGATCGGCAAAAGATTAAGACTCTTCATCTTCATTTTAGTGATCCAAGATCACATCGAGTCCATAGGAAAGCCAATCATATTAAAATGGGATGGGGTGTTGCTTAATGGTCTACTTGCTCAAGTGCTTAGTGATATTACTCCAAAACCCTCAGCCACTTTCTCAAATTCCACATATGTCCAAAGAAAACCTAAGTCAAACTCGGCCCCACTGATTTGATCTATTCGGCGCCACCGAGTTCATTTGACATAGCCACTGCCACAAACCCTAGACAATTCAGTCACACCGATACAGATCTCGGTCTCATCGAGATGGCTTTGCAAACTCTCTGTTTCCCTTGTAACATTTCGGTCTCACCGAGAAGAGCGATCGGTCCCGCCGAGTTTGCATGGTAAACTCTCTGTCTCCCTTCGTAACATTTCAGTCTCACCGAAAAGAGCGATCGATCCCACCGAGTTTGCCTGACCAACTCTGTGTTTGCTCATTGTTGAAATCGGTCTCACCGAGTTCATGCAATCGGTCTCACCGAGATGAGGTTTTTCCCTAGCTCTAGCACATTGGTCCCACCGAGTTGATCATGTCGATCCCACCGAGATTCCTAACGCTCACATTTTGAATTGCTTCGGTCTGACTGAGTTCTTCTATTCAGTCTGACCGAGTTGGGTCAAATGTGTGTAACGGTTGGATTTTGTGTGGAGGCTATATATACCCATCCATCCCTTCTCCATTTGTGATAGAGCCATCAGAACGTGCATACACTTCCACTACTCATTTTCTGAGAGAGAATCACCTACTCATGTGTTGAGATCAAGACATTTCAATCCGACCACAAGAATCTTGATCTCTAACCTTCCCCAAGTTGCTTTCCACTTAAATCATCTTTCCACCATATCCAACTATGTGAGAGAGAGTTGAGTGTTGGGGAGACTATCATTTGAAGCACAAGAAAAAAGGAGTTCATCATCATCACACTATCTATTATCTTTTGGAGAGTGGCGTCTCATAGATTGGTTAGGTGTCGCTTGGGAGTCTCTGACAATGATTGTCGAGTTGAACCAAGAAGTTTGTAAGGGCAAGGAGATCGCCTACTTCGTGAAGATCTACCCGAGTGAGGCAAGTCCTTCGTGGGCGATGGCCATGGTGGGATAGACAAGGTTGCTTCTTCGTGGACCCTTCGTGGGCGGAGCCCTCCATGGACTGGCGCAGGCATTGCCCTTAATGGGTTGAAGTCTTCATCAACGTGAATGTACGATAGCACCACCTATCGGAACCATGCCAAAAATCTTCGTGTCTTCATTGCGTTTGCACTCTCCAAACCCTTCCCTTTACCTTCATATGCAATGTTTTACTTTCCGCTGCTAAACTCTTAGAATTGCATGTGTAGGTTGGTTATTGACTTGTCATAATTACTAAAATCTGCCAACACTTACAACTAGGAAAATGCTAGATTTTTATTTGGTCAAGTAGTCTAATCACCCCCCCCTCTAGACCTACTTTCGATCCTACAACGTCGAGTACACTGCCGGTCGTGTCGGGCATGATTAAAAGGTTGTCGTTGCTCAGTTGTGCGTGCACCATCATGTCCTTGTGTACTACTACCGCCTGTCCACAAGGCCTTGCGAGTGTTTCGCCAGGTTTATCAACAGCCTTGACTACAGTTTCACTACAATGGACATCAAGAACAATCTAAAAGTGCTCAAGATTTTGGGCTTGGCCTGCCAGAAGCTTGTCCACATCTGTGGCCACTACAGGGTCTAGGGCAGCACGAATAATAAGCAACACTCACTAGTTAACCTTGCATAAACCTTGCATCAGCCATCATCGAACCCTACTACAAGAACATGAAGGGTGAGTGAAGAAGAACAAGATCATCTCGCACAGTGCGTGGGTGCATAGACTAGATGAAGAACACGTCAAGTACGCCACCAAGGACACATACACAAGCTACGAGATGTACATGCGGATAGTTGACATGAGGCATTCGTCGTGCCCCAAGCTAGGGATCAAGCCACGGAGCAGTGAAGACATCGTCACAAGAAGTAGATGATTAGATAATCGTTTCTCCTAGTTTAGAATGTGTGTAATTGTTTATTGATGTGTGTGCAAATGATTTGTATATTCAGTTATATAATTGGATGTTTAATGTTTAATTTGGTTATGCAAGCATGTTCTTGTAAGTATATACACAACAAAAAAAGACACATTCGTGACATTTTGGGTTGAACGGTTTTTTTTGTTATGCTTATGACACTTCTATGACGATAATTGTGACAAAAACACGTATCATCATAGATGTGGTGGGCTCCTACTTCTATGCCAAAAAATCATGACAGAAAATGGGCTTTTTGTCCTGGGCGGGCCGGGTATGCACCTACATGACATTCTTTGGGCCGTCCATGACGGAAAATATCTCGGTAGAAGCTAGGGCGAGGAAACTTTCGGGGAGTTCCCGGTTACGGTGGATGGTCGGGGCAGAGCGATGCACGGAGGTTTACGCATTTCTCTCGTACATGTCGCGTGTATGTGCGAGGCATTGAGTTCTAACTGAACCCGAGCGAGGCGTTCGCTTACTGAACCCGAGCGATTGCACTGGCTACGTTACTGAACCCGAGCGATCGATCCCTTGGCTGCTAACTGAACCCGAGCGATTCCTTTGCTACCGCTGCTAACTGAACCTGGTTGATCGCTGCTGCTGCTTACTGAAGTTGATCGAACCAGCTACTGCCTCTTGATGAACAATGAACATGGGGTTGGTTGAACGAGTCGAGACGTACGTGGTTGGGGTTGGATGAACAGGACCCCATGGTAGCAGGCCGTTGCGGTTGCCGCTGTATGAACAGGACCCCGAGACGAGGCGGCCACAGCCGAGGCTTTGGGGATGGATGAACAGGACCCCGTGGAGGGCTGGTTGAACAGTAGTCGGTGGAGGGCTGGTTGGATGAACACGACCCCGTGGAGGGCTGGTTGAACAGTAGCCGGTGGAGGGCTGGATGAACAGGACCCCGTGGAGGGCTGGATGAACAGGACCGTGTGGTGGACTGGTTGAACAGTAGCCGGTGGAGGCAGAGGAAGACGCGGTGGATGAACAGTGCAGGTGGAGGCTGGAGGAAGTCGACGGTGGGTGAACAGTAGCCCGTGGAGTCCTGTTTTGCGGTACGCCACACCCCTCTCGATGAACATGACCCCTGTTTTGACCGGAACGCTCCAACAAAAGTCCGTTTTCTCTGTTTTGCGGTATGCCGGACCCGTCCCTATGAACAGGATCCCGTTTCGACCGTAGCTGGTCGAGCAGAAGGTCATTTCCTTCATTTTGCGGTACACCAGACCGTTCCCGATGAACAGGACCCCGTTTCAACCGTACGCGCTCCAGCAAAAGGTTGTTTCCCTCCATTTTGCGGTACGCCACACCAGGTTTCGGCTGTTCCATCCAAGTCGGTTGCCTCCCGATGAACACGCATGGTTTCTCCATTTCGACCCCACCGGTTGGCTGCCGATGAACATGACGCCATTGCTGCTTCCGCTCCATGTACACCAGCCATGGCCGTACGTATGCGCGAGTACACATTCGAGACTCCGCCCGTATGTACGTACGTAGCCATATTTTTTGTCATGTGGTTGTACGTACATGTACACGGTTTTGAAGGGACTGTACGTATGACACGTGCCGCTCCTTACTCGGCCACGGTTCATCGCTGCAGAGAGACCGATCGACCGCTATGTACGTACACGTTCGCGAGCAGACAAATAATGCTACGTACGCTTCCACCAGGTGGGTCTCAGCTGTCAAGGAGGACAAGGAGGCACTTCCTTGCGTGCGAAGATATAGCTGGCGGGTCCAAGCTATCAGGGGCAAAAAATTTTTTTGCCCGGAATAAGAAGGCACAGGAATAAGGGGTCACTTCCTTCCATGCGAAGATGTTGCTGACGGGTCTCAGGTGTCAGGGACAGGAATAAGGGGGCACTTCCTTCCGTGCAAAGATATAGGTGGTGGGTCCTAGCTTTCAGGGGGGACTAATTTTATTTTCGCGTAATAAGGAGGCGGTTGCATGCATGTGTCCATGGAACTAGTGCGTCCCCATAGCCAGCATCTCCACGTACAATCTTTTTCCGATAACTCTCGTTTGTTGACCATGTTGACCACGCCGCGCCAAGCACACCAAGGCGGTAGACGATGTCGTCACACCGGACGGCAACAAACCGGAGATGGGAAGACGCGACAGTGGAGCCGTAGACGGAGAGGTGTACGAGGGTTAACTGGTTCTGGTGCGTCGTGGTTCTGCGGTCGGCGGAGAATAAGAGGAGGTGTGGAGGGGTTGGTCTGGCCGGCGGTGGGGTATCACTTCACGGCGAAGCTTGCTAAGGAGAGCTGCTAGCAGCCGGAGGCGGGAGGAGGTGATCTCGATGGCGTTGGAGGAAGAAGACGAGAGACTGAAGATGGATGTCAGAATTATTTGTTGACTAACTTGACAACGCCTTGCGTTGGCTTCGACCTAGTGGCCCACATTTGAGCCTCCAAAAATGTGGCACATATTCAATCCATTTTTTTAGAATTTACAGTCCATTTGCAGGCCTGGGTGAACAAATAATGTAGCGTCCATGCGGCCCATTTATATTATTTCTAAAAACTACAACCCATTTGCACTTTCTCGAAAATACATGAATTTGTTGGGTCGGGTGAACAAATAATGTAAGGTCCATGCCGCCCATTTAATTTTTTCTAAAAAATTACACCTCATTTGCACTTTCTCGAAATACACAATTTTGTTCGATTGATTCTCATTATATTGTTGGGTTGGGTGCAGCAATGTTATCAAAAAATAAACAATGGCTGATCATTTTCTTACAAATATATTTAATAATAAGCACTTTATTATTACATTGGTCCTCAAATCTTACCAAGCTTTGGTACACAATGACCAGCATTTTCGTTGCCTTAAAGTAAAAAAACAAAAGGATTTTATTATTAAAAAATTTAATTTTATAAGTTAATAAGACGTTGGATATTTTTTTGTTATGTATCTAAGTATTTTCTAAATATATGATGATAATAACAATAATATATAAAATAGTATAAATATATAATATAGTAAAAAGGAGGAACATAAGTTAGACCTCGCGTTCTAATTCTTAAATAGAAAAATAGAACAGACCTCTGCGTTTTCTTCTTTATTAAAATACATAAGTTGGGTTGCGGATCTTTAAGAAAAAAATAAAACCTAGGATGGGAGGCCCATAGGCCGGTCGATACGTGACGGCCATAAAAAAATACAAACCGGCCTGTCGTGGGCTGCACATGTTAAAAAAGCCTAGACTAGTTAGCTTAGAACATATCTGATACATTTCTCAGAAAAACAGGTGATACTTGCTGGCCCACTTATAATGAATGAAACTCCGTGCTAACTCCCTAATAACTGGCTTCGTTGTAAATTTATCTCTTTAGTAGGAGTAACTACATTGACAAACCCGTGGGCCCCAACATTAGTATAGCATTAGAGGAAGTATTTTTTCAATGAGGCACTTGCTAGCGTACGTCCATGGGCCTGGTGGGTCTCGATTGTCCGCCTCTCCACGTACAGTCCTCTTCAGATTATTCTCATTTGTTGAGCATGTTCACAACGACAGACAGATGCGCCGCGACGAGCGCACAAAGGCGAAGATGACCTCCAGGGACCGGACGAGAACGCACCGGAGCCAGAGAAGACGTGCTACAATAGTGGTAGAAGCTATGCCAAACTTCTACGTAAAGTTCTGAAGTAGCCCAGTGGCCTGGTTCATCTCCCCAACCGCTGCTCCGCCCGGGTTCGATTCCACCTGATGCAGGAAAAATGTAGCCAATTTATTGCCTCTGCCATTACTGACATGTGGGTCCCCTTTGTCATCTACGCACACCACCTCCAACACTTGGCAAAACTTCGTCCCTAATTTTCTCTGTTTTTCGCACTCAACATTTTGTGGGCATTTTGAAAATAGCATATCTTTTTAAATGTGCATCATATGAAGATGTGCTGTGCATGAATGTTGATCAGCATGATGTTAACTCGCTGGTAGTTCCATTTTCGACCATGAATAAAACTTCTAATATAATGTTATTCATGTTCGAAAAGGGCATGTTAATATAAATGTTGTGACGGAAACTTGCAGTTTCTGCCAAAAATAGTTCTCTAGATTTCAAAAAATACTTCATATGCTCAATACTGCAAATCTGACATTCATATCTGAAAGTTCTCTCAAAATACACAACACAAAACACAATTCACAACATGCAAATACTGACAACCCTAAGCTCCTCCTGAGACTATGGGGGGCAGTCCCCTCCTATTCCTCTGCGACAGACAGTCGCCCCGTGAGACGAGGTGAACGGCGAGTGAGAGGATGGCGGGGAAGCATCGTCGCGCCAACTGCTTTTCTCCTCTTGCAGTTTGGTACGGTTGAGGATGACTCTACCGGCTCGCTCTGCCACGACACCCTCACAAACGACACCATGTAGATGCTCGATCCTTCAATCTTTGGTGGATGCTCCATCTTGGATCGATACTCCCACCACCGCTGCCCCACGTTCGAATTCGGTGAATCTGTGTGCTCCATGGCCCAGAGGAGCAACTCTATGTAGTCCCGTGCGACTCCTTCCTGATGTATCGCCTCCTTTTCGCTCTTTTCTAGATATTTGGCCATCGCTTTCGCCGTCGCCGCTAATTGCTCGGGGTTGTCAAACCAAGACTGTATCTCCAACATCCTGGCTAGTTTCACAGGGTCGTCGTCAGCGATCCTCACGTATCGGTTGTACTCCTCTATCGATCTACTTCTCCACAACACCTTCACTCGCCGGGGGTGGTTTTTGAATGGAAGAGGTGAGGAGCGGCGCTGATTTTGGATTAGAACGGGAGAGGAGCGACGGTGGTTTTGAAATGGAAGAGGAGAGGAGCGGTGCTGGTTTTGGATTGGAACAGGATAGGAGCGGCAGTGGTTTAAGAGGAGAGGAGCGGCGCTGGTCTTGGAAGTATTTTATTGTTTTGCATATTTTGAGGTCAAAGCTTAACCACGTACTATATTTGACTAGCAAAATGTGAATGCATGTCATCAAAAATTGTATTATTTGGTTCATATCTGAATGTACTTCCAAATTATATTATTTTTGCAACATATAACATATATTTTATTTGTGAAAATCATGGTCAAATATGACCTAGAATACAAGGGAGACTAGTTAATGTGGGGTCACTTTCTTAATTGAAAGATAAATTGATTTTGATTTTGATCCAGTCACAGCGTGCCGGCCCTCTCGTCCAATCCTAAATCGTTGCCGCACGCTCCTCTCACCCTTCTCCATTGCAAAACCGGGTTGATATCATCTGCGGTACTTTATGGTGGTGTACTGCGGATGACATGTGGGGCCGGGTCCACACGGCATTGACCGTACTGCATGGTGCGCTACTGCAGAGGATCCTAACCCTGCAAAACCACCCCCTCTCTATTCATTCCAAAACCACCGTCTCGCCTCTCCCGCTTCTCCATTGCAAAACCACCCCTCTCCTCTTCATCCTCTCCATTGCAAAACTACCGTCTTGCCTCTCCCTCTTCTCCATTGCAAGACCACCGTCTCTCCTCCCATCTTCAGAATCTAGCACTGGACCTCTCATAAGGACATCTATGGAGAGGATGCAGCAGCGAATCGGGTAGATCGTCGGCGGTGACCATGTGATGTTAGCCAGGTTGAAGGAGATCCTTACTTGGTTTGACAGAGAGTGGGAGATTTCGAGGACGGTGAGGGCCATGTGGCAATGTATGCGAAAGAGCGAGATGGCTGCGATGAGGGTGGCGACGTACTCCCCGGCGGCAGTCACGCCACAGTCCTTCGAGTTAATCGAGTATCTCCTCTGGGCGATGGAGCAGACAAATTCACCCGATGAGAAAGTTAGGCGGAGGTGGTGGGCGTATAGGTCGAAGGTCGACATCCAGAGGATAACAATCGATCGAGTATGGTGTGCCATTCGTGAGGGTGCGGTGCGAGCCGGAGACACAGGAGTATACATTCTCCCACCGCAAGAGGCGGCTAGATGGCGCGACGTCGCTTCCCCGCCATTCTCCATGGTTCCCTGTCAGGACCCCGATCCTAAGTCACACCGATCTAGCTGTAACACGTCATATCACTTTGCGGCCTCACACACGGTAACCCCACGAGTGCCACCTTACCTGGCCCGGGACCGTTTGCGCATTTTGGCACACGTATATGACTGTGTCGCTAGCATCCATATGACAGAGAACCCGGGCCGACATGGCTAGTTATAAACCAAAAGTGGCACTAGATTACAGAGACAGGCATCCATGACCCAGCAACGAACGTGTCGGTCATCAACGTATGAACCCAAGTCGTAGCAAGCTACATGGACTTAAAGGAACAACGCGTGACATTTCCCCTAAGGGACAGACACAGGAACGAAGAAGGATACATGCCGGCCAGCCTACGTGTTCCGAGCAGTAGCAAGCTACCAAGGCTCATTGGAATCACTAGGAGGCATTTCCCTGTAAGGTAGGCTACCAAAGGAAAACAACTAGGTGTTGGATCCCACACATACCAAGCATTTCAATCATACACGCAATATGCTCAATATGTGCAAATACAACATTGCATCACAACAGAACTCTATGACTCAAAGTACTTTATTTAAAAGGCTCCAAGAGCCATACATAACATATCCATACAGGTAGGGGTCACATGACCCAACACTCAAGTCATACAGTCATACACGCACAAGCGGAAGCTACATGTCTGAGTACAGACAACTTAGAAAATAAAACATGCTTGGTGTAGACTGACTATCTACAAGGCCCTTCACAAGCTCCAGATCTCCGTCTGGGTGTCAAGCTACTCGTCGACGTCAACGTCTAAGTAGAACCCATCAGCAGGGGCAGGGTTCTCCTCTGCAACAGTTATTAAGCAAACATGAGTACAAAGGTACTCAGCAAGTCTTACCACAGAACCTATCATACATGCAACATTATCAAAGGGGGTAGTGGAGTTCATTGCAGAATGCCAGCTTTGACCTTGGCTAACCTATACTACAACTCTCAACAGATTGCAAGATGTTATTACGAACACGAGTCCACTACTCACCACATCAATACACTACCGAGGATCCTCCTCCGTCATCCTACGGAAGGGCCATCCACGGCACTCACACTTATCTTGAGGCTTTTAGTAGTATCCATCAACTTGTCTATGAACTGTAAGAGTAACCAAGTAGTCCGTACCGCGAACAACGGCTATTCGAATAGTTTGATAACCCTGCAGGGGTGTACTTCTTCACACACGCTTTCACCACTTATCGCCGTTTACTCGGCGTGTACTCGGCAACCTTCAAGCGGAAGCCCAACGAGGGTGTCGGCCACGACCTGACTAACTACTCAAGTCTCTCGTCCAGGTTTATCGCCTATTTGGGTTCCATCCGTGGGGAGATCCGGCCGGGGTGTCGCTCACGGCCCCAAACGATGTGTACAGGGTTCCCTAGTTACCAAACGGGCAACCGGTACACCATGCCACGTACCTGTCACATCACAACCCACCCCGAGGGTCAGCGTTTTGCACGACCTCCAGTAAGCTATAAACACCAGAAACTAGTTGCAACTCCTGGACAGAGATCAAGGGTAATTAATAAGCCGAGAGGGTCAATTAAGGATCCCAATGTGTGGTAGTAGCTGTAACTTGAACCACACATACAGATCTCGGGTCCTATGGACGATTCCAATGAAACAACCCACCATGTACTCCTACATGGCCTTTCATCGATACCTTTACCAAGCGTGTTCCACACTTCCCTCTTTTTATCGGTATGATCATTTCACTCTGATCCATCACCCAGATGAACCAGACCAGACACAACTCTAAGCATAGCAGGCAACATAAACAAATAGCATGGTGGATCACACATCACATGGATCAATCAACTCCTACACATGCTAGTGGGTTTCAACTATTTACTGTGGCAATGACAGGTCATGCAAGGGAATAGGGTTCAACTACCGCAGCAAGTAGCAGTTCACACGCTGTTGCCTTAATGCAGTAAAAGAGAGCAGGAGCGAGAAGATTGGGTTTGTATCGGAATGATCAATGATTGCTTGCCTGACAAAGTGGTTGTCGAGTACTGCTCTTCAGCTGGATACGCAGCAGTAGCCTCGGGAGCAGGACCTAACACAGAGAATACCGGCGATACAATCATTAACAAACAAATGCAACAATATGATGCATGCTCATGACATGGCAAGATGCATGTGTGTTTGCTAATGCAACTAAAACCAGAAGGGTTTGAACCTATTTGAATCAAAGATTCAAATTGGAGTTCAAACTATTATTTAAATAAGTGCATTATCATGTTTTTGATGTATACAGCAAGTTAACTTGTTCAAACATGCATGAAACCAGTGCCATTGGAAAGACTGGATTGTTCTGATCATTTTTCATATATAAATCTTTTCCATCTGAGCTATGGTTGATTTTATATGATTTTTAGAAGTTTTGGGTATTTTCTGGAATTTCCTGAATTATTTTTAATCTAAAAATCCCAGAAAAACCTTTACTGCATCAGCATGACATCATGCTGACGTCAGTCAGTCAACAGGACTAGTCCAAGTCAAACCTGACCGGTGGGTCCCTCATGTCAGTGTCTCAGGAGCTAATTCCGGTCAAAACTAGGGTTGACTGGGTTTGACTAAACAAAGGGGCCCACTGTCAGTGAGTGTGGTGATTAATCTAATTACTGTTAGCTCCTAAATAACAGGCCACGTCAGCCCGCCGGAGTTTGGCCGGAGGCGACCATTTTGCACGGCGGTGACTCGTCGGAATCCTTGTTCCGGCAACCATTTGCCGCGCGGATGGGCTCTGTGTGCTCCTGGTGATGCACCGCATCCAACGGTGCCACTGGTTGGTCGAATGGTCGCCGGAGTCGACGACGACGAGCTCGTCCGCGGCGGTGCTCGCACGGAGTTGGCCGGGATGGTGTTGTGGTGCACGGTAGGAGGAGTTAAAGCTGGCATTAGCTTGCTGGTGATCTACTGATCCTAATGGCGTGCTCAGCCACGAGACACGGTGCCTGTGGCCACGGCGGCGAGTTGGCCGGCGGCGGTGATCTTCGGTCAGCAAGGGGGCGGCGGCTACAAGGCATAATCGAGCCCGTGGAGAGAGGGGTTCGAAGCGTGAGCTCACAGCGGTCGTAGAGGGCGTCGAAGCGAGCTCGGGGAAGGTCGGACGGCGGCGTACGGGCGGCGGCGATCTCCGGTGCCGAAGGTTGAAGACGACGGCGGGGAGGGTGTTGCGGGTCTTCTGGCGTCGTGTGCGTCGGTGGGGATCTTCGGGGCGATGCGGCGGAGCTAGTGGTGCGTCGGGGAGGCGAGGGAGTGGCGTAGGGCGCGGTGGCAGCGATCGATGGCGGCGAGCTCGCTCGGTGGAGCTCGGCGGAGGGGAGAGAGGAGGAGGAAAGACACAGGGGAGAGGGGAAACGGTCGAGGGGTCTGCGTGGCGTCGTCCAGGTCCATCCAGAGGGTCGAAGGGCCAGCCAGGCAGGCAGGAGGTGGCCGGCGCGTCGGCGGCGCTCGCCACCGAGCTGCTTCGTGCGCTGGCACGGCGAAGAAGACGGGGATGCCCCTGGTGGGCTGGGCCGTCTGGGCGAGCAGGTAAGTGGGCTCAGGTAAGTCTGCTTCTTCCTATTTTTTTCTATTTACTTTCTGTTTCAATTGTTTTGCATCTTTGTTTAATTAATAAAAATGCTAGAGCATTTTTATAACTCATGAAACTTGTCATGCCCACTGTATATAATATGAACAGTAGGAAACATTATAGTTTATGATTATTTGGGCATTTAAAATATTTTATAGCATTTAAATGCCCAAATTCAAATAACATATGATTTAATCCAAAGGCCTTTGATGTCCTAGAAAATTGTGCACCATTTTTGGCAGAGGTTTAAGACCAAAGCAGAAATGATGAACATTTTTGAAGGGCATTTTGGGTACATTGGAAAATATTTTATCAAACCCTAGTTGTTAGAAGAGGGGTGCTGGGGTTTCTGTCATTCCCATTTCAAGTTTCTTTGAAAAGTAAACATGATGCACACACTAACTAACCCTAATGCAAGTGCTAACTAGGGATGTGACAACTCACCCCCACTTAAAAGAATCGCGTCCCGAGATTCGGGTTCCTCCGGAAAGAGGGTGGGGTACTCAAGTCGAAGACGATCCTCCCTTTCCCAAGTAGCTTCACTCTCGGAATGATGTGACCATTGAACCTTGAGAAACTTGATATTGTGGCGTCGAGTGGTGCGCTCGGTTTGATCAAGAATACGAACGGGGTATTCTCGATATGTGAGATTGTCCTGGAGATCAAGTGTTTCATGGTCCACTCCGCGGATAGGATCCGAGAAGCAACGCCTGAGTTGAGAAACGTGGAACACGTCATGAACTCTGGAGAGGTGCGGAGGTAGTTCCAGTTGGTAGGCAACTTCTCCTCGTTTGGCAAGAATGCGAAAAGGACCGATATAACGAGGGGCCAATTTGCCTTTGATACCGAAGCGATGGGTTCCCTTAAGAGGAGTAACCCGAAGGTAAGCCTTATCGCCGACTTCAAAAGTCACAGCCTTATGATGACTATCATATTGGCTCTTTTGGCGAGACTGGGCTGTTTTCAATCTCTCACGAACGATGCGAACTTGCTCTTCTGCTTCCTGAATCATATCCGGGCCAAAGAATTGTCTTTCCCCGGTCTCCGACCAGTTAAGAGGTGTTCGACACCTTCGTCCATATAGAACTTCAAAGGGAGCTTTACCCAAGCTGGCTTGATAACTATTGTTATAAGCAAATTCAGCAAATGGAAGACACTTTTCCCACTCCATAGCGAAAGAAATGACAGAGGCTCGAAGCATATCTTCCAGAATTCGATTGACTCGTTCCACTTGACCACTTGACTGCGGATGGAAGGCAGTACTGAAGGAGAGATAGGTTCCCATAGCATTCTGGAAACTTTCCCAAAATCGTGAAGTGAAAAGACTTCCACGGTCCGAGTTAATCTCCAACGGCACACCATGAAGTGATACTATTCGAGAGACATATAAGTCTGCTAGCTGGCTAGCGGTAATACTCTCGCGAACAGGCAGGAAATGAGCTACTTTAGAGAAACGGTCGATAACGACGAAGATAGCATTATTCCCTTTCCTGGACCTGGGAAACCCGATAATGAAGTCCATACCGACTTTGTCCCATTTCCATTCAGGAATAGCTAAAGGTTGAAGGGTGCCAGCAGGCCGTTGATGCTCTGCTTTGACTCGACGACAAATGTCGCAGTTAGCAATGAATTGAGCGATTTCTCTCTTCATCCTAGTCCACCAGAATCTCTGACGTAGATCCTGATACATTTTAGTACTACCGGGATGAATCGTAAGAGGAGATTCATGAGCCTCCTTAAGAATCATTTGTCGTAGTTGTGGTTTCTTGGGTACCACCAAGCGGTTTTCGAAGTACACTACGCCTCGATCATCCATAGAGAAACTTCTAGCAACTCCGCTAGCAATGTTCTCCTTGATTCGAGATATGCCTTTATCATACCGCTGGGCAACTATGATTTGATCCATAAGGGTAGGTTTCGCCACCAAGGTGGATAGGAATCCTCGAGGAACAATGTGAAGGTTAAGCTTACGAAATTCCTCGTGGAGAAGTGGTTGCCCTTGTTGTAACATTAAGTTGTTACAATAAGACTTACGACTTAGTGCATCAGCCATGACATTGGCCTTTCCAGGAGTGTAGGTGATTCCTAAGTCGTAGTCTGTGAGCAACTCAACCCAACGTCTTTGCCTGAGATTTAGATCCGGTTGGGTGAAGATATACTTCAAACTTTGGTGATCAGTGAAGATTTCACAGCGATTACTAAGGAGGTAATGTCGCCATGTTTTGAGTGCATGGACTACAGCTGCAAGCTCTAGATCATGAGTAGGATAGTTATCCTCGTGTGGACGCAACTGTCGAGATGCGTATGCAATCACTTGACGATCTTGCATGAGAATGCAACCTAGTCCTTGTCGCGAGGCGTCGCAATAGATTATAAAATCCTTGGAAAAGTCTGGTGGTACCAGTACTGGTGCAGATGTCAGGCGTCTTTTCAGTTCCTGAAAACTGGACTCGCACTGTGGGGTCCACTCAAACTTTTTATCTTTCTTGAGGAGTTCGGTCAGAGGTTTGGCAACCTTGGAGAAATTCTCGACGAAGCGTCGGCAATAGCTCGCTAAGCCAAGAAAACTCCTAACTTGCTTAACTGATTCAGGGGGAGTCCAATCAAGGACGGCTTGAACTCGCTCGGGATTGACAGCGATACCCTTGCCAGAGATCACATGACCTAGATAGGTTACTTCTGGCAACCAAAATTCACATTTAGAGAATTTGGCATAAAGGCGGTGCTCTCGAAGTTTCGTCAACACCAGCCTTAAATGCTCGGCAGGATCTTCCTTGTTATTGGAATAGATGAGTATATCATCGAGGTATACCACGACGAATTTATCCAAATACTCCATGAATATAGAATTCATTAACCGAGAAAACGTAGCTGGGGCATTGGTTAATCCGAAGGACATAACGGTGTACTCATATTGGCCATAACGAGTAACAAAAGCCGTTTTAGGAATGTCCCCGTTCTTGATTTTGATTTGATGGTAGCCCAACCTCAAATCCATCTTAGAGAAGACTAAGGATCCAGTGAGCTGATCATACAGGTCGTTGATCCTGGGGAGCGGATACTTATTCTTTATGGTGACCAGATTGACAGGTCGGTAATCTACAACCATCCGCTCCGTTCCATCCTTCTTCTTGACGAAGAGGACGGGGCAAGCCCAAGGGGAAGAACTAGGACGGATGAAACCTTTCTGCAAGGATTCATCGAGTTGTTTCTTTAGCTCAGCTAATTCTAGTGGTGCCATCTTATAAGGTCTCCTAGAGATTGGGACAGTTCCAGGGATAAGATCTATCACGAACTCGACATCTCTGTCAGGTGGAATTCCTGGCAGTTCTTCTGGAAAAACATCCGGGAAGTCATTGACTACCGGGATATCTTCGAGTTCTGGTAGAGGGCTGGCATTAAGAGAGTAGAGCTGACGCTCAGCCATTCGAGTCAAGACATTGACTATCTTGCCGGATGGATGTGTAAGTTGAACGGTCCTAGTAAAGTAATTAATTTTGGCGTAATGAGTTGTCATCCAATCCATACCCAAAATGATGTTTATGTCCGAGGACTTGAGAGCGATTAAAGATGCTAGGAAAACAAGTCTATCGACAAGGATTTCATTTCCATGGCTTACCCTAGAGGTTTGCCACTTTGAACCAGGAGTTTGAATAACCATGGAAGTAGGCATGTCACAAAAAGTCATGTTGTGCAATCGAGCGTAGCTCTCAGATATGAACGAATGGGATGCTCCAGTATCGAAAAGAACAGATGCCGGATGGCAGTTGACGAGAAGCGTACCAAGGACGACGTTAGGATCCTCATAAGCTTCCTCAGCAGAGACATAGTTGACATGACCACGTGTAGTGGGGAGTGGCTTGACATAATTCACCTTGCCGGTTGGTTTACCACGGCCAACGGGTTTTCCTTGTTGGTTCTGAGGACAATCACGCATGTAGTGTCCCGGTTCTCCACACTTGAAGCATGTCACAGTGGTAGTGCGTGGAGCAAAGTTGGAAGGTGGTCCTCCATAGGTCTTGGCAGGTGCAAACTGTTGAGTTGGGCGAGGCGCCTCATAGGATGGCCTCGGTGTGTACTTGGGTGGCAGAGCGGTGTTAGGAACCCACACACGGCGCTTGTGAGAGCCAGAGCCGGATGAGGAACCAAAGTCTCGAGTATGCTTGCGGGTGGCCTCGAAGTCGGTCTGGCCTGTTTCAGCACTGATAGCCTTGTTTACCAACTTCTGGAAGGAAGTGCACTCGTGCAGACGTAGATCTCGGCGGAGTTCAGGGCTGAGTCCCTTGCGGAACCTCGCCTGCTTCTTGGCATCGGTGGATACTTCTTCAGGTGCATAGCGTGCCAGGTTACCAAACTCGCGGCTATAGCCATCCACAGTTAAACGGCCCTGGGTGAAGTTGCAGAATTCCTCCCGCTTGCGATCCGTGAGACCTTCCGGAATGTGATGTTCACGGAATGCCTCACTGAACTCAACCCAAGTAGTGATTTGGCCAGCAGGACACATAGCTTCAAAGTTTTCCCACCAAAGACTCGCAGGGCCCTCAAGATGGTAGGCGGCGTAGATAACCTTGTCAGCTTCGGCCACACTGGCAGAGTGTAGCTTGTGGGTGATACTACGTAGCCAGTCATCAGCATCCAGAGGTTCAGTGGAGTGATGGAACTTCGGTGGACACATCTTGATAAAATCGTGGATTGACACCACATCATTCCTCTGACGGAACCCAGTGTTCTGCTCTATGCGTTCCAGCAGACGGTTGGTCTCTCTCTTGTTCCGTTCTGCTTCGAGCATAACTTCCGCCAAGGAGGGTGGCTGGGGCAGATTCCCATCTCTAGCCCCACTAGCCTCACCCTGCTCCTGAGCAGCAGGAGTGTTGCGAGTGTTGACCATCCTAGGAAAACAAAACAATGGTTTAGACAAGGATGGCAAAAATTTGACATAGAAGTGCAGAATGTAATGGATGACACGGAATACAAAGATGTTCATCCGTACGACATGGTAATATAGGAACTGCTATATATACACCAGTGGTCATACACACCATACAAAGTTTAGTACAAGCCAAGGCTAAAGTACAACTGCGGTGAAAGACGATACATCCCATCAAAGGCATTCCAAGCTCCTATACATTATTTAACTACACCTCCGGAACTCAGTACACACTAAGTCATATTCCACAAGACGCGTAGGACTGTGGAAATACAACTACTACAATACTACTACAACCACGGCCTAGCTCAGACATTCGCGTAGTACTCCTCGTAAAGATTACCACCGTAGCCTAGAAGTGGAACAGATGGATCTTGGAACTCGCGGGCACTCGAAGGCTGTGGACCATAGGGGCATGGGTGTGGCCTCGGTCCCGATGCTGGTGGTAACCGACGCCCACGTGGAGGTGTAATACCCCCAACGTTACGCCAATCCATGCGATCAGGTAGACGGGTCCGCACGGGGTACAAATCCCGCATGTCCAGATATCCGGCGTGCACAGCAGGTGCAAGCCGTGTCAAAGTAGTCCAATGAGCAGCTCGAGTGTTATACAGCTCCATTCGGAGGGCACGGACCTCACGGTCCCTATCCTCCAACATCTGAACAGTAGTCTGAAGCAGTGGCTCTTCATGAGCAGCATCAGTATACAGACCAGTGTAGTAGCCTTCCTCTCCGGGAAGTGAGGCTGGCATGTAACAGAACTCAGTGTTCAGCAACAGGGCATGCCTAGCACGGAGAATGGTCATCATCGAATAAGCGGCATCCTGCACTGCCATCTCGATGGTAACCCCGACTCCATAAGACCAATGGATGGGATCGTTAGCTCCAGGATATGAAGGGTATATCCGGACTGTGCAGAAATACTGACTCTGATTAAAATCCCGGTACTGTTCCTCCACAGTGTATTCAGGATACCAGCGATGACCGGTCTCAGTCAGCACACAGACTAGCATGGCCGTGTGACCGGGCACATTAATGCACCGAGTCAAACGAACCACTTGGTGAGGGATGCGGCCAGACATCTGAAACACGAAGTAATGCAAAGGCATTAGTGTTTCTGGAAGAAATCGGGCAGCATAACAACTGTAAATGCTCAAACAAAATTTGAGACATCATACAAATGATAGCATAGCCACTCAACAATTCCATATCAAGGTTCCGGGTCCAACAATCATCATACTAAAAGGATAGAAACTGAACTGAGGCTTGAAACCAACAATCCTAAGAGTCTACGGATTAGTAACACGTGAACCTAGAAAGGATAAGAGGCCTAGTCCTAAATCCCCGTAGAAAGAATAGACTGACTCAGATCAGAAGGGCATAAGGTAAAGGAGTAAAAAGAGCCTTACGTTCCCTTCCACAATCAATTCCCCTACATATAACTAAGAATTTTTCTAGACTCAACATCGACCAGTTTGGCTTGAGAAACCTACAGGCAGTCCAGCTCTGATGCCAACGCTGTCAGGACCCCGATCCTAAGTCACACTGATCTAGCTGTAACACGTCATATCACTTTGCGGCCTCACGCACGGTAACCCCATGGGTGCCACCTTACCTGGCCCGGGACCGTTTGCGCATTTTGGCACACGTATATGACTGTGTCGCTACCATCCATATGACAGAGAACCCGGGCCGACATGGCTAGTTATAAACCAAAAGTGGCACTAGATTACAGAGACAGGCATCCATGACCCAGCAACGAACGTGTCGGTCATCAACGTATGAACCCAAGTCGTAGC
The DNA here is from genome assembly GCA_902687465.1 of Secale cereale. Classification (NCBI taxonomy): domain Eukaryota; kingdom Viridiplantae; phylum Streptophyta; class Magnoliopsida; order Poales; family Poaceae; genus Secale; species Secale cereale. The sequence continues at coordinate 415,401,940 of LR738709.1, forward strand.
AAGCTACATGGACTTAAAGAAACAACGCGTGACATTTCCCCTAAGGGACAGACACAGGAACGAAGAAGGACACATGCCGGCCAGCCTACGTGTTCCGAGCAGTAGCAAGCTACCAAGGCTCATTGGAATCACTAGGAGGCATTTCCCTGTAAGGTAGGCTACCAAAGGAAAACAACTAGGTGTCGGATCCCACACATACCAAGCATTTCAATCATACACGCAATATGCTCAATATGTGCAAATACAACATTGCATCACAACAGAACTCTATGATTCAAAGTACTTTATTTAAAAGGCTCCAAGAGCCATACATAACATATCCATACAGGTAGGGGTCACATGACCCAACACTCAAGTCATACAGTCATACAAGCACAAGCGGAAGCTACATGTCTGAGTACAGACAACTTAGAAAATAAAACAGGCTTGGTGTAGCCTGACTATCTACAAGGCCCTTCACAAGCTCCAGATCTCCGTCTGGGTGTCAAGCTACTCGTCGACGTCAACGTCTAAGTAGAACCCATCAGCAGGGGCAGGGTTCTCCTCTGCAACAGTTATTAAGCAAACATGAGTACAAAGGTACTCAGCAAGTCTTACCACAGAACCTATCATACATGCAACATTATCAAAGGGGGTAGTGGAGTTCATTGCAGAATGCCAGCTTTGACCTTGGCTAACCTATACTACAACTCTCAACAGATTGCAAGATGTTATTACGAACACGAGTCCACTACTCACCACATCAATACACTACCGAGGATCCTCTTCCGTCATCCTACGGAAGGGCCATCCACGGCACTCACACTTATCTTGAGGCTTTTAGTAGTATCCATCAACTTGTCTATGAACTGTAAGAGTAACCAAGTAGTCCGTACCGCGAACAACGGCTATTCGAATAGTTTGATAACCCTGCAGGGGTGTACTTCTTCACACACGCTTTCACCACTTATCGCCGTTTACTCGGCGTGTACTCGGCAACCTTCAAGCGGAAGCCCAGCGAGGGTGTCGGCCACGACCTGACTAACTACTCAAGTCTCTCGTCCAGGTTTATCGCCTATTTGGGTTCCATCCGTGGGGAGATCCGGCCGGGGTGTCGCTCACGGCCCCAAACGATGTGTACAGGGTTCCCTAGTTACCAAACGGGCAACCGGTACACCGTGCCACGTACCTGTCGCATCACAACCCACCCCGAGGGTCAGCGTTGTGCACGACCTCCAGTAAGCTATAAACACCAGAAACTAGTTGCAACTCCTGGACAGAGATCAAGGGTAATTAATAAGCCAAGAGGGTTAATTAAGGATCCCAATGTGTGGTAGTAGCTGTAACTTGAACCACACATACAGATCTCGGGTCCTATGGACGATTCCAATGAAACAACCCACCATGTACTCCTACATGGCCTTTCATCGATACCTTTACCAAGCGTGTTCCACACTTCCCTCTCTTTATCGGTATGATCATTTCACTCTGATCCATCACCCAGATGAACCAGACCAGACACAACTCTAAGCATAGCAGGCAACATAAACAAATAGCATGGTGGATCACACATCACATGGCTCAATCAACTCCTACACATGCTAGTGGGTTTCAACTATTTACTGTGGCAATGACAGGTCATGCAAGGGAATAGGGTTCAACTACCGCAGCAAGTAGCAGTTCACACGTTGTTGCCTTAATGCAGTAAAAGAGAGCATGAGCGAGAAGATTGGGTTTGTATCGGAATGATCAATGATTGCTTGCCTGACAAAGTGGTTGTCGGGTACTGCTCTTCAACTGGATACGCAGCAGTAGCCTCGGGAGCAGGACCTAACACAGAGAATACCGGCGATACAATCATTAACAAACAAATGCAACAATATGATGCATGCTCATGACATGGCAAGATGCATGTGTGTTTGCTAATGCAACTAAAACCAGAAGGGTTTGAACCTATTTGAATCAAAGATTCAAATTGGAGTTCAAACTATTATTTAAATAAGTGCATTATCATGTTTTTGATGTATACAACAAGTTAACTTGTTCAAACATGCATGAAACCAGTGCCATTGGAAAGATTGGATTTTTCTGATCATTTTTCATATATAAATCTTTTCCATCTGAGCTATGGTTGATTTTATATGATTTTTAGAAGTTTTGGGTATTTTCTGGAATTTCCTGAATTATTTTTAATCTAAAAATCCCAGAAAAACCTTTACTGCGTCAGCATGACATCATGCTGACGTCAGTTAGTCAACAGGACTAGTCCAAGTCAAACCTGACCGGTGGGTCCCTCATGTCAGTGTCTCAGGAGCTAATTCCGGTCAAAACTAGGGTTGACTGGGTTTGACTAAACAAAGGGGCCCACTATCTGTGACTGTGGTGATTAATCTAATTATTGTTAGCTCCTAAATAATAGGCCACGTCAGCCCGCCGGAGTTTGGCCGGCGGCGACCATTTCGCACGGCGGTGACTCATCGGAATCCTTGTTCCGGCAACCATTTGCCTCGCGGATGGGCTCTTTGTGCTCCTGGTGATGCACCGCATCCAACGGTGCCACTGGTTGGTCGAATGGTCGCCGGAGTCGACGGCGACGAGCTCGTCCGCGGCGGTGCTCGCACGGAGTTGGCCGGGATGGTGTTGTGGTGCACGGTAGGAGGAGTTAAAGCTGGCATTAGCTTGCTGGTGATCTACTGATCCTAATGGCGTGCTCAGCCACGAGACACGGTGCCTGTGGCCACGACGGCGAGTTGGCCGGTGGCGGTGATCTTCGGTCAGCAAGGGGGCGGCGGCTACAAGGCATAATCGAGCCCGTGGAGAGAGGGGTTCGAAGCGTGAGCTCACAGCGGTCGCAGAGGGCGTCGAAGCGAGCTCGGGGAAGGTCGGACGGCGGCGTACAGGCGGCGGCGATCTCCGGTGCCGAAGGTTGAAGACGACGACGGGGAGGGTGTTGCGGGGCTTTTGGCGTCGTGTGCGTCGGTGGGGAGCTTCGGGGCGATGTGGCGGAGCTAGTGGTGCGTCGGGGAGGCGAGGGACTGGCGTAGGGCGCGGTGGCAGCGATCGATGGCGACGAGCTCGCTCGGTGGAGCTCGGCGGAGGGGAGAGAGGAGGGGGAAAGACACATGGGAGAGGGGAAACGGTCGAGGGGTCTGCGTGGCGTCGTCCAGGTCCATCCAGAGGGTCGAAGGGCTAGCCAGGCAGGCAGGAGGTGGCCGGCGCGTCGGCGGCGCTCGCCACTGAGCTGCTTCGTGCGCTGGCACGGCGAACAAGACGGGGATGCCCCTGGTGGGCTGGGCCGTCTGGGCCAGCAGGTAAGTGGGCTCAGGTAAGTCTGCTTCTTCCTATTTTTTTCTATTTACTTTCTGTTTCAATTGTTTTGCATCTTTGTTTAATTAATAAAAATGCTAGAGCATTTTTATAACTCATGAAACTTGTCATGCCCACTGTATATAATATGAACAGTAGGAAACATTATAGTTTATGATTATTTGGGCATTTAAAATATTTTATAGCATTTAAATGCCCAAATTCAAATAACATATGATTTAATCCAAAGGCCTTTGATGTCCTAGAAAATTGTGCACCATTTTTGGCAGAGGTTTAAGACCAAAGCAGAAATGATGAACATTTTTGAAGGGCATTTTGGGTACATTGGAAAATATTTTATCAAACCCTAGTTGTTAGAAGAGGGGTGCTGGGGTTTCTGTCATTCCCATTTCAAGTTTCTTTGAAAAGTAAACATGATGCACACACTAACTAACCCTAATGCAAGTGCTAACTAGGGATGTGACATTCCCTCGCCGCTCGCCTCGTTTCAACGGCGGCGGTAGGGTTTAAGGTAAGCTTCGCACTAACCTAATCTTCCATCTACTCATGCCTACAATCAGTGGGACAACTAATGAAAATCATGCTTACAATCAGTCTCCGAGTACTACGCCAATCACCCTAAAATAGCTCTGTGTTGGGGAACGTAGCAGAAATCAAAAAAAATCTACGCATCACCAAGATCAATCTATGGAGTCATCTAGCAACGAGGGAGAGGGGAGTGCATCTACATACCCTTGTAGATCGCGAGCGGAAGCGTTCAAGAGAACGTGGATGATGGAGTCGTACTCGTCGTGATCCAAATCACCGATGATCCTAGCGCCGAACGGACGACACCTTCGCGTTAAACACACGTACGGAGCAGCGGCGTCTCCTTCTTCTTGATCCAGGAAGGGGGGAGGAGAGGTTGATGGAGATCCAGCATCACGACGGCGTGGTGGTGGATGTAGCGGTATTCCAGCAGGGCTTCGCCAAGCAACACTAGAGGAGGAAGAGGTGTCATGGGAGGGAGAGGGAGGCGCCAGGGCATAGGGTGCGGCTGCCCTTCCTCCCCCCACTATATATAGGGGGCCTAGGGGGTGCGCCGGACCTAGAGATCCCATCTCTAGGGGGGACGGCCTAGGGGGGGACTTGCCCCCCAAGTCAAGTGGGGCGCCCCCACCCCTAGGGTTTCCAACCCTAGGCGCAGGGGAGGCCCATGGGGGGCACACCATCCCACTATGGGCTGGTTCCCCTCCCACTTCAGCCCATGGGCCCCTCCGGGATAGGTGGCCCCACCCGGTGGACCCCCGGGACCCTTCCGGTGGTCCCGGTACAATACCGCTGACCCCCGAAACTCTCCCGGTGGCCGAAACTGGACTTCCTATATATAATTCTTTACCTCCGGACCATTCCGGAACTCCTCGTGATGTCTGGGATCTCATCCAGGACTCGGAATAACTTTTGGGTTTCCGCATACTTATATCTCTACAACCCTAGCATCACCGAACCTTAAGTGTGTAAACCCTACGGGTTCGGGAGACACGTAGACATGACCGAGACGACTCTTCGGCCATTAACCAACAGCGGGATCTGGATACCCATGTTGGCTCCCACATGCTCCTCGATGATCTCATCGGATGAACCACGATGTCAAGGATTCAATCAATCCCGTATACGATTCCCTTTGTCTATCGGTATTGTACTTGCCCGAGATTCGATCGTCGGTATACCGATACCTTGTTCAATCTCGTCATGGCAAGTCTCTTTACTCGTTCCGTAATACATCATCCCGTGACCAACCCCTTAGTCACATTGAGCTCATTATGATGATGTCTTACCGAGTGGGCCCAGAGATACCTCTCCGTCATACAGAGTGAAAAATCCCAGTCTCAGTTCGTGCCAACCCAACAGATACTTTCGGAGATACCCGTAGTGTACCTTTATAGTCACCCAGTTACGTTGTGACGTTTGGCCTACCCAAAGTATTCCTACTGTATCCGGGAGTTGTACAACCTCATGGTCTAAGGAAAGGATACTTGACATTGGAAAAGCTTTAGCATTACGAACTACGCGATCTTGTGCTAGGCTTAGGATTGGGTCTTGTCCATCACATCATTCTCCTAATGATGTGATCCCGTTATCAATGACATCCAATGTCCATGGTCAGGAAACCGTAACCATCTGTTGATCAACGAGCTAGTAACTAGAGGTTTACCAGGGACATGTTGTGGTCTATGTATTCACACATGTATCACTCTTTCCGGATAATACAATTCAAGCATGAATAACAGACAATTATCATGAACCAAGAAATATAATAATAACCATTTTATTATTGCCTCTAGGGCATATTTCCAACAGTCTCCCACTTGCACTAGAGTCAATAATCTAGTTACATTGTGATGAATCAAACACCCATAGAGTTCTGGTGTTGATCATGTTTTGCCCGTGGAAGAGGTTTAGTCAACGGATCTGCGACATTCAGATCCGTATGCACTTTACAAATATCTATGTCTCTATCTTGAATATAATTCCGGATGGAGTTGAAACGGCGCTTGATGTGCTTGGTCTTCTTGTGAAACCTGGGCTCCTTGGCAATAGCAATAGCTCTAGTGTTGTTACAGAAGAGAGTCATGGGGCCCGACGCGCTTGGAATAACTCCTAGGTCGGTGATGAACTCCTTCATCCAAACTCCTTCCTGTGCTGCTTCGCAAGCAGCTATGTACTTCGCTTCACATGTAGAATGCGCCACGATGCTTTGCTTGCAACTGCACTAGCTGACTACCCCACCATTCAAAATATACATGTATCTGGTTTGTGACTTGGAGTCATCCAGATCTGTGTCGAAGCTAGCATCGACGTAACCCTTTACGACGAGCTCTTCGTCACCTCCATAAATGAGAAACATATCCTTAGTCCTTTTCAGGTACTTCAGGATGTTCTTGACCGCTGTCCAGTGTTCCATACCGGGATCACTTTGATACCTCCCCACCAAACTTATGGCAAGGTTCACATCAGGTCTGGTACACAACATGTGTTGGGGAACGTTGCATGGGAAACAAAAAATTTTCCTACCGTTCACCAAGATCAATCTAGTAGATGCAACTACGAGGGGGGAGTGTGATCTACGTACCCTTGTAGATCGCTAAGCGGAAGCGTTATGAACGCGGATGATGGAGTCGTACTCGTCGCGATTCAGATCGCCGATGACCTAGCACCGAAGCAACGGTGCCTCCGCGTTCTTCACACGTACGGCTCGGGGACGTCTCCTCCTTCTTGATCCAGCAAGGGGTGGAGGAGAGGTTGATGGAGAACCGGCAGCACGACGGCGTGGTGGTGATGGTGGAGAAGAACTCCAGCAGGGCTTCGCCTAAGCACCGCGGGAGAAGAAGATGTAACGGGAGAGGGAGGGCAGCACCGAGGCACAAACTGTGTTGGCTGCCCTCCCTTTGCCTCACTATATATAGGGGGGGTGGAGAGGTGAGGGCGCCCTAGGGTTTCCCCCTAGGGGCCGGCGGCCAGGGCAAGGGGAGGGGGCGGCGGCCAGGGCAGGGGGGGCGGCCAGGCCCTAGGGTTTCCCCCCTTAGGTGCCTTGCCCCCCAAGGCCAAGGGGTGCGGCCAGCCCTAGGGGGTCCCACCCCCTTAGCCGCATTAGGAGAGGGCCCAGGGGGGGGCGCACAGCCCCTTGAGGGCTGTGGTGTTCCCCCTTGTGGCCCAATAGGCCCAGAACTACTTCCGGACCCCCCGAAACCCCTTCCGGTACTCCGCCGATTTCCCGATGCTCCCCGGAACACTTCCGGACTCCGAAACCTTTCATCCTATATATCAATCTTCGTCTCCGGACCATTCCGGAGACCCTCGTCATGTCCGGGATCTCATCCGGGACTCCGAACAACCTTCGGTAACCATACACTTTTCTCACTAACAACCCTAGCGTCACCGAACGTTAAGTGTGTAGACCCTGCGGGTTCGGAAACCATGTAGACATGACCGAGACACTCCCAGGTCAATAACCAATAGCGGGATCTGGATACCCATATTGGTTCCTACATGTTTCTCGATGATCTCATCGGATGAACCACGATGTCAAGGATTCAGGCAATCCCGTATACAGTTCCCTTTGTCTCGTCGGTATGTTACTTGCCCGAGATTCGATCGTCGGTATCTCTATACCTAGTTCAATCTCGTTACCGGAAAGTCTCTTTACTCGTTACCGTAATACATAATCCCGTGACCAACTACTTAGTCACTTTTGAGCTCATTGAGATGACGTATTACCGAGTGGGCCCGGAGATACCTCTCCGTCACATGGAGTGACAAATCCCAGTCTTGATCCATGTCAACTCAACAGACACCCTCGGAGATACCTGTAGAGTACCTTTATAGTCACCCAGTTACGTTGTGACGTTTGGTACACACAAAGCACTCCTACGGTGTCAGTGAGTTACATGATCTCATGGTCATAGGAACTTATACTTGACATGCAGAAAACTATAGCGATAACTGTCACGATCAAAAGCTATGTTAACGTTTGGGTCTCGTCCATCACATCATTCTCCTAATGATGTGATCCCGTTATCAAATGACAACTCATGTCTATGACCTGGAAACCGCGGTCATCTTTGATCAACGAGCTAGTCCTGTAGAGGCTCACTAGGGACACAAAGTCTGTCTATTCATCCACACGTGTATCTGAGTTTCCAATCAATACAATTATAGCATGGATAATAAACGATTATCATGAACAAGGAAATATAATAATAACTCTTTTATTATTGCCTCTAGGGCATATTTCCAACAGTCTCCCACTTGCACTAGAGTCAATAATCTAGCATTACAAGGTAATGAATCTAACACCCATAGAGTCTTGGTGTTGATCATGCTTAGCCCGTGGAAGAGGCTTAGTCAACGGATCTGCAACATTCAAATCCGTGTGTACTTTGCAAATGTTTATGTCCTCCTCCTTGACTGAATCGCGGATGGAATTGAAACGTCGCTTTATGTGTCTGGTCCTCTTGTGAAACCTTGGTTCCTTGGCTAGAGCAATGGCACCAGTGTTGTCACAGAACAGAGTCATTGGGTTCAGTGCACTAGGCACAACTCCAAGATCTGTCATGAACTCCTTCATCCAGACACCTTCCTTCGCCGCCTCCGAGGCAGCTATATACTCCGCTTCACATGTAGAATCAGCTACCACGCTCTGCTTGGAACTGCACCAGCTTACCGCTCCCCCGTTGAGAATATATACGTATCCGGTTTGAGACTTAGAGTCATCCGGATCAGTGTCAAAGCTTGCATCGACGTAACCCTTTACGACGAGCTCTTGATCACCTCCATAAACGAGAAACATATCCTTAGTCCTTTTCAGGTACTTTAGGATATTCTTGACCGCTGTCCAGTGATCCATACCAGGATTACTTTGAAACCTTCCGGCCATACTTATGGCAAGACTGACATCTGGTCTTGTGCACAGCATTGCATACATGATAGAGCCTATGGCTGAAGCATAGGGGACGACATTCATCTTTTCTCTGTCATCCGCAGTCACTGGGCATTGAGTCTTACTCAACTTCGTACCTTGCAATACCGGCAAGAACCCCTTCTTGGATTGATCCATTTTGAACTTCTTCAAAACTTTATCAAGGTATGTGCTTTGTGAAAGTCCTATCAAGCGTCTTGATCTATCTCTATAGATCTTGATGCCCAATATGAAAGCAGCTTCACCGAGATCTTTCATCGAAAAACTCTTGTTCAAATACCCCTTCACGCTATCCAAAAATTCTATATTGTTTCCAATCAGCAATATGTCATCCACATATAATATTAGAAACGCTATAGAGCTCCCACTCACTTTCTTGTAAATACAAGCTTCATTGTAAACTTGTATAAACCCAAACGCTTTGATCACCTCATCAAAGTGAAGATTCCAACTCCGAGATGCCTGCACCAGCCCATAAATGGAACGCTGGAGCTTGCATACCTTGTCAGCATTCTCTGGATCGACAAAACCTTCCGGTTGCATCATATACAACTCTTCCTTAAGAAAACCGTTAAGGAACGCTGTTTTGACATCCATCTGCCAAATTTCATAATCGAAATATGCAGCTATTGCTAACATGATTCGGACGGATTTAAGCATCGCTACGGGTGAGAAAGTCTCATCGTACTCAACCCCTTGAACTTGTGAAAAACCCTTTGCCACAAGTCGAGCTTTATACACGGTGACATTACCGTCAGCGTCCGTCTTCCTCTTAAAAATCCATTTATTCTGAATGGCCTTCCGCCCTTCAGGTAATACTTCCAAAGTCCATACTTTGTTTTCATACATGGATCCCATCTCGGATTTCATGGCCTCTAACCATTTGTCGGAATCTGGGCCCACCATCGCTTCTCCATAGCTCGTAGGTTCACCGTTGTCTAACAACATGACCTCCAAGACAGGGTTACCATACCACTCAGGTGCAGTGCGTACCCTTGTCGACCTACGAGGTTCGGTAGTAACTTGATCAGAAGCTTCTTGATCATCATCATTGGCTTCCTCTTCAACCTCTGTAGGCTCCACAAAAACTTCTTTCCGTGCTGCGCTACTCTCTGGTTGAAGCAGAGGTTCAATAACCTCATCAAGTTCTACCTTCCTCCCACTCAATTCTTTCGAGAGAAACTCTTTCTCGAGAAAGGACCCGTTCTTAGCGACAAACACTTTGCCCTCAGATCTGAGATAGAAGGTGTACCCAACTGTTTCTTTTGGGTATCCTATGAAGACACATTTGTCCGCTTTGGGTTCGAGCTTTTCTGGCTGAAGCCTTTTGACATAAGCATCGCAACCCCAAACTTTGAGAAAAGACAACTTAGGTTTCTTACCAAACCACAGTTCATACGGTGTTGTCTCAACGGACTTAGATGGAGCCCTATTTAAAGTGAATGCAGCTGTCTCTAACGCATATCCCCAAAACGATAGTGGCAAATCGGCAAGAGACATCATAGAACGCACCATATCTAATAGGGTTCGATTACGACGTTCGGACACACCATTACGCTGTGGTGTTCCAGGTGGCGTCAACTGTGAAACAATTCCACATTTTCTTAAGTGATCACCAAACTCATAACTCAGATATTCTCCCCCTCGATCAGATCGTAGGAACTTGATCTTCTTGTTACGATGATTTTCTACTTCACTCTGAAATTGCTTGAACTTTTCAAAAGTTTCAGACTTATGCTTCATCAAGTAAATATACCCATATCTACTTAAGTCGTCAGTGAAGGTGAGAAAATAACGATATCCACCGCGCGCCGTTACACTCATCGGACCACACACATCAGTATGTATGATTTCCAATAAGTCACTTGCCCGTTCCATTGTCCCTGAAAACGGGGTCCTTGTCATCTTGCCCATGAGGCACGGCTCGCACGTGTCAAGTGATTCAAAATCAAGAGACTCCAAAAGTCCATCAGCATGGAGCTTCCTCATGCGTTTCACGCCGATATGACCGAGACGGCAGTGCCACAAGAAAGTGGTATTATCATTATCTACTCTACATCTTTTGGCATCAATGTTATGAACATGTGTATCATCACTATCGAGATTCAATAAGAATAAACCCCTAACTTCGGGTGCATGACCATAAAAGATATTACTCATATAAATAGAACAACCATTATTCTCTGACTTAAATGAGTAACCGTCTCGCAATAAACAACATCCAGATATAATGTTCATGCTTAACGCAGGCACTAAATAACAATTATTCAGGTTCATAACTAATCCCGATGGTAATCGAAGAGCGAGCGTGCCGACGGCGATCACATCAACCTTGGAACCATTTCCCACGCGCATCGTCACTTCGTCCTTCGCCAGCCTCCGTTTATTCCGCAGTTCCTGTTTAGAGTTGCAAATGTGAGCAACCGAACCGGTATCAAATACCCAGGCACTACAACGAGAGTTGGTAAGGTACACATCAATAACATGTATATCACATATACCTTTGTTGTTGTTGGCCCCCTTCTTGTCCGCCAGATACTTGGGGCAGTTCCGCTTCCAGTGGCCGTTCCCCTTGCAATAGAAGCACTCAGTTTCTGGCTTGGGTCCAGCCTTGGGTTTCTTCACTGGATTAGCAACTGCTTTGCCACCCTTCTTAGAGTTACCCTTCTTGCCCTTGCCATTCTTCTTGAAACTGGTGGTTTTATTGACCATCAACACTTGATACTCCTTCTGGATGTCTGCCTCAGCGACTTTCAGCATCGAGAACAGCTCGGCGATGGTTTTATTCATCCCTTGCATGTTGTACTGCTGGACGAAGCTCTTGTAGCTTGGAGGGAGTGACTGGAGAATTCTGTCAATGATAGCCTCATCCGGGAACACAAGTCCCAGATCAGCTATGCGGGTATAGTACCCAGACATCTTCAGCAAGTGCTCACTGACAGACGAATTCTCCTCCATCTTGCAAGCGAAGAATTTATCGGTGGTCTCATACCTCTCGATCTTAGCATTCTTCTCAAAGATGAACTTCAACTCCGTGTACATCTCATATGCACCATGACGTTCAAAACGCCTTTGAAGTCCTCCTTCCAAGCCGTACAACATGGCACATTGCACTATCGAATAGTCATCCGAACGCGTCTGCCAAACGTTCATAACGTCCGCAGAGGCTCCAGGAGCGGGGGGGGGGGTCACCTAGCGGTGCATTTAGGACATAAACCTTTTGGGCAGCTGTGAGGATGATCCTCAGATTGCGGAGCCAGTCCACAAAGTTGCTCCCGTCATCTTTCAGTTTAGCTTTCTCTAGGAACGCATTAAAATTCAGGGGAGCTACTGCGCGAGCCATCTACAACCAAAATTTGCAAAGACATTTTAGACTATTGTTCATGATAAGTGAGTTATTACCTAATCAAATTAATTATAACTCCCACTCAAATTGACATCCCTCCGGTCATTCGAGCGTGACATGATCCAAATTCACCAACCCAAGTCCGATCATCACGTGAGATGAGGTGGTGTCAATGGTGAACATCAACATGTTGATCATATCTACTATATGACTCATGCTCGACCTTTCGGTCCTCCGTGTTCCGAGGCCATGTCTGTACATGCTAGGCTCGTCAAGTCTAACCCGAGTGTTCTGCACGTGCAAAACTGGCTTGCACCCGTTGTATGCGAACGTAGAGTCTATCACACCCAATCATCACGTGGTGCTTCGAAACGACGAACCTTCGCAACGGCGCACACTCGGGGGGAACACAATTTTATCTTGAAATTTTAGTGAAGGATCATCTTATAATGCTACCGTCGTCCTAAGCAAAATAAGATGCATAAAAGGATTAACATCACATGCAAATCATAAGTGACATGATATGGCCATCAACTCGTGCTTTTGATCTCCATCTCCAAAGCACCGGCATGATCTCCATCGTCACCGGCGCCACACCATGATCTCCATCATCATGATCTCCATCATCGTGTCGCCATCGGGGTTGTCGGCGCCCACCATGCTCTTACTACTATTGCTACCGTTTAGCGATAAAGTAAAGCATTACAAAGCGCTTAATGATTGACACGCAGGTCATACAAAAATTAAAGACAACCCTATGGCTCCTGCCGGTTGCCGTATGCATCGACATGCAAGTCGATATTAACTATTACAACATGATCATCTCATACATCAAATATAATTCATCATGTCATTGGCCATATCATATCACATGCATACCCTGCAAAAACAAGTTAGTCGTCCTCTAATTTGTTGTTGCATGTTTTACGTGGCTGCTATGGGTATCTAGCAAGAACGTTTCTTACCTACGCAAAACCACAACGGTGATATTCAAGTTGCTATTTAACCTTCTACAAGGACCGCCTTGTTCTATTCCGATTCAACTAAGATAGGAGAGACAGACACCCGCCAGCCATCTTATGCAACAAAAGTCACATGTCTGTCGATGGAACCGGTCTCATGTACGTGGACATGTAAAGTTGGTCCGGGCCGCTTCATCCTATAATACCGCTGAATCAAGAAAGACTAAGGAGGGCAGCAATTTAAACATCAACGCCACAAACCCTTTTGTGTTCTACTCGAGAAAGCATCTACGCAAGATCCTAGCTCTGATACCACTGTTGGGGAACGTTGCATGGGAAACAAAAATTTTTCCTACCGTTCACCAAGATCAATCTAGTAGATGCAACTACGAGGGGGGAGTGTGATCTACGTACCCTTGTAGATCGCTAAGCGGAAGCGTTATGAATGCGGATGATGGAGTCGTACTCGTCGCGATTCAGATCGCCGATGACCTAGCACCGAAGCAACGGTGCCTCCGCGTTCTTCACACGTACGGCTCGGGGACGTCTCCTCCTTCTTGATCCAGCAAGGGGTGGAGGAGAGGTTGATGGAGAACCGGCAGCACGACGGCGTGGTGGTGATGGTGGAGAAGAACTCCAGCAGGGCTTCGCCTAAGCACCGCGGGAGAAGAAGATGTAACGGGAGAGGGAGGGCAGCACCGAGGCACAAACTGTGTTGGCTGCCCTCCCTTTGCCTCACTATATATAGGGGGGGTGGAGAGGTGAGGGCGCCCTAGGGTTTCCCCCTAGGGGCCGGCGGCCAGGGCAAGGGGAGGGGGCGGCGGCCAGGGCAGGGGGGGCGGCCAGGCCCTAGGGTTTCCCCCCTTAGGTGCCTTGCCCCCCAAGGCCAAGGGGTGCGGCCAGCCCTAGGGGGTCCCACCCCCTTAGCCGCATTAGGAGAGGGCCCAGGGGGGGGCGCACAGCCCCTTGAGGGCTGTGGTGTTCCCCCTTGTGGCCCAATAGGCCCAGAACTACTTCCGGACCCCCCGAAACCCCTTCCGGTACTCCGCCGATTTCCCGATGCTCCCCGGAACACTTCCGGACTCCGAAACCTTTCATCCTATATATCAATCTTCGTCTCCGGACCATTCCGGAGACCCTCGTCATGTCCGGGATCTCATCCGGGACTCCGAACAACCTTCGGTAACCATACACTTTTCTCACTAACAACCCTAGCGTCACCGAACGTTAAGTGTGTAGACCCTGCGGGTTCGGAAACCATGTAGACATGACCGAGACACTCCCAGGTCAATAACCAATAGCGGGATCTGGATACCCATATTGGTTCCTACATGTTTCTCGATGATCTCATCGGATGAACCACGATGTCAAAGATTCAGGCAATCCCGTATACAGTTCCCTTTGTCTCGTCGGTATGTTACTTGCCCGAGATTCGATCGTCGGTATCTCTATACCTAGTTCAATCTCGTTACCGGCAAGTCTCTTTACTCGTTACCGTAATACATAATCCCGTGACCAACTACTTAGTCACTTTGAGCTCATTGAGATGACGTATTACCGAGTGGGCCCGGAGATACCTCTCCGTCACACGGAGTGACAAATCCCAGTCTTGATCCATGTCAACTCAACAGACACCCTCGGAGATACCTGTAGAGTACCTTTATAGTCACCCAATTACGTTGTGACGTTTGGTACACACAAAGCACTCCTACGGTGTCAGTGAGTTACATGATCTCATGGTCATAGGAACTTATACTTGACATGCAGAAAAACTATAGCGATAACTGACACGATCAAAAGCTATGTTAACGTTTGGGTCTCGTCCATCACATCATTCTCCTAATGATGTGATCCCGTTATCAAATGACAACTCATGTCTATGACCTGGAAACCGCGGTCATCTTTGATCAACGAGCTAGTCCTGTAGAGGCTCACTAGGGACACAAAGTCTGTCTATTCATCCACACGTGTATTTGAGTTTCCAATCAATACAGTTATAGCATGGATAATAAACGATTATCATGAACAAGGAAATATAATAATAACTCTTTTATTATTGCCTCTAGGGCATATTTCCAACAACATGGCATACATAATAGAACCTATGGCCGAGGCATAGGGGATGACACTCATCTTTTCTCTATCTTCTACCGTGGTCGGGCATTGAGCCGTGCTCAATCTCATACCTTGCAATACAGGCAAGAACCCTTTCTTGGACTAATCCATAGTGAACTTCTTCAATATCTTGTCAAGGTATGTGCTTTGTGAAAGACCAATGAGGCGTCTCGATCTATCTCTATAGATCTTGATGCCTAATATGTAAGCAGCTTCTCCAAGGTCCTTCATTGAAAAACTCTTATTCAAGTAGGCCTTCATGCTTTCCAAGAATTCTACGTCATTTCCCATCAGCAATATATCATCCACATATAATATGAGAAATGCTACAGAGCTCCCACTAACTTTCTTGTAAATACAAGCTTCTCCCCAAGTCTGTATAAACCCAAACGCTTTGATCACCTCATCAAAGCGAATGTTCCAACTCCGAGATGCTTGCACCAGCCCATAGATTGAGTGATGGAGCTTGCATACCTTGTTAGCATTCTCAGGATCGACAAAACCTTCCGGCTGCATCATATACAATTCTTCCTTGAGGAAGCCATTAAGGAATGTTGTTTTGACGTTCATTTGCCATATCTCATAATCATAGAATGCGGCAATTTCTAACATGATTCAGACGGACTTCAGCATCGCTACGGGAGAGAAATTCTTGTCGTAGTCAATCCCTTGAACTTGTCGATAACCTTTAGCGACAAGTCGAGCCTTATATATGGTCACATTACCATCTGCGTCAGTCTTCTTCTTAAAGATCCATTTATTTTCTATGGCGCGCCGGTCATCGGGCAAGTCCACCAAAGTCCATACTTTGTTTTCATACATGGATCCTATCTCGGATTTCATGGCTTCAAGCCATTTGTTGGAATCCGGGCCCGCCATCGCTTCTTCATAGTTCGAAGGTTTACCGTTGTCAAACAACATGATATCCAGGACAGGGTTGCCGTACCACTCTGGTGCGGAACGTGTCCTTGTGGACCTACGAAGTTCAGTAGTAACTTGATCTGAAGCTTCATGATCATTATCATTAACTTCCACCCTAGTCGGTGCAGGCACCACAGGAACATCTTCCTGCGCTGCGCTACTTCCCGTTTCGGAAGGGGTGACTGTCACCTCATCAAGTTCCACTTTCCTCCCACTCACTTCTTTCGAGAGAAACTCTTTCTCCAGAAAGGATCCATTCTTGGCAACAAAGACCTTGGCTTCGGATATGAGGTAGAAGGTGTACCCAATAGTTTCCTTAGGGTATCCTATGAAGACGTATTTTTCCGATTTGGGTTCGAGCTTTTCAGGTTGAAGTTTCTTGACATAAGCATCGCATCCCCAAACTTTTAGAAATGACAACTTAGGTTTCTTGCCAAACCAAAGTTCATACGGTGTCGTCTCAACGGATTTAGACGGTGCCCTATTGAAAGTGAATGCGGTAGTCTCTAAAGCATAACCCCAAAATGATAGCGGTAAGTCGGTAAGAGACATCATAGATCGCACCATGTCCAACAGAGTACGATTACGACATTCGGACACACCATTACGCTGAGGTGTTCCAGGCGGTGTCAATTGTGAAACAATTCCACAGTTCCTTAGGTGCGTGCCAAATTCATGACTTAAATATTCTCCTCCACAATCCGATCGTAAGAACTTTATTTTTCTGTCACGTTGATTCTCAACCTCATTATGAAATTCCTTGAACTTTTCAAAAGTCTCAGACTTGTGTTTCATCAAGTAGACATACCCATATCTACTTAAGTCATCTGTGAGGGTGAGAACATAACGATAGCCTCCGCGAGCTTCAACACCCATTGGACCGCACACATCAGTATGTATGATTTCCAATAAGTTGGTTGCTCGCTCCATTGTTCCGGAGAACGAAGTCTTGGTCATCTTGCCTAAGAGGCATGGTTCGCACGTGTCAAATGATTCATAATCAAGAGACTCCAAAAGTCCATCTGCATGGAGCTTCTTCATACGTTTGACACCAATATGACCAAGGCGGCAATGCCACAAGTATGTGGGACTATCATTATCAACTTTACATCTTTTGGCATTCACACTATGAATATGTGTAACATCACATTCGAGATTCATTAAGACTAAACCATTGACCAGCGGGGTGTGACCATAAAACATCTCTCTCATATAAATAGAACAACCATTATTCTCGGATTTAAATGAGTAGCCATCTCGCATTAAACGAGGTCCAGATACAATGTTCATGCTCAAAGCTGGTACTAAATAACAATTATTGAGGTTTAAAACTAATCCCGAAGGTAGATGCAGAGGTAGCATGCCGACGACGATCACCTCGACCTTGGAACCATTCCCGACGCGCATCGTCACCTCGTCCTTCGCCATTCTCCGCTTATTCCGCAGCTCCTGCTTTGAGTTACAAATGTGAGCAACTGCATCGGTATCAAATACCGAGGAGCTACTACGAGCGCTGGTAAGGTACACATCAATAACATGTATATCACATATACCTTTGACGTTACCGGCCTTCTTATCTGCTAAGTATTTGGGGCAGTTCCGCTTCCAGTGACCCGTTCCCTTGCAATAAAAGCACTCAGTTTCAGGCTTGGGTCCATTCTTTGGCTTCTTCCCGGCAACTGGCTTACTGGGCGCGGCAACTCCTTTGTCGTCCTTCTCGAAGTTCTTCTTCCCCTTTCCTTTCTTGAACTTAGTGGTTTTATTCACCATCAACACTTGATGTTCTTTCTTGATCTCCACCTCCGCTGACTTCAGCATTGAATACACCTCGGGAATGGACTTCTCCATCCCTTGCATATTGAAGTTCATCATGAAGCTCTTGTAGCTAGGTGGGAGCGACTGAAGGATTCTGTCAACGACCGCTTCGTCTGGGAGATTAATTCCCAACTGAGACAAGCGATTGTGCAACCCAGACAATTTGAGTATGTGCTTGCTGACAGAACTATTCTCCTCCATCTTACAACTGTAGAATGCATCGGAGACGTCATATCTCTTGACTCGGGCATGAGCTTGGAAAACCATTTTCAGCTCTTGGAACATATCATATGCTCCGTGGTGCTCAAAACGCTTTTGGAGCCCCGATTCTAAGCTGTAAAGCATGCCGCACTGAACCAGGGAGTAATCATCACAACGTGACTGTCAGGCGTTCATAACATCTTGGTTTGCCGGGGCGGGAGCGTCACCTAGCGGTGCTTCAAGGACATATGTTTTCTTGGCAGCTATGAGGATGATCCTCAAGTTACGGACCCAATCCGTATAGTTGCTGCCATCGTCTTTCAGCTTGGTTTTCTCTAGGAACGCGTTGAAGTTGAGGGTAACATGAGCGTGGGCCATTGGATCTACAAAACATATTGTAAAGATTTTAGACTAAGTTCATTACAATTAAGTTCATCTAAACAAATTTAATGAACTCCCACTCAGATAGACATCTCTCTAGTCATCTAAGTGATACATCATCCGAATCGACTAGGCCGTGTCCGATCATCACGTGAGACGGACTAGTCATCAACGGTGAACATCTTTATGTTGATCGTATCTTCTATACGACTCATGTTTGACCTTTCCGTCTTCCGTGTTCCGAGGCCATGTCTGTACATGCTAGGCTCGTCAAGTGAACCCTAAGTGTATTGCGTGTGTAAATCTAGCTTACACCCGTTTTATGCGAACGTTAGAGCCTATCACACCCGATCATCACGTGGTGCTTCGGAACAACGAACCTTAGCAACGGTGCAAAGTTAGGGGGAACACAATTCTTGAAATTTTAGTGAGAGATCATCTTATTTCCTACCGTCGTTCTAAGCAAATAAGATGTATAAACATGATAAACATCACATGCAATCAAATAGTGACATGATATGGCCAATATCATTTTGCTCCTTTGATCTTCATCTTCGGGGCTCCATGATCATCATTGTCACCGGCATGACACCATGATCTCCATCATCGTGTCTTCATGAAGTCGTCTCGCCAAACATTACTTCTACTACTATGGCTAACGGTTAGCAATAAAGTGAAGTAATTATATGGCATTTTCAATGACACGCAGGTCATACAATAAAATAAAGACAACTCCTATGGCTCCTGCCGGTTGTCATACTCATCGACATGCAAGTCGTGATTCCTATTACATGAGCATGATCAATCTCATACATCACATATATATCATTCATCACATCCTTTTGGCCATATCACATCACACGGCACATGCTGCAAGAACAAGTTGGACGTCCTCTAATTGTTGTTGCAAGTTTTTACGTGGCTGCTATAGGTTTCTAGCAAGAACGTTTCTTACCTACGCCAAAACCACAACGTGATATGCCAATTTCTATTTACCCTTCATAAGGACCCTTTTCATCGAATCCGATCCGACTAAAGTGGGAGAGACAGACACCCGCTAGCCACCTTATGCAACTAGTGCATGTCAGTCGGTGGAACGTGTCTCATGTAAGCGTACGTGTAAGGTCGGTCCGGGCCGCTTCATCCCACGATGCCGCCGAATCAAGATAAGACTAGTAGCAGCAAGAGAATTGAACAAATCTACGCCCACAACTGCTTTGTGTTCTACTCGTGCAAGATACTACGCATAGACCAAGCTCATGATGCCATTGTTGGGGAACGTAGCAGAAATCAAAAAAATTCTACGCATCACCAAGATTAATCTATGGAGTCATCTAGCAACGAGGGAGAGGGGAGTGCATCTACATACCCTTGTAGATCGCGAGCGGAAGCGTTTAAGAGAACGTGGATGATGGAGTCGTACTCGTCGTGATCCAAATAATCGATGATCCTAGCGCCGAACGGACGGCACCTCCGCGTTAAATACACGTACGGAGCAGCGATGTCTCCTCCTTCTTGATCCAGCAAGGGGGGAGGAGAGGTTGATGGAGATCCAGCAGCACGATGGCGTGGTGGTGGATGTAGCGGTATTCCAGCACGGCTTCGCCAAGCAACATTGGAGGAGGAAGAGGTGTAACGGGAGGGAGAGGGAGGCGCCAGGGCATAGGGTGCGGCTGCCCTCCCCGCACTATATATAGGGGGCCTAGGGGGGTGCGTCGGCCCTAGAGATCCCATCTGTAGGGGGGCGGCGGCCTAGGGGGGGGGGACTTGCCCCCCAAGTCAAGTGGGGCACCCCCCACCCCTAGGGTTTCCAACCCTAGGCGCAGGGGAGGCCCATGGGTGGCGCACCAGCCCACTATGGGCTGGTTCCCCTCCCACTTCAGCCCATGGGGCCCTCCGGGATAGGTGGTCCCACCCGGTGGACCCCCGGGACCCTTCCGGTGGTCCCGGTACAATACCGGTGACCCCCGAAACTCTCCCGGTGGCCGAAACTGGACTTCCTATATATAATTCTTTACCTCCGGACCATTCCGGAATTCCTCGTGACGTCTGGGTTCTCATCCGGGACTCCGAACAACTTTTGGGTTTCTGCATACTTATATCTCTACAACCCTAGCGTCACCGAATCTTAAGTGTGTAGATCCTACGGGTTCGGGAGACACGTAGACATGACCGAGACGACTCTCCGACGAATAACCAACAGCGGGATCTGGATACCCATGTTGGCTCCCACATGCTCCTCGATGATCTCATCGGATGAACCACGATGTCAAGGATTCAATCAATCCCGTATACGATTCCCTTTGTCTATCGGTATAGTACTTGCCCGAGATTCGATCGTCGGTATACCGATACCTTGTTCAATCTCGTCATGGCAAGTCTCTTTACTCATTCTGTAATACATCATCCCGTGACCAACCCCTTAGTCACATTGAGCTCATTATGATGATGTCTTACCGAGTGGGCCCAGAGATACCTCTCCATCATACGGAGTGACAAATCCCAGTCTCGTTTCGTGCCAACCCAACAGATACTTTCGGAGATACCCGTAGTGTAACTTTATAGTCACCCAGTTACGTTGTGACGTTTGGCACACCCAAAGTATTCCTACGGTATCCGGGAGTTGTACAACCTCATGGTCTAAGGAAAGGATACTTGACATTGGAAAAGCTTTAGCATTACGAAATACACGATCTTGTGCTAGGCTTAGGATTGGGTCTTGTCCATCACATCATTCTCCTAATGATGTGATCCCGTTATCAATGACATCCAATGTCCATGGTCAGGAAACCATAACCATCTGTTGATCAACGAGCTAGTAACTAGAGGTTTAGCAGGGACATGTTGTGGTCTATGTATTCACACATGTATTAGTGTTTCTGGATAATACAATTCAAGCATGAATAATAGACAATTATCATGAACAAGGAAATATAATAATAACCATTTTATTATTGCCTCTAGGGCATATTTCCAACAGTCTAGACCAAAAACAAACATCGTGTACAAATAGAGATAAATCGATTGGTGCTTCTTTGAGAAAAGAGTACTCCCTAGAAAAGTGCCAATATAAACTACTAGTATTGGATTAGAGGATTTGCTGCCGAGAAAGATCCGTCCACAGATAGCGCCAATGCTTAGATGGATCATGGTTGGTGTCGGTAATTTTTACTTTGCACCTCGCACTCTGCATATATTCCGGTTCCATCCGTACATTTGTGCAGTTCCACCAAAATACAACTGAATAACCGTGTTTGCACAGATAATGAAAAAGCGTGATCACATTATAGTGGCACTGGTTGATGAAACATACACTTATAAATAGAAGAAACTTCATTTTCTTAATGGGAAAATATTGCGATAGTATCACGGTATGCCATGGTGCGAGGCGAGATGGGCCCTGCGACGCCTCATACGGTAGGCCTCATACGGGAAATCGACCCAATTCTCTCTGATACACCTTCTGCCCAGTGATGAACATCAGTGTACATCGGTAGTGCAAGGAGGGGCCTTGAGACATTCCAATCTCTATTTTTGTGCAGATCAACTAAAATTAAGCAGCCCAGTTTACAGAAACACTTAAAAATTAACAATGGGACTAATTGATGAAACATATACTAACAAAGAGAAGCACTTTCTTTATCTACATTGGAAATGAAATGATAGATATGACACTCGCTCTGTTTTAACTGTAATATTACTTCATTTATGATTGGCACTAGGTTCGAGCAGGTGGCAAGCGAGGTGTACCGTGCGTCGCAAGGATGGAGGCCAGGGGTGCTTAGACTGGGATGCTGAAGCTGGCTCTTCCAGTCCCTATCTTCCCCCCTGATGTTTATGTGGTAGCATTTGGGTTGTAATATAAACTTGGTTGAGCTGGT
Organism: Secale cereale; assembly: GCA_902687465.1. Taxonomy (NCBI): domain Eukaryota; kingdom Viridiplantae; phylum Streptophyta; class Magnoliopsida; order Poales; family Poaceae; genus Secale; species Secale cereale. Next base: position 415,424,326 of record LR738709.1, read on the forward strand.
GCTGTGTCCCCCTACGTGCCGAGCATATGTGGCGAACTCATCTCCTGCCAGTACTTAGCCCGTTCTAGTAGTAGTTGCATAACTGCCCGTTGATACGTCCAAAACGTATCTATAATTTCTGCTTGCTCCATGCCTCTTTTGTGTGATATTGCTATGATATTTATGCACTTCCATACACTTTTGATCATATTTGGACTAACCTATTAACTCAGTGCACCTCAGTGCCAGTTTCTGTTTTCTGCTGTTTTTGTATTTCAGGTTTTCCCATTACGTAAATTGCCAGAAAAATCCCGGGAAATATATATAAAAAATCAGCGTTCCGGAAGCTTCCTTGCGGCCAAAGTAGGGCCGGAGGGGGGCCACCAGGGCTCCAGGCGGCCAGAGGGCGCGACCCCCCTCCTGGCCGCGCCGCCAGGGCGCCTGGGCCCCCCAGGCCTCCTCTGACGCCCCCCTTTGGCATATATTTACACCGCGTCCCGAAACCCTCGAGGACGGAACCCTTTTTCGCGATCTCATCTCTGTTCCGCCGCCGCCGCGCTTCCAAGATCGGGAGCACCAGGAGAACTCTTCCCGGCACCCTGCCGGAGGGGAGGATCACCACCGGGAGCCTCTCCACCACCATGGACGCCTCCCGGATGAGTTGTGAGTAGTCTCCCTTGGACCATGGGTCCATGACCAGTAGCTATGTGATGTTCTTCTCCCCTCTTTGTTCTTCACCGATTAGACCTCGTGTGCTGCCCTACATGATTGAGGCACATATGTAATCCTTATGCTGTTGCTATGATGAGTTTGCTGGGATTCGATGGATTATGAGATTATGTTCAGATTGTGTTTGAGTAATATATTTGATTTACCTCTTTTATATTTATGTTCTTGAGTAATTCTTGCATGTTCTCCGTTGCCGTTTATTGCTTTGGCCAAGTAGTAGGTAGTAACTCCAAGAGGGAACGTTATGCTTGATTGTGGGTTCATGCCCCTCGATGACTAGCTTGAGTGACAGAAACATGAGTCTAGGGGATGTGTTGTTGCCACAAGGGGGAAAACAACGGTGCTTGTGCCTGCGGGTGCAAGGATTGTTTACTTTACGCAAAGTTCATTTAATGCAATTGTCTGTTGCTTTGAGTTTACACTATGCGTGGGACTCGCAACTTAATACCAGCGAGATGTTCTGGATAGATATCTCAAGGTGGATGATTAGTAGTAGATGCAGATGGATTTCGGTCTACTTGCCTTGGCGTACCGCCCATGCTTTGAACCTCTACCTTTCTTGCAGCATAGTTAGCATTGGTTTGCGCACATAATCCTGTCAATTGCCCAGCTGTAATTTGTTTACCTCGCTTAGCTGTTTTATCGTCTTTTGGGAGAGAGACATCACTAGTGAACATCATGGGACCCCGGTCCATATTACCATCACTGATCACATCCGCTATTTACTTTCTGTTCTTATTTACTAGTTGCAGTTATACCTATCACTATTATCTCTTGCGTTTGATCCTTTGTAAACGACAAGGCCGGAGGGATTGACAACCTTTTGTACTTGTTGGGAGCAAAGTTATTTGTATCTATGTGCAGGTCCAGTCAATTGCTAAATATCTGGCGCCATTAACAGTTGACACCTTCTTGTTGAACCTTGGAGTCTCAGGGGAATTCGATCCTTGGTATCTTTGCCAAGGGAAAACTACCGCTACACTGCATCTCGAACCTTCCACTTGGGGTAACCAACGAGGGGCGAGAAGCCATCAAGCAAAGTTTTCTGGCGCCGTCGCCGGGGACTCCACTCTTCAAGATAGGGGAGTTGCACGCTATCTTTTACCTTTGCTTTTTTAGTCTTGTTAGTTTGCCTTTCAGTTTTGCTTTAGTGTCTTCTATCAAAAATCACAAAAATAGTTATCTCATTCTTTAGTTGTCATTATGTCTGGTCCTTTTGTCTTTGGCGAGGCAGAAGTTCTCACCTTTAAACAAAGAGGTGGGGAAAGTCTGAAAGATGCTTGGTATAGAATTAATGATTCTCAAAAAAGAGCCACCAAGAAGCAATCTACTACTATCTTGCTTAGAAATTTTTATGTTGGAATTACTTCTTGGAATAGGTTTATTCTAGATTCTACTGTCAATGGAAATTTCCTAGAGGCCCCAGTTTGGGAATCTCTTAGTATTATTGAAAATCTTGTTGGAAATCCCCCTGTTGTTAGCATTCAAGAGGACATCACTCTAGCTCACATTATGAAAAAACTTGAAAAGATAGAGCTAGAGATGCCAAACATTAAGAAGATAAATGAGTTGGATCGTAAGATCCAAGGGAATTTGAATAGGCTTGATAGCTCCATGCATAAAATTCTCAAAACTTTGGAGACCATCAAATCCCATGACTTGGATTCTTCTAGGATAGACAAGATTGAGGAAATCTTTGATACTCTAGGAACTACTTTCTCCTCAATCAAAACCAAAAAGGTAGAAACTCCGGCAAAGAAGGAGCCTAAGTTTCGTTTACGTTCCAAAGGCTCCCCGCTCCAAAAGTAATCCATCTATTGCCAAAGGGGTTGAAACTGTGAAGACTTTGGAAGAAACACCTCTCTTTGATAAATTTATAAATGAATCTTCCATTGACTTTTTTCCTTTTGGTCTTCTCCCTAGAAGTATCTCTATTAGGCCTTTATTTGAAAGTCCTCTTAAGACTAGTTGTACTATTGAAGAGCTTTTTGATGATCTTGATGATGGTTCAATTGATACAACTTGATCTCTTTGCATTATGCCTAGCTTAAAGGCATAAAAGAAAGCGCTTTTGGGAGGTAGCCCACAATGAATAAAATTTTATTTTGCTTTTGTTGTGTCTTGATGTTTGTTACTACAGTAGCATCATCATTGTATCTTTACTTTTCAGCTTTGTGCCAAGTGTAGCCTCTGATTGCAAGAAAGTTCAAAAGTTGTGACGTGATGTCCAGGAAACAAATTCTGTCCTTGGATAGAAAAATTTGTATAAAATCACCAGATCATCTTTTTGGTCTGAATTTTTTCGGCAGCGTGCACTTTACAATTGGCTTTCAGGCGTTTGTTCTGAGTTTTTTTGATTTGAGTTGCAGAAGTGCCCCGAAAAAATTATTTACTACCTGCTGGTCTGTTTTTCACAGATTCTGTCATGTTTTGCCTTTCCTTCATTTTGCAAACCTTGAGCTTGCTTTTTCTTTGCAAAAACCTTTTGGAAATCTTGAGAAACAGTAGACCTTCAAGAATATCCTTATTTCCAGCAAGGAAAAATTATTTTATTATGGGTACTAACCTCGCTAATCAGATTATGATGAGTTATGTATGAAGGGAGTTTTCAAGTGTGCGAGGGAAGATGATAAAAAGATTCAGGAGTGTCAAACGCTCAAGCTTGGGGATGCCCCCATGCACCCCCAAGAAATATTCAAGAAGACTCAAGCGTCTAAGCATGGGGATGCCCCCGTGCATCCCCTTCTCCATCAACATTATCAGTTCGTCTTTCGTTCCACTATATTTTAATCACTTCATGTATTATGTGCTATGCTTGGAGCGTCTTGCTTTTAGTTTCCTTTTTAGTTTTCTTTAGCTTTGCTTGGTTTTCATAACGAGTTGGAACTCAGCTTTCTTTGTGTGGGAGAGAAACACGCTCCACTTCAACCTAGAACACAACATAGAATTTTCATGTTTATCTTTGCTGTGTATGTTCTTGGTCTTTCAATAACTACTGTCATGCTTAGCTCTTAGTTTTCACGCTTTACTTTTTAAAGAGCTTTTGTTTAGTTGGTTGCTGGAACTCTCTTTAGTTATCATGCTTATCTTGTTAAGAGAGTTGGCTTCTATTGAACTGGTTGATATGTCTATGATAAAAATGCTATGTGCATAATGGTGCTTAGTAGTTCATGTTTTCTTATGGTTAGTCTCAAATAGCTGGGGGGGGGGGGTTCTCAATGTGTTATTGGAGTACCAACATGATTTGTTTGCCTATGATGTGGTATGGTTTAGCGATATCTTCCTTCAAGAATTTATTTTGATTGACTTGGCATATGCTCACCATATTTAAGACTGTAAAGAAAGTCTATCAAGCCTTGATGATCTTTAATTTCTGAGTAGCGATATAACTTCCATGCCCGATTCAATGTTGCTTTGTCGCTCTGCATGATTATGACCGTCATTGCTCTCTTAGTTGGTCGCTCCCAGTCTTTTGCTAGCCTCCACCTGTACTAAGCGGACTGACTGCTTGTGCATCCAAAATCCTTTAAACCAGTTATGCCATATGAGTCCACCATACCTTCCTATACATGGTATTTACATGCCATTCCTAACAAAGACTTTCATGTACCATCTCGAAATTAATCAAAAAAGCATTTCTCTTTTGTGCCTCTGTTTTAGCTCATGAGGAAGTAGTAGTTAATTCATGATCTTTTTAGGTTGGACAAGCTTCACCCCGGGATTGCATGTCTAATGTGCAAACCCCTAATACGAGAAGGAACTGGCATAGAGTGCGCCCGGCTCATTAAAAAATAATACAACAAACAAACCCTCCTTCACGCTTTGTTCATGAGAAATCAGAAAACTTTGGCAGTGATAAACAAAGGAGATTAAGAGGATGTGATCGTCCTCATGCGGGAGCCGTTCCTCGAAACTTGTCCAGCACGAGAAGTAATTGAGTTATCTACTAGCATTCGTTGACGAAATATGCATCTCTAAAAAATAATCTTTATCTCTGTTTTAAAAACCAAGAGCTCTGGTACATGTTTAGTTTTTGTTTCCGACCACGGGTTTTCAACCTTGCCATCAAAAGCCACGGTTCGAGAGTCTCCACCTTCTTTAAAGCACCAACTATTGAGAGCATGATTGTCATTCTGAGTGTAATGTGCATTGTCCCAAAGTACCATTGTCTTTTGCATGATTATGATATCGCTTATTCTGAAATCTTTGTATCTAGTCGTCACTTAAACCTTGGAGGTGCCCCTGCATTTATGTTTTGCTTCACTAAAGGGGGCAAGCGAGATACCACTTTATCATATTTGCACACCATGCTCACTACAAATCTATTTGATGTTTCAGTATCATATTGTAAAACTTTCAGTTCTTTGTGATTTTCTCATGAGGCAACTTAATTACTACAGATTCATTGTCTCAGTAAGCTTTTGTCATGTGACTGTGAAAAGTCCTTATACGGTTAATAGCATGTCACCACAGAAATTATGCTTGTTATCATTTACCTACTCGAGGACGAGCAGGAATTAAGCTTGGGGATGTTGATACGTCCAAAACGTATCTATAATTTCTGCTTGCTCCATGCCTCTTTTGTGTGATATTGCTATGATATTTATGCACTTCCATACACTTTTGATCATATTTGGACTAACCTATTAACTCAGTGCACCTCAGTGCCAGTTTCTGTTTTCTGCTGTTTTTGTATTTCAGGTTTTCCCATTACGTAAATTGCCAGAAAAATCCCGAGAAAAATATATAAAAAATCAGCGTTCCGGAAGCTTCCTTGTGGCCAAAGTAGGGCCGAAGGGGGCCCACCAGGGCTCCAGGCGGCCAGAGGGCGCGGCCCCCCTCCTGGACGTGCCGCAAGGGCGCCTGGGCCCCCCCAGGCCTCCTCTGACGCCCCCCTTTGGCATATATTTACACCGTGTCCCGAAACCCTCGAGGACGGAACCCTTTTTCGCGATCTCATCTCTGTTCCGCCGCCGCCGCGCTTCCAAGATCGGGAGCACGAGGAGAACTCTTCCCGGCACCCTGCCGGAGGGGAGGATCACCATCGGGAGCCTCTCCACCACCATGGACGCCTCCCGGATGAGTTGTGAGTAGTCTCCCTTGGACCATGGGTCCATGACAAGTAGCTATGTGATGTTCTCCTCCCCTCTTTGTTCTTCACCGATTAGACCTCGTGAGCTGCCCTACATGATCGAGGCACATATGTAATCCTTATGCTGTTGCTATGATGAGTTTGCTGGGATCCGATGGATTATGAGATTATGTTCAGATTGTGTTTGAGTAATATATTTGATTTACCTCTTTTATATTTATGTTCTTGAGTAATTCTTGCATGTTCTCCGTTGCCGTTTATTGCTTTGGCCAAGTAGTAGGTAGTAACTCCAAGAGGGAACATTATGCTTGATTGTGGGTTCATGCCCCTCGATGACTAGCTTGAGTGACAGCAACATGTGAGGGATCGAAGAAGGTGAGAGTGTCTAGAGGGGGGGGGGGATTAGACTACTCGACAAGATAAAAATTCTGTCTTTTATCAAGGACAGATTTTGGCAGATTTTGCATAACACACAAGTCAAGTAGCACACTACACATGCAATTCTAGAGTATGGGCAGCGGAAAGTAAATTGCACAAGTAGTAAAGAGAAGTGGAGAAGATCAAACGCAATTTGGAGACGCAATGATTTTTCCCGTGGTTCCGATAGGTGGTGCTATCGTACATCCACGTTGATGGAGACTTCAACCCACGGAGGGTAACGGCTGCGCGAGTCCACGGAGGGCTCCACCCACGAAGGGTCCATGAAGAAGCAACCTTGTCTATTCCATCATGGCCTATGCCCACGGAGGGCTAGCCTTACTCGGGGTAGATCTTCACGAAGTAGGCGATCTCCTTGCCCTTACAAACTTCTTGGTTCAACTCCACATCTCGATGACGGAGGCTCCCAAGCGACACCTAACCAATATAGGAGGCACCACCCTCCAAAAGGTAATAGATGTTGTAGATGATGATGAACTCCTTGCTCTTGTGCTTCAAATGATAATCTCCCCAACACTCAACTCTCCTCACTGATTTGGCTGTGGTGGAAGAAAGGATTGAGTGGAAAGCAACTTGGGAAGGCTAGAGATCAAGTTTCATATGGTGGGAGTGGAGCAACTTGATCTCAACACAAGGGTAGGTAGTTCTCTTCTCAGAAATGTAAGGTAGGAGTGGTAGTTCTTTCTGATGGCTCTCTCCCACAAATGAAGAGGGGGTGGAGGGGTATATATAGCCTCCACACAAAATCCAACCGTTACACACTTATTTGAGCAATCTCGGTGGGACCGAAGTGGACAACTCGGTGAGACCGAAAGTTCAAATAATGTGAACGTTGGGGTTTTCGGTGGGACCGAAAATACCATCTCGGTTAGTCCGATTCGTGCAAAGACAAGAGCTTGCCAGTTTTGGTGGGACCGACTTTATCATCTCGGTGACACCGATTTGATGACAGAAGGTTACAGAAGCTTGGCAACTCATGTTTCGGTGAAACCGATTTCAGAATCGGAAAATCCGATTTTGCTAGGGTTTGGCATATGGCTGAGGTGGTTCATCTCGGTGTGACTGAATTTGGATAATCGGTGGGACCGAGATTACTTATGAGTGTATATTGTAGTGAAAGTTGCTGATAGTTTAAGGAGATATATCACTATGCACTTGAGCAACCAGATCATCAACATAACCTCATCCCCTTTTAATAGTATTGGCTTTTCCTATGGACTCAATGTGATCTTGGATCACTAAACCAAAAATGGAGTCTTGAGCTTTTGCCAATGCTTGCCTTAGCATTTTGAGGGGTCCACTTCTTTAGTCCTTTTGCCATGCCAAGGTGATTGAATTTCCTGAAACATACTTGATAAAAGCATTAGTCCAACCACAAAGTATGTTGTCATTAATTACCAAAACCACCCAGGGAGCAAATGTGCTTTCAATCTCCCCCTTTTTGGTAATTGATGGCAACACACTAAAATCACACTAAACAAGACATCAAAGCTTATTGAAAGAAAGATAGAATTATCACGAAAGCTTTGACAAGCATGTAGTACACAGGCTCCCCCTACAAGTGTGCAAGATTTTCATAAATTATGGTTTTGGACTACCACAAGCACACAAGAGAGATAAGCAAGATGTGCTACATGCAGCTTGGCTATGTGCATCAGAGCAGATGAAAAGAAGTGAGTCATAATGCATATGTGCATGGTGATTTCTTGCAAACAAGTATTCACAAGCAAGTTACCATCATGCACATTCTGCAAAGTGCATATACTTACCTTGAGGTTCCTTGGCATTGTACCTGAAGAGATAAACTTGGGAAAACAAGGTTAGATAACACAAGAGTATTTCTTCAACCAACTGCAAGAACATCAAGAGTACCAAGCCAGGGATGACATGTATAAAGAGTGTCTCATATTGAGCACAAGCTTGAATCAGCAAACATGTCTCCGAAACTAAAAGATTTTCAATGAACTCTAAGAGATTTTGCTTTCCATAAGATATCAATTGTGAAGATTCCTCTCCCTTTGAGTTCTCTCAGATCAAGGGGTTTGATGGAAAGAGCAAAATCAAAAGAATGATGCCAAAAGAGAATGACGCCAATTGTGATGTCCAATGTAAAACATGGTAAAGCTTTGATGTGATTCTCTCCCCCTTAAGGTAAGATTGCTCTTCTTCTCCCCCTAAATCTTCTCTTCTCCCCCTAAGTCTTCTCCCCCTTTGACATCAAGTGCCGAAAAGGACAGCAAACTAGGAAGGTCAGGGAAGATGGAAAGAAAGAAGTGGGATCCTTAAGAATCACAACAGGGCAAATAGGAACATGCATAGAGAATCGTTGAGTGGAGCTGCAGAAGATGATATCCTGGAGGAAATAAATCGGTGACACCGAATTAAGATGGATCGGTGGGTCTGAAAGTCAGGGACTTAGGGTAGATCCTTTTCGGTTAGACCGAAATTTTTAAATCGGTGACGCCGAATTTAATTCCAAGGAAATACAGAAATAATTCAGCTCACTTTGCGAGGAATGGTTCAAAGGATTTGCAATGAATTTGTGAAAGATTTTCAATGAATTGATCAGAGCCAGAAGGATATTCACAAAGACATAAGAATAGAAATGAAAAAGATTCCTAGATGAAGTTTTTTTTTGAAATGAAAACTCAATGAGAGAACATAAGAGAAAATAGAAATACTCAAAACATATGTACTTCATCTATATAAAGGTTGGCGACAAGGTCACCTATGTTTGAGTATATTGACTTAGGAGTCGAATGAGGACATTTGATCATAGGTCATACTCATCATTTAAGCTCAAAATGGGGTTGCCATTTTTTGATTAAGCATTTGATGTGATCACATCTTATGATGCTTGTACTCATGACTTTGAGCAAAGCTCCTTAAAGATGTGAAGAACATACCTTGGGCTTGTTGTTGCTTTGCTCATGTAGGTAAACTTGATGTAGGTGCTCATTGAATGTGAAGTTGGAGCGCCATTTCTACTTGTGTAATTCATCTTCCTACATGGGTTAGGCAAGCAAGGAAATACTCAAGGATATCCAAGATGACAAGAATGAAATACTAGATGTATAAGATGTCAAAAAGGATAGGTGGAATTTTGTTCCTTGAACTCAACATCCCAAAGGGCTAGATACTTGGTCAATGACAAGATTACTCATGATTTGAGTGTGTGGTAATCTTGTGGAATGTAGATCATCCAAGTACCTGCAAGGAGTTAGATGCAATACAAGGGGGCAAGTGTGTCCAAGACATATGATCACCATCATAAGAGAAATATCAAGGATTAGTCAAGAGGGCTCAAGCCTTGCATGCATCAATGGAGTTCTCACTCCAAGTTTGAAGCATCAATGATGTTCAACTCACTCCTTAAGCGACAAAACACCTTCTCATCAAGAGGTTTTGTAAAGATATCAGTGAGTTGTTTGTCAGTACGAACATGCTTAAGATTGATGTCACCCTTGGCAATATGATCACGAATGAAATGGTGACGAACTTCAATATGCTTCGTTCGAGAGTGTTGCACTGGATTGTGTCCAATTTTAATCACACTCTCATTGTCACAAAGCAAGGGAACATGTCTCACATGTATCCCATAATCCTTAAGCGTTTGTGTCATCCATAGCAATTGAGCACAACACGAACCAGCAGCAATATATTCCGCTTCGGCAGTGGATAATGATACCGAATTTTGTTTCTTGGAGGACCAAGATACAAGGGATCGACCAAGGAATTGACACGTACCCGAAGTTGACTTTCTATCAACCTTGTCACCGGCATAGTCCGAGTCGGAATAGCCAACAAGGTCGAAAGAGGCCCTCTTAGGATACCAAATGCCAAAGTTTGGTGTGTGTATCAAATATCTCACTATCCTTTTAACAGCTTTAAGATGACATTCTTTAGGGGCTGCTTGATATCGCGCACACATGCATACACTCAACATTATGTCAGGACGAGAAGCACAAAGATATAGTAGAGAACCAATCATAGATCGGTAAACCCTTTGATCAACGGGTTCTCCATCTTTTGTCAAGTCATTATGTCCACTAGTAGGCATGGGGGTACTCATACCTTTGCTTTATTGCATGTTGAACTTCTTGAAGAGATCCTTGGTGTACTTAGTTTGTGAGACAAAGGTACCCTCCTTAGATTGCTTGATTTGCAACCCAAGGAAGAATTTGAGTTCACTCATCATGGACATCTCATACTTCTCCGACATGAGCTGTCCAAACTTCTTGCTAAAATGAGGGTTAGTTGAACCAAAGATAATATCATCAACATATATTTGGCACACAAATAGTTCACCATTAACCCTTTTCGTGAACAGCGTTGAGTCTATCTTTCCAATCTCAAAGCCTTTTTCAAGAAGAAAGCTAGTCAAGCATTTGTACCAAGCTCTAGGAGCTTGTTTAAGACCATAAAGAGCTTTGTGCAACTTGTAAACATGATTAGCCTTTTTGGGATTCACAAATCCGGGAGGTTGTTTCACAAATACTTCCTCCTCAATTTCGCCATTTAGGAAAGCACTTTTGATATCCATTTGATAGAGAGTAATATCATGGTGATTGGCATAAGCAAGAAGAATGCGAATGGACTCAAGTCTAGCAACGGGGGCATAGGTCTCACCATAGTCCATACCTTCGACTTGTGTGTAACCTTGAGCTACGAGACGAGCCTTGTTGCGGATGACTTGTCCATCTTCATCTTGCTTGTTCCGAAATACCCATTTGGTTCCAATGATGTTTTGATCATCCTTGGGCTTCTCTACCAAAGTCCATACCTTGTTCCTCTCGAAGTTGTGTAGTTCTTCGTGCATAGCGTTCACCCAATCCGGGTCTTCAAGTGCTTCTTCTACCTTCATAGGTTCAATACTGGAGATAAATGAGTAATGCTCACAAAAGTTAGCTAAGCGAGTTTTAGAGCGAGTAATTCTCCCGGAGTTGATGTCGTTCATCATTTGTTCCACGGGATGATTTTTCTTGACTCTTGCTCGGACTCGGGATAGCTTTTGTTGAGGTTGTGGCTGAGCTTCCTCATCATCTTCATCTTCCTCTTCTTCTTCTTCATTGTTGTTGGTGTTGTCTTGAGGTGGTGGAGAAGGAGGTTGTGGTGGATCTTCTTGTTGCACTTCCTCATCTTGGTGAGTTCCACTTGTGGAGGCCTCCATGTTGCCTTGAGGTTCATCTCGTCGTGAGGTAGGGGGCTCCACATATGTAGATGAGGTACTCTCTTTCACTTCCATGGGACGGATCTTTCCAATAGATAAATCTTGGATAGCTTCCGATGGGTCCTTGTCTCCTACATCAATAGGCATTTGCTCTACTTGCGAGCCATTAGATTCATCAAACTTCACGTCTACCGTCTCTTCAACCTTTCGGGTGAAATTATTGTAGACACGGTAGGTGTGGGAGTTTGATCCATAACCAAGGAGAAAGCCTTCATGAGATTTAGGAGCAAATTTAGACCGACGATGCTTATCAAGGATATAGCATTCTGAACCAAAGACACGAAAGTATCCTACTTGGGGTTTGCTACCGGTGAGGAGCTCGTATGATGTCTTGCCGAGGAGCTTATGAAGATAAAGCCTGTTGATAGCATGACAAGCTGTCTCGACCGCTTCTCCCCAAAAATGCTTCGGTGTCTTGTATTCATCAAGCATCGTTCTCGCCATCTCTATGAGCGTTCGGTTCTTCCTCTCAACAACTCCATTTTGTTGAGGAGTGTACGTAGCCGAGAACTCATGTAGAATCCCTTCCTCATCGAGAAAAGAGTCTACATTGGCGTTCTTGAACTCCGTTCCATTGTCACTCCGAACTTTCTTGATCTTCACCTCAAATTGATTTTGGGCCTTTTTGGCAAAGGTTTTGAAGATTCTCTGAACCTGCGATTTGTCATCAAGGAAAAATACCCACGTAAATCTGGAATAATCATCAACTATAACTAGACCAAAGGAGTTACCACCAAGGCTTTTGTAAGCATTGGGACCGAAGAGATCCATATGAAGAAGCTCAAGCGGTCTCCTTGTGGTCATGATGTTCTTCACGGGATGACTTCCACCTACTTGTTTTCCTGCTTGACAAGCACTACAAAGTCTATCTTTGTCAAAGAAAACATCTTTAACACCAAGAATATGATCACCTTTGATCAGCTTGTCTAGATTACACATACCAACATGTCCAAGCCTTCTATGCCATAACCAACCTTTAGAGGATTTAGCAATGAAACAAGCTCTAGGTTGGGCTTTCTTAGTGAAATCAACAATATAGAGATCACCTCTACGGATACCGGTAAACGCCATGTTTTGATTGTCACGACGAAAGACTTGGCAATCTACTTTGGAGAATAGCACATTGAATCCAAAGTCAGCTAATCTAGACATGGAAAGTAAATTGTATCCAAGAGATTCTACAAGCATGACATTTTGAATAGAGCTATCATGAGATATGGCCACCTTACCAAGGCCAAGTACCTTACCCTTGGAGTTGTCTCCAAAAGTCACATACTTGCGTGGACCATCGTTCTTTGCAAGCTCTCGAAACATGTCTTTGTCTCCGGTCATGTGGTCGGTCCATCCACTATCAAGAATCCACTCTTTTCCGCCGGACATGTAGTCTCTCAGATTTGCCATAAGATTGAGACTCTTCATGATCTTGTCTAGCTCGGTGTCCGAATCGGAGTAATCATCATCATGCTCATGCTCATCATCATATTGACCCATAGATTGTTCATCATCAACACCTAGGTCAATTTGATAACTACTTGCATTAGTTTTGTCAATGTGACAATAATCTTCGGAATGCAATACAAGAGCATTTCTAATTAAAACATTGATAAGACCGGGATCACCCTTCTTTTTCATAAGATCACGAAGCTCAAAGAAGCATTTATCAAAGTTGGGATCATTGGGGCGCATCTTATCAAATTCAATAGTCTTGTGTAGAATTTCATCAAGACCTCTCAAAGAGTAGTCCGGATAAAGTTCTTCCAAGAACTTCCACATAGCATAGGCGCACTCGAAATTTGTAACGAGCTTAAGCAAGTTATCGGGTAACCCTCTAATGATAAGATTTACAGTCCTAAGGTTACGAAGCAAATCAAGC
>LR738709.1:415437785-415578547 GCA_902687465.1 Secale cereale
AAAGATACTAAGCATTTCAACCCTCCACGAGTTATAGGACCCTCCATTAAGAATAGGCACTCTATGGCTAATACTCCCAAGCGTAGACACGTCCATCTTCCTCCAATGGTGTGTAAACCAAAGCAATGGAGACCAAAGCTCTGATACCAATTGAGGGATCGAAGAAGGTGAGAGTGTCTAGAGGGGGGGGGGGGATTAGACTACTCGACAAGATAAAAATTTTGTCTTTTATCAAGGACAGATTTTGGCAGATTTTGCATAACACACAAGTCAAGTAGCACACTACACATGCAATTCTAGAGTATGGGCAGCGGAAAGTAAATTGCACAAGTAGTAAAGAGAAGTGGAGAAGATCAAACGCAATTTGGAGACGCAATGATTTTTCCCGTGGTTCCGATAGGTGGTGCTATCGTACATCCACGTTGATGGAGACTTCAACCCACGGAGGGTAACGGCTGCACGAGTCCACGGAGGGCTCCACCCACGAAGGGTCCACGAAGAAGCAACCGTGTCTAGTCCATCATGGCCTACGCCCACGGAGGGCTAGCCTTACTCGGGGTAGATCTTCACGAAGTAGGCGATCTCCTTGCCCTTACAAACTTCTTGGTTCAACTCCACATCTCGATGACGGAGGCTCCCAAGCGACACCTAACCAATCTAGGAGGCACCACCCTCCAAAAGGTAATAGATGTTGTAGATGATGATGAACTCCTTGCTCTTGTGCTTCAAATGATAATCTCCCCAACACTCAACTCTCCTCACTGATTTGGCTGTGGTGGAAGAAAGGATTGAGTGGAAAGCAACTTGGGAAGGCTAGAGATCAAGTTTCATATGGTGGGAGTGGAGCAATTTGATGTCAACACAAGGGTAGGTATTCTCTTCTCAGAAATGTAAGGTAGGAGTGGTAGTTCTTTCTGATGGCTCTCTCCCACGAATGAAGAGGGGGTGGAGGGGTATATATAGCCTCCACACAAAATCCAACCGTTACACACATATTTGAGCAATCTCGGTGGGACCGAAGTGGACAACTCGGTGAGACCGAAAGTTCAAATAATGTGAACGTTGGGGTTTTCGGTGGGACCGAAAATACCATCTCGGTTAGTCCGATTCATGCAAAGACAAGAGCTTTCCAGTTTCGGTGGGACCGACTTTATCATCTCGGTGACACCGATTTGATGACAGAAGGTTACAGAAGCTTGGCAACTCATGTTTCGGTGAAACCAATTTCAGAATCGGAAAATCCGATTTTGCTAGGGTTTGGCATATGGCTGAGGTGGTTCATCTCGGTGTGACTGAATTTGGATAATCGGTGGGACCGAGATTACTTATGAGTGTATATTGTAGTGAAAGTTGCTGATAGTTTAAGGAGATATATCACTAAGCACTTGAGCAACCAGATCATCAACATAACCTCATCCCCTTTTAATAGTATTGGCTTTTCCTATAGACTCAATGTGATCTTGGATCACTAAACCAAAAATGGAGTCTTGAGCTTTTGCCAATGCTTGCCTTAGCATTTTGAGGGGTCCACTTCTTTAGTCCTTTTGCCATGCCAAGGTGATTGAATTTCCTGAAACATACTTGATAAAAGCATTAGTCCAACCACAAAGTATGTTGTCATTAATTACCAAAACCACCCAGGGAGCAAATGTGCTTTCAACATGAGTCTAGGGGATGTGCTGTTGCCACAAGGGGGAAAACAACGGTGCTTGTGCCTGCGGGTGCAAGGATTGTTTATTTTATGCAAAGTTCTTTTAATGCAGTTGTCTGTTGCTTTGAGTTTACACTATGGGTGGGACTCGCAACTTAATACCAGCGAGATGTTCTGGATAGATATCTCAAGGTGGATGATTAGTAGTAGATGCAGATGGATTTCAGTCTACTTTCCTTGGCATACCGCCCATGCTTTGAACCTCTACCTTTCTTGCAGCATAGTTAGCATTGGTTTGCGCACATAATCCTGTCAATTGCCCAGCTGTAATTTGTTTACCTCGCTTAGCTGTTTTATTGTCTTTTGGGAGAGAGACATCACTAGTGAACATCATGGGACCCCGGTCCATATTACCATCACTGATCACATCCGCTATTTACTTTCTGTTCTTATTTACTAGTTGCAGTTATACCTATCACTATTATCTCTTGCGTTTGATCCTTTGTAAACGACAAGGCCGGAGGGATTGACAACCTCTCTGTACTCGTTGGGAGCAAAGTTATTTGTATCTGTGTGCAGGTCCAGTCAATTGCTAAATATCTGGCGCCGTTAGCAGTTGACACCTTCTTGTTGAACCTTGGAGTCTCAGGGGAATTCGATCCTTGGTATCTTTGCCAAGGGAAAACTATCGCTACACTGCATCTCAAACCTTCCACTTGGGGTAACCAACGAGGGGCGAGAAGCCATCACCCGTTTACACTGAGATGTTGTCGGATAATGGTTCTCTATGGTTGGGTATATTTAATGACATAGGTGGAAACCCCTCTTTTGATATATATAAAAAAATAGTGGCACTAGCAGTGCCAAACCATTGCCTCAAATTAATAGTGCCACTAGATTAAGGTGCAAAATAATAGCATTAATGCTCTATCATGGCGGTGCCAAAACAGTAGCACAAGAGCAAAGTCAACATGCAGGATCTTTGGCAAACGGTCGGACCAAAAAGGAACATACCTCATGATGGGAACCATATCTCCAGTCAACGCCATCGTAGAAGGGATGACACCAGTCACCAACATGGGTGATTCAATTCACGAGACCTTTTTGTGTAGTTCACCTAAAATGAAGCAATGTTTGCATCATGCAGTTAGCAAGTACTTGGTCCCATGAGCTAGCAGCTTCTTCTTCATTAGTTGCAATAAAATTGAGCAACATCAAGGTTGGTCATGAAGCTGCTGGAATGTCCAACCATAATTTGGATATCATTTTGTGTAGTTCAACCAAGATCAAGTGTGAAATGTATATCTCTATTTGCACAAAAAAGTGGAAAGGAGGGTGAATAATAAGTGATGAAACATACATCAAATGAAAAGAAGCATGTTCCTTATCTGAATGTCGATCCTACAAGGACAGTAACAATTTCTAAAGCACCATCATGGCTAGATATTAGTTTGGGCATTAGGATAAACTATGACAACAGTTAAATACGACATTACTTTAATGGTGCCATTGCTTCATTTTTCCTGCAACATTACATTAACAGCTGCTAAAGAGTTGGTATTTGGGCACAGGAGAGTAGGCGGACCAGGACAGTTGCATTTCTAACGAAAAGAAGCAACTTATCTTAATGGGAAATTTAGCAGGACATGAAAAACAGTGCCATTGATTCATATTACTGGAGGCATTACATTGAAAACAACATTGGTTTAACGTGTCCTTACTTTAACAGTGGGACTGCTACATTTTACTAGTGGCATTACATAAGAGGAGCTTGGGGTAATAAACATCCAAATAGGATATCTGGGTTGGTCCCGTTTTTGTAGCCACCTTATACTGTGTGAGGCTAGCAAATCTAGTGCTTGACGTACTTTGTTGACTTGTCCCCCAGTCCCCACTTTCTTTCCCTTTTCAACCAATAGATCGATTTATATTAAGTGTGTACTGTGTTTCCCTTTATTTCCCTATTAGACCAAGAGACCAATTGGATAGCTAGTCTCTGCTACTTTTCGCCCCCATTATTTCCTCTTTCGACCAAGTCCTAGATTCAGGTAAAAAATCTTCCCCCACCCCACCCCCTTTCTTCCCTGTTTGAACCAAGCAGTAATATATTTGACTGCAAGAAGTAGTTTTACCTCTTAACAGTAAAAATTTAGGTGGCTTTCGAACAGCCGATCGATCCTATCAACGAGGGGCCTGAGAAATAGTAAAAGATACAAATGCAGCGACGTGACGAGTTGGGACAGGAGAGCAAGGCCGGTTTCGAAGGAAGTTATACATGAGGGTCGCCGGGATGTCGCTAGGTGGGCGGCGGGAGGCCAGATATGCCCACACTACAGCAGCAAGGAAGATGGGGTCGGAGGCCCTCCCTGGTCGGTGCTGCGTGGAAGAGAACGACAAGGCATGCTGATCAGGATGCGCTGGCAGTGGGTAAGAGCCGTCGCCGAGGACGACCGCGTCAACATTGCACCTTCTCACCTTCCCCGGTGGAGGGGATCCGGCCGGATCATGACCAGCTGCGAGCAGAGAGAGTGTGTGTGTGGTCACTGCTGTCGTGTTTAGATGTGGAGAGGACAAGAGAGTGTGAAGAGAGCAACACTAGCAAGCACGCGCGGAGGCTCCTGCGTATATACCAGAATAGTTTTCTTTCAGCTACCGGAGCCGGCTTGACCTCGTCAATGACTATCGAGAAGTCTTCATGCACGTGCCCCGGAAGCGAGGTTGTCGTCATTTTGATCTGAAGCACACCGGATTAACATATAACATGAAAAAATGCCACATGACAAGAAACCATAACTTCACTACCCCAAGGAGACAACATGAATTCCGACAGACAAACTAGACGAGGTTCAAAGATCAAATTAAAGACAAACTCGTAGAAAAGGGGTCAATCGATAGATGTCCTAATTAACATAGCCGCCTTGACCTAGATGGAAACCGAGTAGTCTTCGTGCATGTGCCCCCAATGACCAACGCCTTGGAGGAACGTAGTTGTTGCTATTTAACCCTCGCAGTGATCTGAATCACACATCACACCTAATATTGCGAGATTACAAGAAACCTTTTTTAGATTTCTCATCAAAACTACAGCCCTATACAACACAGCCTGCACGATATGTAGACGATAGCCAATCGAGCCGTCTGCTGGAGTCTGCTCAAATGGATGGAAGAACTGATCTCCCGTGTCGTGCAGGGATTGTCCAGGCACCGACGTGTTTACAGCACTGCTCCAGTACTATCGCCTGTCTCTTTGTTCTATTAACTCAGCCAACTTGCGGAGACGGGGGGTGTGCCTATGGTGGGTTACCAATCGCGGTCTCACATGCTTATGCAAACGCAATATGGCGCGCGTTCCATTCGAAGAGCGGCGTGTCAGACAGACCCACCGACCGTCTGGGGTGGGACGCGGATGCGATGGGCATGATGCATACATGTGTACCGCTGTTTTCTTGAGGCTTTGATACATGGTGCAATCCATGGATACAAAATTATATTTGAAAGTCGAGGGCGGGGCTTTTGCCGCGCGGTAGGCGGGGCAGTTCTGTTTAGTCGATTCGACAGAGAGGCAAGAAGATGAGGGAGTAGGCTGTTGCAAACATAGGGCTGTGTGATTTGATGGCTCGTTATTGCTGGACAGGTGGCCCCGTGTGATTTGACTTGCCATTATCATTATTACTGCGGCGCTACGACCGGCGTGAGTCGCCCATTTCCTGACCACCTTCATGGTACTCCCTCTCTCTTAGTTTACAAGGCGTGCGGGTACCCCTAAGTTGTCAATTTGACCAACCTAATAGAAGTCATATATTACAAAAAAAACATACCATTGTAAACTTTAGATATTCTATTTTCAAATGGTATAATTTTTGTGTTATATAATTTATATTACGGTGATAAAATTGGGAGCCTATGTATACATGTAGGACTTGTATACTGAAACGGAGGGAGTATACAGGTGCCAAGTACTGTACTCCTTACTCCTTGGCAAATGCAATAAATACTACGAATAAAGAGATAGAGAGAAGTAAAAGAAAATACTCTTATAGTCAACCTTATAGCTAACCTTGTTGTATGAGTGACTAAGTGATGACTATGTATCACATGCCAACATCAGATAGCCTAACGCACCTGGACGGAGGAAGTAGTTTCATGCATCCTAAGTAGGCAAAAAATATCATTTATAGCCATCTGAAATCTCCAAGGGCACGACCGCGTGGGCGAGGCGATGGGTCTGGTAGGCATGACCATGATACGGGCTGCTGACAACCCATGGATCTGAAATCGAACGGTCGCATGCTAATTTGCTGAAAATTTGGAGAATAACCCTCCAGGATAGGATATTCACCCATAGGTCTAGAATCACGCCATGCAACCGTTCGATGTCAGATCCAAGGGCTCTCGGAAGCCCGTATCATGGGAGCATGGAAAGCTCCATATCACCTATAATATTCCCGACGCTTGACGTGCGAACACGCAGATGCATGAAGACATTTAATTGGGCTTCGAGTAGACATGACATCTAATCGGGCCCCCATAGTACTGTGCATGAATCAATTTGTCCAACGGGGAAGCCACTACCCTGTTGTTCACACTCCCCACCGTACTCTTCAGTATGCACCCCATCTAAGCACGTAGTAGCTTTTTTAATAGTACTATATGCATAATTTGGCCATGAGCACTCTCTATATTTACCATCATTTTTCTTTAATTTCATCTTGTTAGTTTTGCTCCATGGCGCAATCTATCGATACTGCTACTGTACGAAAGTATTTTTAAAAGGCTAGAGGTTGGGGCAGTCTTGCTTGGTCGATTTCACGAGAGGCAAGGGCCTTTGTGATTTGACGGCTCATTACTGCTGGAAGGTGGGACCTTGTGATTTGACTGCTCGTATAAATGTTGCCGACGACCTGAGGAGGAGCAAAGAACCGTGTGGTATACTACTACTTTCCACTTGAGTAGGCAAGTACGACGGAGGAGCGCGAAACACGCAGCCCAGTGCGACATGGCGATCCCACGACGCCGCTCACCGTTACTCCCTCTCTCTCAATTTACAAGGCGTGCACGTTCCCCTAAGTTGTCAATTTGACCAACCTAATAGAAGTCATATATTAAAAAACATACCATTGTAAACTTTAGATATTCTATTTTCAAACGGTATAACTTTTATGTTATATAGTTTATATTACGGTGATAAAATTGGCAACCTAGGTATACGCGCAGGACTTGTAAACTAAAACGGAGGGGATATCATTGTCCTCTTCGTGCCTCGCAGAGAACGTGAGACATGCGGCGAAACACCCGAAGCAAAAGAAGAAACACAGATGCAAAAGAAGAAGGAAGATTCCCCCCCCCCCCAAAAAAAAGAAGGAAGACGCAGACACAAGTTTGGACGCTGCTCTCTACTTCATGAAGAGTTGACCGCGGAGTCCTAACTGCTTCTTCATCACCTCCGCGACATTCATCTCCTCGCTCGTCTCCTCTGCCATCTTCTTAATTCTGTTCATGACACAAGATTTCTCGATGCGAGCATTCATCATCTCTTCCACGGTCGCATTACGTACCTTGACAGCAGTCGGGTGCTTGATGCGGAGCTGCTCCAACTCCTCCTTCTGTTCCATGGCGAGGGTGTGCATCATATTCACGGAGGAACTACTCTTCTCATGCAGATCCTTCCAACCGGCGTTCTCCTCCTCTAGTAGGTCGAGCTCGTGGTGGAGCTTCGCATTGTCCTCCTGAAGTTGCAAGATTTTTCCGGTCGCCTTCTTACCCGAGGCAATGCTCTCCTTCAGCTCAAGCCAGCGGTCAACTCCTCCTGCTTGTTGAGCCTAGCGGGCATGTCGTCGAGGCTCTCCTTCAACAGCTCCACCAAGCCGTCGATGAACTCTTTCTGCTTATTGAGCTGATCGGGCTTGTCGTCGAGGGATAACGACTCTAGCAGCGCCAGCTCCGCATGTTCGCCTCCATGGCTAGGGCGCTCCTAGGAGCCCTCGCCTGCCCGTGAGTGATCTTTCGAGGTCTCTGCGAGGCGGCGAGCCCTCTCTTTTTTCCGCGACCTTGGTCGCCGCTCCGTTGCTACGAGTAGTTCTCGACCTAGAACTCTGCACACTGGTCATGGCAAGGACAGACGAACAAGAAAGACTTATGAGGAGGAAGGTAGAGTGATTTTTGGCTAGGTATAGTTCCCCTTTTTATAGCCTAGTACTGCACTAGTACTAAAACCCGCATAGTGGAAACACGATCAGGTTTGATACGTACTAGGTGTGAGCTGGTTTGCACTTAATTATAGCATGGCAGTACTACTTTGGAATGCCATGGGAACAAGTTGAAGATTAATTGATGGTCGAGGCCCGAAATGGCCCCCAATGAATTTCCTGGAACACAAAATTCAAGTACTACTGCTCAAATGCGGTCGCACAAGTCAGTGATATAACTGGTCGTACATGTCAGACCAAGCCAATGCGTGTCACGGGTCCGACCGACTGTCTGTTGGTGCGACCGACCGTAAGAATTACACAATGGAGACTTCTGGTTGTGGCTTTGGGTGATTGTCACGACCAAGCAGTCAAAAACTAGTGATAAATCAATTACCATCTTTTTCCAAACGACCAAGTATTTTCACAGGAATACAATACATATAGATGGAGTGATTGTCATGGTTACAAACCGCCATGGCGCCGCAAGTTCACTGCAGCAGCAACCGAGTAGGTCACTGCATCGCTGGCGAGGAAGGAGGGCAACTCACCTCGCCTACAATGCATCCCCAGCACGGCCGTTGCGGCTGGCTTCACGATTTGGCTTCTCCTACCGCCCATTTGAACAGTTGCACCGGCTACTCATCCCATCCCGTAGGCATGCGCGTTCTTTCCTCCGTAGTCGACTTCGTGAATATGATCTCTGCCATTAGCCCCAGCTCGAAATCAACGCGACGCTGCCAGATGCTGACATCCCTCAACATCTCTCCCCCGAGATCGACTTGCGTCTCCGCCTTGTGCTTCGCCAGGCGCAACTCCTTTGAACTTGTCTCCAATTGATGCGATGCTTCCTCGATCCGATTTGCCCTTGCTGCCCACCACCTGAAACGCAACCCTGGCATGTCCTCTAGCGCCACCGATCTGTGATTCCAGAGCAATGGATCCCCTCTGAAACACATGTGGGTTTCGCTCAATGGAGGCAGTGCTGCGGGATGCAACGAGAGGGCAGCCCACGGGATTCTGGGATCTAAGGGATTATCCATGGCGGGATCCGGTGGGCAAGGCTGGGAGGCGAGCGTAGGCGCTGGGAGAGCCCTACGAGGCTAAGATAAAGAATAGTACTCCAGTCCGTCAATATTTAAATACAAATGCCACCAATAGTAACCCAGGCAAAAATTGATCATGCTGCCTGCGTCCTGGTTTATTGGCCCCCTTTTTATTTTATGCCAATTTTTGACCAAAATTTTAACTAACAAAATGTTAATGCATGTCACCAAAAATTATATCATTGGAATAACATTTGAACATAGTTTTTGATTACATTAATTTTTAGACATGCATAAATATTGTGTTCCTTAAAATTATGGTAAAAAATTGGCACAAAATACGAAGGAGACCAATTGAAGTAGCAACCCATGATTTAACTACTTGCATGCACGCACTGGAGTAGTTATTCTCAACTACTTCCTCCCTCACGTCCACTCTATTTGCATGCACTATATTAATTAACCATCAATGAAGTGAACGACTTTACACGCGTCAAATTATCACATGGGGTGGATCTTCGTAGGAAAATGCGTCCCACCATGTACCCGCGTGTGCGTGCGAGGGAATGAGTGCATGCGTGCACATCTTCGCTTTGTGCACGTACTGCGAGTGCGCGTGAGAGAGGACGAGTAAATTCTTCTTGAACCAACAACACGTCTCCGTGATCAATCCACACAAGGAGGTCGCGACAATGCATCCACATGTGCCACATGGCTTCATGGATGCCCCCACATCATTTTAATCATAATATATTAACTGAAATAGGGAAAGACACTATGTAGCGTGCCATTGGAATTCTAATTTACGTGTTTTGCACATCCTGGAAGTACTAGTAAGGTACACGTGCATTACACGCATGAGATTTGGCAATCAAATTATGAATAAATACCACACTATAGCACGTAAGATTTGAGTCATATATGCATGATGTAGACGTTCGTTTAATTCTTATAATTCATCTCATTCAAAATCAATTAGTATTTTTTTAAAGTTAATCTATTTTATGATTCATGGAATTGTGCATTGTAAAGCATAAAGTAAAATCAAATAATGGCAATTCAACTAGAAAAAAGTTTGGGCAATTATAATATGGAAGATTCTAGAACAAAGGAGAAGTACTTGTGTGTTGAGGTTTGTGCATTATGCCTAAGTTCAACCGTGGAGTCTTCTAGATTGTACATGTGGTGGAATCTGGTGGAATGTAGATGATATCCAACGGCCAGTAGTGCTCGGATTTGCCATCTCTGCACCGTCAGATTGGCTTCTTCCAACGACCATCTTTCAAATTTATTCGCACACTATATAGGGGTATAGAGTATAGATATAAATATAGATACAGAGGTATAGATATATACTAGTGGCACATCATCTAAAGCCTTTCCACACGCTCATTTTTTTTTTGTAGAAATGTGCTCTATCGTGCACCCGCACGTTTCTATGTGGGATCGAGTGCGTGTGTGTACCTCTTCTCTTTCGCACACGTAGTCCATGTGTGTGAGAGATACTAAGATATGGCGAGGGAATACGTGTCAATGCAATTTGTGTGAAGGAGAGGCCTATATACATAAATGTATGTGCATGGGGCCGGGGTGATATACGAGAAGGGAGGGGAGGGGTCGACCGCGAGAGATATCAGTAGAGACATATAGAGGGAAGAGCTCTACGAGCGTACAAGAACTGGGACATGGGGGGCTGGAAGATGGTGCGAGGGGCCAAGTGAATGAAGACTATGAAGGAGTGCACAAGTGCGAGATCGATATTTAAAGAGAGGGGACGAGAACGTGTGTGGTTGTGCGCAGTGGTGGAGCAATAAAAAATAAATGAGCTAGGGGCCAAGCATTGCTAATCCTTCATGGGGAGGGCCAATTCATCAACTTAAACCATTTTACCAGCAATTGATCTACTGACACATTCATATTAGCCTCAATATATAGTGATGTTAGGGGGGCAGGGCCCTTACTGCCCTGCTTTCGCCACTGTGTGCGCGTCTGAGAGATGAAGTGGAAGGCATGGATGATGAGAGGGAGACGATAGATAGATAACGTGGGTGTATTAGCTGTGTAATCCTATATAGAGAGGTATATATTGATTGATGTGTACGTGGGAAAGAGGGTGAGACCTGACTAGACATATAGATCGATCGGTTTATGTGGAAAACGGGAAAAGACCTAGCTATATATTTACACACATAGAGGAACATCGATCGTTGCATATGCATGTGAGAGATAAAGAATGCCTGAAGTGATGAAGAGGGGGAGGTGTGTGTGTGTGCATGCATGGGAGACCGACCTGAAGAAAAAGATTGCATGTGTGCGGTGGAAAATGCCGAGTGGTAGTGTGTGTACATGCATACATGAGAGAAAGTTAGTGGTACAATTATAAAGAGAAGACGACTGTGCGGGTGTAAAAGACTAGTAGGTGAGGTCACAATCAATGTAAAGTTGAATTCAAATATTTGAATAAGAGATCATGATGTTTGAAACCCATGCATGCATGGATATAACTCAGATATGTGTGGTGGTTTGGAAATGAGCATGCTATACTGTATACACATTGAACAAGGTCAGACTGATTTGAATTTGAGATACCGATGGCAGGCATTGCATCCACGCATGGACACACTACTTAGATTGGAGATGATGGGCGGCTTTCACATCACATATCTATACCCCTATATAGTGTGCGAATAAACTTTGAAAGATGGTCGTTGGATGAAACCAATCCGATGGTGCAAAGATGGCAAATCCGAGCACTACTGGCCGTTGGATATCATCTACATTCCACCAGATTCCGCCACATGTACAATGTAAAAGACTCCATGGTTGAACTTATGCCGAATGCACAACCTCAAAACGCAATCCTTTATCCTTTGTTGTAGAATCTTCCGTATCATAATTGCCAAAAAAATCTAGATGAATCACCATTATTTATTTTTACTTTGTGCTTTTCAACGCACAATTCCATGAATCTTAAAATAGATTAGCTTTTTGATAAAAACTAATTGATTTTGAATGAGATGAACTATAAGAATTAAACGAACATCTACATCATGCATATATATGAGTCAAAGCTTACATGCTATAATGTGGTATTTATTCATAATTTGCTTGCCAAATCTCATGCGTGCAATGCACGTGTACCTTACTAGTCTAAATGGTGTGTATGTGTATGTGTGTGTGTCTGTGTGTGTTGCACGTGTTTAACACATTCTGCCTGTGTGTGTTGCGCGTGTTAAACACATTAAGCTTGTTGTCCCTATTTTTTAATTTTTTGTCGTTGTATTTGAATGCATTTCTATTAATATAGTAAAACGGGACATGGCTCTCTCTAGTGAGGTGTGAATTGTTTTTTCCGTACACGTTAAGCTTGTTCTCCCGAAATTTCAAGCCGCACCTTGTTATGCCGAAATTTCAAGCCAGTATCTCTGTCTATCATGTTGAGAAACTCCCGCCTCTTCAACCCGCGGCTTGTTATCCCGAAATTTGAAGCTAACTCTTGTCTTGTTGTGCTCGGAAAACTCCCTCCTTCTAAACTGCTTCGGGCGCTACTGCTGCTCCTACTGCTTTTCTGCTACTAGTGCATTCAATTTCGACAGCAAAATTCAGTTTTGTCGGTTAAATTCAGTTTCGACAGTTAAGTTCAGAGATGAGCGACTGATGTATTTTACATCTAGCACTTTGCGGTTATGTATTTTACATCATCTATTGGAGATGCTATTAGAATTCCACTCAGGTTAACGTTGTCTCTCTTGTCCTGCTTCAGCCTCGCCATCATACAACTCACCATAGCTGCTCCAACGATGAAACCCTCCATCACAGCCGAGCAGTACCCTTGGCTCCATCTCCAGGCGCCTAAGATCTTCTTCCCCTCCTCCGACTATCACATTAGCCGCAACATCCTCAGCAACCAAGCCAATGATGCTGAGATCGACATGGCTTCGCCAAAGAGGTTGTACACTTGCTGCATCGATTTTTTACTATACATTTTATATATACTGTCCACTGAGTGTCGGTGTCAAAATTGGCAGATCTCGAGTAGGGGGTCCCAAGCTGTGGATCATGGATCGATGGGTACCAGGAGACAGGGGATACGATGTTTACCTAGGTTCGGGCCCTTTTAATGGAGGTAATACCCTACTTCCTGCTTGATTGATATTGATGGATATAGAGATTACAAGAGTTGATCTACCGCGAGATCATATGTTGTGGTCTAAAACCTAAGGGTACGATGAATAATATCATAATCATCTATCGACTAGCATGGCCTCAGATTATATAATGTACCAGAGGCCTAGGATAACAAGAGTCCTAGTCGAATACAACGGTGGAGAGGAGTCCTTGTCTTGATCACTAAGTCTTGTGGAATCTTCCTCATGTATGTCATCGGCTGCCCAAAGTGGCCCATGAGTAAACGGCCATGGGGGTCCTCAGCCCAATCCACCAAGTCGGGAGACGACGTGGTGAGTCCCCCTAGTCCAGGACACCGTCAATAGCCCCCTGAACCGGTCTTCAAGTTGGGGACGCTCCTCGGTTTTTCTGAACTATTCTTAGTCTTTGGTCGTTGGTCTTGAAAACTGGTTCAACAAATCTTCCCATCTTCTATCTTGAGGGTTGCCGAGCTAAATCTGAAGATTTCACACGTCGGGTATCCGAGGAGCCCTTTAAGTCTTCGACCTTTATCAATGCCTTGTTATTTTTATGCCACACCTCGGGTTTGAAGTTTTCCCAGTTGGCGGTATCCCCATTCGCGATCGAGCTCCAATGCTGGATTGCATTCGAGTTGTCTTTTGGCAGCTGAGCTCCAAAGCCGAACCGTATCCGAGCTCTAACTCCAGACCCTGTCCATAGTCAAAAAATAAAAACTCCAGACCATGTCCAAGCTCTAACGTCGGACTGTATCCGAGCTCCAACGCCGGACTATGTCCAAGCTCCAATGCCGGAATGTATGTGAGCTCTGACGCCAGACTATATCCAAGGTGTCATAGATCACCTTGGTTCAAAAAAGTTGAAGGAGTTTAACCGAGCTTAATGCTGGAAATGCCCTCTATGGAGCCAGCCACTTGCTTCCGAGCTATATCCCGAAATGCTATCGAGGTGGTTCAGCACCTCGGTCATGGGCTGATTGTTTGCGGATTTTATTTCCGATGCGTGTAAATTTAGTTGTTGTCAATATGTATAACCAGTAGCCCTGAAGGTGTCTGTCGGCCTAAAATCCGAGATGCACCTGAAGGAAAATATGAAACCGTTGATCCTAGTACGTCCTGAGAATCACGTCGTGAAATCGTCCTGAGGATCAAGTCCTAGCTCGGCAACATACATAGGAATAGAAACACAGTGTAATATATTAGAGGTAATAGTGATCGGCGGACGGGACCCTAAGAGAGGGTCGCGAGAAGTCACCGTGATATATTAGCTTGATGCCGGATAAGTCCCAAATGGTACTTATTGTTGTCCAAAGACACGCTTGTCCACATTTCGGTCTTGCCGAACACTAAGCACTTTGAATTTTTCTATATTGAATAGGCAATGCAGTAGCCCCCGACCCACTGGTTGGGTGGCAACACCAGATCAAGGGATCGATGTTCCCCTTTAATATTTATAAATAATGAGCGTGAAGCCTGGTAGCCCTCGAGCCTTAATGTGGGCACGGGTGGCCGAATTAAGGATCGATATCCGTTTGTCAAAAAATTTTGTTGTGTTTAACACAAACTTCTCAAAAAGAGAATAAAGATCTCTTAAAGGAGCCTAGAGCTGGTCGAAATCCGAGCTCGGCGAAGTCGACCCCAAGGGGTTTAAAAGATAGGAAATCGATGTCAATTGGGAATTATGAGAGCGTTATGTCAGCTGCTCGGTTGTCTCAGCGAGATTGTGCCCCTTGCTCTTTAAAAGATGGGCTGCAATAAATCGACTTTACTTGCAATTTTTATGTGTAATGATTCGATGTATCCAAGTACTTGACATCATTAATTCTCGGATCCGCATTGTACAAAACTTTGTTGACCGACCATCAACTTCAACCTCCTCAGCCAGTAGCTGGGGAGTGTTTGTCCTACTTTATAAAGCCTTTATGAGGTCAAATATTTATGGCAAACCAGGCAATCCGGCCATATGGTTTGATGAACAAAGGTACACAGAGAGATATGTTATATTACTTGACGTAAGAAACATCTTCCAATGAAAATAGTCCCACTATCGGTTCCTTTCTTTAGGTTTTCATGCTGATCATGATCATGAAACCTCACCTCCAAGCAATGCGGGAGGAAAATATTGAGGATTTAGTTTGGGGAAAGTTCCCAAACTCTGTGGTTTTTAGTGAACCTAAATTTTCACTTCCGTCGTTGCCGACCAATTATATTCTTTAAGATGGCTAGCTTTCGGCTTCTCCCAGTCGGAGGTACTAACAAGGATGACCCGGAAGTAACAATAACAGAGGTGCTCCCTTTATCTCCTAGCCAAACAATCGGGAACGTAGGGGTAATCACATGAGCTAGGCAACCCAGCTTTGCCAAAATCTTAAGTCAAATTGATGCATATTTATGGCTTTATAACGATAATTACTGAATACAATGCTTGTATAATGAATACAAACGCTGATGATATATGTTTATTTTGACTCCATTGCGATCGTTTATCATTTGTAAGTGGCCCATCGTCGGCTTCTACCCCTTTGTACATGCTACGCAGGGTGTGCTACTTCTCGAGCTTGCGTTGTATTCCCTCGAAGAGGAAAGGGTGATGCAGCATAGTAGTGTAAGTATTTCCCTCAGTTTTTGAGAACCAAGGTATCAATCTAGTAGGAGACCACGCGTGAGTCTCTCGCACCCGCACATACAAATAAGAACTTCGCAGCCAACGCGATAAGGGGTTGTCAATCCCTTTACGGTCACTTACGAAAGTGAGATCTGATAGATAGGATAGTTTGATATTTTTGGTATTTTTGGTTATAAGAACAGAAAGTAAAAACAACAAAGTAAAGTAGATTGTAGATTGATATGTTGAGAATAGACCCGGGGGCCATAGGTTTCACTAGTGGCTTCTCTCGTGATAGCAGATTTCTACGGTGGGTGAACGAATTACTGTCGAGCAATTGATAGAAAAACGAATAATTATGAGAATATCTAGGCATGATCATTATATATAGGCATCACGTCTGTGACAAGTGGACCGAAACGATTCTGCATCTACTACTATTACTCCACACATCGACCACTATCCAACATGCATCTAGAGTATTAAGTTCATAAGAACAGAGTAACGCCTTAAGCAAGATGACATGATGTAGAGGGATAAACTCAAACTTAGTGATATAAACCCCATCTTTTTATCCTCGATGGCAATAATACAATACGTGCCTTGTTGCCCCTGCTGTCACTGGGAAAGGACACCGCTAGATTGAACCCAAAGCCAAGCACTTCTCCCATTGCAAGAACTATAGATCTAGTAGGCCAAACCAAACCGATAATTCGAAGATACTTGCAAGGATATTATAATCATACATAAAAGAATTCAGAAAAGAACAAAATATTTCTCATAGATAATCTTGATCATAAACCCACAATTCATCGGATCTCGACAAACACACCGCAAAAGATTACATCGAATAGATCACCTCAAAGACCGAGGAGAACTTGGTACTGAGATCCAAAGAGAGAGAAGAAGCCATCTATGTACTAGCTATGGACCCGAAGGTCTGTGGTAAACTACTCACAACTCATGGTGAGGCGATGATGATGATGTAGAAGCACTCTGTGGTAGATCCCTCCTCCGGCGGAGCTCTGGAACATGCCCCAAGATGGGATCTCACGGGAACAGAAGGTTGCGGCGGTGGAACTAGGGTTTTCTCTGTTGTTCTGATGTTTTCGGGGTACGTAGATATATATAGGAGGAAGGAGGGCAACGGGGGCCAGACGTGGGGCCCACGAGGCAGGGGGCGCGCCTTGTAGGGGGGCGTGCCCCCACCCTCGTGGACGCCACGTAAGCCCTACTCCCTGGTTCTCAAGTCTGCCGTGCATATTTTGCTCCAAAAATATCTCTCCTGAAGTCTCATTCCGTTTGGACTCCGTTTGATATTCATTTTCTGTAAAACCCTGAAATAGGCAAAAAAACAACAATCTGGACTAGGCCTTTGGGTTAATAGGTTAGTCGCAAAAATAATATAAAAGTGTATAACAAAGCTCATTAAACATCCAAAACATCATAAATAATAGCATGGAATAATAAAAAATTACAGATACGTTGGAGACGTATCATTTTGCTGTGGTGTTTATTTGCACTGGTCGCCAACTTTGACAACTAGTGTATGTAATATGCTGCTTTCTTCCCCATATTTACACCGGTGGCGAACTTTGATGCCCAGTGGTTGTAATATGTGTAATTGCCGTAATAGCATAGCGTATGTTCACTGGTACGTGTCGGTGGTATACAAACGATTTTTAACCCCTTTCCGCGACGACATTTGGAACCGCCGCCAAGTGAGTGTGGGTGATAGGGGGGTCCTTCCCACACGACCTAGAAACCGTCGGTGATATGCCCTCCTGATACGTCTCCAACGTATCTATAATTTTGATTGTTCCATGCTATTATTTATGAAGTCTTGGATGTTTAACGGGCTTTATCATTCACTTTTATATCAATTTTGGGACTAACCTACTAACCCAAAGGCCTAGTCCAGATTGCTATTTTTTTGCCTATTTCATGGTTTTGCAGAAAAGGAATATCAAACAGAGTCCAAACAGAATGAAACCTTCACGAGAGATATTTTTGGAGAAAATCACGCACGCGGAGCTTCAGGACCAAGTCAGGGGACAGAGAGGTGGCCCTCGAGGGTGGGGGGCGCGCCCCCCTTCCCAGGGCGCGCCCCCTGCCTCGAGGCTTCCTCGTGTGGCCCCGGTGCCCTCCTTCTTCCTATATATGTCCACGTACCCCAGAAACTCCATACGCAGAGAGAAAACCCTAATTCCACCACCGTAGCTTCTGTTCCCGTGGAGATCCCATCTTGGAGCCTGTTCCGGAGCTCCACCGGAGGGGGATCCACCACAGAGGCCTTCATCATCATCATCATCGCCCTCACCATGAGTTCTGAGTAGTTTACCACAGACCTTCGGGTCCATAGCTAGTATCTAGATGGCTTCTTCTCTCTCTCTCTGGATCTCAATACAAAGTTCTCCTCGGTCTTCAAGGAGATCTATTCGATGTAATCTCTTTTTGCGGTGTGTTTGTCGAGATCCAATGAATTGTGAGTTTATGATCAAGGTTATCTATGAAAGATATTTGGTTCTTCTCTGAACTTTGTATGTGTGCTCATAATATCCTTGCAAGTCTCTTCGAATTATTGGTTTGGTTTGGCCTACTAGATCTACAATTCTTGCAATGGGAGAAGTGCTTGGCTTTGGGTTCAATCTTGCGGTGTCCTTTCCTAGTGACAGTAGGGGCAGCAAGGCACATATTGTATTGTTGCCATCGAGGATAAAAAGATGGGTTTTACATCATATTGCTTGAGTTTATCCCTCTACATCATGTCATCTTGCTTAAAGCGTTACTCTGTTCATATGAACTCAATACACTAGATGCACGCTGGATAGCGGTCGATGTGTGGAGTAATAGTAGTAGATGTAGAATCGTTTCGGTCTACTTGTCTCGGACGTGATGCCTATATACAATGATCATGCTTAGATAGTCTCATAATTATTCGCTTTTCTATCAATTGCTCGACAGTAATTTGTTTACCCGCCGTAGAATATCGCTATCATGAGAGAAGCCACTAGAGAAAACTTTTGCCCCCGGGTCTATTCCCAACATATCAATCTACATCTACTTTACTTTTGCCGCTTTTATTTGCTGTTCTATTAAACCAAAAATACCAAAAATATAAACTATCATCTCTATCAGATCTCACTCTCGTAAGTGACCGTAAAGGGATTAACAACCCCTTATCGCGTTGGCTGCAAAGTTCTTATTTGTTTGTGCAGGTGCGAGGGACTCGCGCGTGGTCTCCTACTGGATTGATACCTTGGTTCTCAAAAACTGAGGGAAATACTTACGCTACTGTGCTGCATCTCCCTTTCCTCTTCGAGGGAATACAACACAAGCTCAAGAGGTAGCAAGAAGTATTTCTGGCGCCGTTGCCGAGGAGGCTTACGCAAAAGTCATATACCAAGTACCTATCACAAACCCTTATCCTTCGCATTACATTTATTTGCCTCTCGTTTTCCTCTCTCCCACTTCACCCTTGCCGTTTTATTTGCCCTTCTTCCGCCGTGTGTTTATCGTTCGCGTGCCTCTTGTTTGCTTGTGTTGCTATGTGCCCTCAATTAGCTTGCATCTTCACTTGCTAAAGTATGGATCATCATCCACTTGCTAATCTCTTTCAGAGATCCAATTATGTTGAACCTATTGCTAGTGAGCTGCGTGCACTAGATTATCTTTATGAGGTTTTGCTTGAAATTTATGAGTCTGAAAATTGTGATGAAATATTGAAAGAAAATTATAAAGTGATTCACAATAGCTCTTTAAGTAAAAAGCATGATTGCAATGATGTTATTATAAATTCTATTGATGTCAATTGTGTTAATGATATGCAAAACCCTAAGCTTGGGGATGCTAGTATTGCTATGTCACCTACTTGTTGCAATGATCATGATTGGGGTGATTTTTCTTATGATCGTGAAAATTTATTTAAGCCCCATGATGAATATAAGATTGATAATAATATTTGCATTAATATTGAAAGTGGGTATTGAAGAGTGTCAACTTTAGATCCCACTATTTTGGAAGAGTGTCAACTTTGCATGCATGTGGATCGTGTTGAGAATATGTTATGTGATAGCTATTTTGTTGAATTTGATCATGATCCTACATGCAATTATTATGAGAAAGGAAAATATGGTCATTGAAATCTTCATGTTACTAAATTACCTCTCTTCATGTTGAGATTGCTATTGACTCTTTCTCCTTCCTTGCATATGCTAGATCTTGCTTGTCTTGGTAATTTGTTTTCCTATAACATGCCTATGCATAGGAAGTATGTTAGACTTAGATGTGTTTGTCACATATCTTATGATGCTCTTCTTGTGCTTCAATCCTTGTCCTTTATGTGAGCATCATTGAATTATCGTGCCTAGCTAGGGGCGTAAAACGATAGCGCTTGTTGGGAAGCAACCCAATTTTTTGTTTTTTGTTTTTGTTGCTTTTAGGGAATAAATATTGCATCTAGTCTCTTATTAGATGTGGTTTAATGTTTTGTTTAGTGTTTGTGCCAAGTAGAACCTTTGGTAAGACTTGTGTGAAATTTATATGATCTTGCTGTGAAAAACAGAATCATTAGCGCTCGCTAAAGTACTCTTGGGATTTTACTGGAGCGTGATTTTTAGTTGATTATTTTTGCTGCTGATTGGTAGACAAATTTCGCAAATTTACCAATTTAGTTTGAATTTTTTGGAGTTACAAAAGTAGGAGAACCCTGCAGATTACTACAGACTGTTCTGTCTTCGACAGATTCTGTTTTTCGTGTGTTGTTTGCTTATTCCGATGCATCTATGAGTAATATTGGAGGATATGAACCATAGAGAACTTGGAGTACAGTAGGTTTAACACCAATATAAACAAATAATGAATTCATTTCTGTACCTTTGAGTAGTGGTTTGCTTTCTCATACTAACGGAGCTCACGAGAATTTTTGTCTAAGTTTTGTGTTGTGAAGTTTTGAAGTTTTGAGTATTGCTTTGATGGATTATGGAACAAGGAGTAGCAAAGGTCTAAGCTTGGGGATGCCCATGGCACCCAAGTAAATTCAAGATAATCAAAATCCTAAGCTTGGGGATGCCCCGGGAAGGCATCCCCTCTTTCGTCTTTATCCATCGGTAACTATACTTGGAGCTGTATTTTTATTTGCAACATGATATGTGTTTTGCTTGGAGCGTCTTGTATAATTTGAGTCTTTGCTTGTTAGTTTTACACAATCACCCTTGCTGGACACACCTATTTGAGAGAGTTAAATATGACCTAGAAATTATTAGAACACTCTATGTGCTTCACTTATATCTTTTGAGTTGAATAGTTTTTGCTCTAGTGATTCACTTATATCTTTTAGAGCATGGTGGAGGTAATATTTTGTAGAAATTGTTGAACTCTCATGCTTCACTTATATCTATTTGAGAGTCTATTAAAACAGCATGGTAAAGTGTTTAGGCTAAAGAAACTAGTCTTCACATGATAAACATCCAATGTCAATGTAGTAAAAAAATCACACCAAGTGCATTGAATAGAATGAGATGTTGGATGCTTGATAATTGTTTTGAGACATGAGGATAGTGATATTAGAGTCATGCTAGTGGAGTTATTATGAAATTGAGAAATACTTGTGTTAAGGTTAGTGATTCCCGTATCAAGCACGTATGGTGAACCGCTATGTGACGAAGTTAGAGCATGAGGTATTTGTAGAGTGCCAACCTTTGTGTGGAGGTCGGGGGCGCGCAATGGTTAACTCCTACCAACCTCCCCCCTAGGAGTATGCGTTGATTGATTTGTTTTGATGACTCGTAAATTTTTGCAATAAGTATATGAGTTCTTATGACTAATGTTGAGTCCATGGATTATACGCACTCTCACCCTTCCACCATTGCTAGCCTATCTTGTACCGCACAACTTTCGCCGGTGCCATAAACCCACTATATATCCTTCCTCAAAACAGCCACCATATTGTTCCTCAAAACAGCCACCATACCTACCTATCATGGCATTTCCATAGCCATGCCGAGATATATTGCCATGCAACTTTCCACGATTCCGTTTATATGACACGCATCATATTGTCATATTGCCATGCATGATCATGTAGTTGACATCGTATTTGTGGCAAATCCACCATGCATAAACTTTTCATACATGTCACTCTTGTTTCATTGCACATACTAGTACACCGCCGGAGGCATTCATATAGTCATGATTTGTTGTTGTAGTATCGAGTTGTAATTTCGTGTTGTAATGAAAGTGTGATGATCATCATAATTAGAGCATTGTCCCATGGGAGGAAAGGCTGAATCTATAAAGCCCCTCCACGAAAAAAAGAGAAAAAAAGAAAGGCCAAAAAAAAGAAAGGCCCAAAAAAAAGAAAAAAAGAAAAGAAAAAAGGGACAATTCCTACTATCTTTTTTTCCACACTTGTGCTTCAAAGTAGCACCATGTTATTCATTGTAGAGAGTCTCATGCTTAGTCACTTTCATATACTAGTGGGAATTTTCATTATAGAACTTGACTTGTATATTCCAACAATGGGCTTCCTCAAATGCCCTAGGTCCTCGTGAGCAAGCAAGTTGGATGCACACCCACTAGTTTCTTTTGTTGAGCTTTCATTCATATTTAGCTCTAGTGCATCCGTTGCATGGCAATCCCTACTCACTCACATTGATATCTATTGATGAGCATCTACATAGCCCATTGATACGCCTAGTCGATGTGAGACTATCTCTCTCCTTTTTGTCTTCTCCACAACCACCTCTATTCCACCCATAGTTCTATATCCATGGCTCACGCTCATGTATTGCGTGAAAGTTGAAAGGTTTGAAAAGATAGAGTATGAAAACAAATGCTTGGCTGAAATCGGGATTGTGCATGATATGAATATTTTGTGTGATGAAGAGGGGGCATAGCCAGACTATATGATTTTGTAGGGATAACTTTCTTTAGCCATAGTATTTTGACAAGACATGATTACTTTATTAGTATTGCTTGAAGTATTGTTATTTCTTATGTCAATATAGACTTTTATCTTGAATCTTTCAGATCTGAACATTCATGCCACAATTAAGAGAATTACATTCAAAAACTATATTGGTTAGCATTCCACATCAAAAATTCTTTCTTTATCATTTACCTACTCGAGGATGAGCAGGAATTAAGCTTGGGGATGCTTGATACGTCTCCAACGTATCTATAATTTTTGATTGTTCCATGCTATTATTTATGAAGTCTTGGATGTTTAATGGGCTTTATCACTCACTTTTATATCATTTTTGGGACTAACCTACTAACCCAAAGGCCCAGTCTAGATTGCTGTTTTTTTGCCTATTTCAGGGTTTTGGAGAAAATGAATATCAAACGGAGTCCAAATGGAATGAAACCTTCGCGAGAGATATTTATGGAGAAAATCACACACACAGAGCTTCAGGACCAAGTCAGGGGACAAAGAGGTGGCCCTCGAGGGTGGGGGCGCGCCCCCTTCCCAGGGCACGCCCCCTGCCTTGAGACTTCCTCGTGTGGCCCCCGATGCCCTCCTTCTTCCTATATATGTCTACGTACCCCAGAAACTCCATACGCAGAGAGAAAACCCTAATTCCACCGCCGTAGCTTCTGTTCCCGTGGAGATCCCATCTTGGAGCCTGTTCCGGAGCTCCACCAGAGGGGGATCCACCACAGAGGCCTTCATCATCATCATCATCGCCCTCACCATGACTTATGAGTAGTTTACCATAGACCTTCGGGTCCATAGATAGTATCTAGATGGCTTCTTCTCTCTCTGGATCTCAATACAAAGTTCTCCTCGGTCTTCGAGGAGATCTATTCGATGTAATCTCTTTTTGTGGTGTGTTTGTCGAGATCCAATGAATTGTGAGTTTATGATCAATGTTATCTAAGAAAGATATTTGGTTCTTCTCTGAACTTTTTAAGTGTGCTCATAATATCCTTGCAAGTCTCTTCGAATTATTGGTTTGGTTTGGCCTACTAGATCTATAGTTCTTGCAATGGGAGAAGTGCTTGGCTTTGGGTTCAATTTGCGGTGTCCTTTGCCAGTGACAGTAGGGGCAGCAAGGCACATATTGTATTGTTTCCATCGAGGATAAAAAGATGGGGTTTACATCATATTGCTTGAGTTTATCCCTCTACATCATGTCATCTTGCTTAAAGCGTTACACTGTTCGTATGAACTCAATACACTAGATGCATGCTGGATAGCGGTCGATGTGTGGAGTAATAGTAGTAGATGCAGAATCGTTTCGGTCTACTTGTCTCGGACGTGATATATATATACAATGATCATGCTTAGATAGTCTCATAATTATTCGCTTTTCTATCAATTGCTCGACAGTAATTTGTTTACCCGCCGTAGAATATCGCTATCATGAGAGAAGCCACTAGAGAAAACTATGCCCCCCGGGTCTATTCTCAACATATCAATCTACATCTACTTTACTTTTACCGCTTTTATTTGCTGTTCTATTAAACCAAAAATACCAAAAATATAAACTATCATCTCTATCAGATCTCACTCTCGTAAGTGACCGTAAAGGGATTGACAACCCCTTATCGCGCTGGCTGCGAAGTTCTTATTTGTTTGTGCAGGTGCGAGGGACTCGCGCGTGGTCTCCTACTGGATTGATACCTTGGTTCTCAAAAACTGAGGGAAATAGTTTCGCTACTGTGCTGCATCTCCCTTTCCTCTTCGAGGGAATACAACACAAGCTCAAGAGGTAGCACCTCCTAGCACACACGCTCGGCAAAATGAGGTCATGTGCGACCGGCGATCGCTCAAATATGGTAATACATACAATAGAGTTAAAAAAATACAATTATACAAGCGGAATTGTTTCTGGTCGCAAGTACATCCCACACAGTCAGTCCCCACTAAACGTTTCCGTTCGCATGTACATCCCACACAGTTGCTCCATGGAATTTTTTTCGTTCGCAGGTACATCACACACAATTTTCCCCGTTAAATCGTTTGTGATAGCATTGCCAGTGCACACCATATTAATAATTTTATCGTATGTGTTAATGAATGCATCACACACGGTGCGTAGAACAAACTGTGTGGCAAAGGCTGTCCATCACACACAGTTTTTTTGTGATAAACGTTTGCGCAAGGTGGCCTAATGCAAACAGTTTTCAAGAGAATGTCATGTGTGATTGTTCATTGATCCAACACGGTTTATTCCTAGAAACTGTGTGCATTGCCTGAGGTTATTACCCACATTATTTTCTCAATAATCGTTTGCAATAGCAAAACCCAATTAGCAAGCTAATTGCCCTATCATTAATAATCCATTTATTAATCTAATTGACATTCATATTAAGCACATAATATATTTCATTTCCATATTAAGGAAGCATGATTTCATAATTGAAATACATCAGAGTACAACATGATATAGCTTCATCACTCAATTACCCCATTACACAACTGCACCAGCACCAAGTTTCACATGCAACATGTAGAACCTTTCGAAATTAGCATCATAGATGGTACATAGACATATGCATCTCATCTAGAAAACTACTGAAGCGGAAGGCGAATATTGAGCCTTCATTCATGTTGAAGGTCTTTGCAACTTTAGGCTAGTGCCTCTGGATGATTGACCGTCCATCCTTGGTCCTCTTCAGGAACACTTCAATATTGAACTATGGGTGTTGTATGAAAACTTTCCTCGCCTCCTAACCATAGAGGTGGTTTGAGAGGTAATCATCAGTGAACTACTTTGGAAAGGCTTGAAAACAAGGATGTGCATAAATATCTTTTCTATATTGGAAATGGGGCAAAGGAATAAAGGAAGCAAGGTATAATAGTTAGTACCGTCTTGTAGTGAACTGATGTCTTCTTCATTGTGCAGACAAATATTTTGTTGTTTTTTGCCGCTAATTTCTTTATCCTAACACTCTTTCTGAGTTTCTTGACTTGATTGATATTCATGGACAACTCATTTCCCCATATGCAAAAGGGTCGAACAGTGGGTCAAAACCTCTTGCAGCAGGACCTACATGTGCAAGACCAAATTGTTAAAAACCTACATATTACTCCCGCCGTTCCTAAATATAAGTCTTTTTAGAGATTTCACTATGGATTATATACGGATGTATGTAGACATACTTTAGAGCATGGATTCACTCATTTTGCTTCGTATGTAGTCAGTAGTGGAGTCTCTTCAAAGACTTATACTCCCTCCGTTCCTAAATATTTGTCATTCTAGACATTTCAAATGGACACAACATACGGATGTATGTAGACATATTTTAGAGGGTGGATTCACTCATTTTGCTTCGTATGTAGTCACTCGTTGAAATCTCTAGAAAGACAAATATTTATGAACGGAGGGAGTATTTAGGAACGGAGGAAGTAGAATGGTTCGTGCAATTGCACAATAATGTGCTATTAGACAACGAATCATGCACGTGCAGTTAACTAAACACCACAACAAATGAACCAAATGTTAACTGAGCACCACATTGCACAATATAACATACTCCTAATAGAAGATCAGATAGTTAACCAAACCAAGCATGCTTAACAACTTGGAAATATAGTAATTGTATTTGTTTCTCATGTATTTAGTACAACCAAATTCAATTTATTTGTCACATGGTATACAATAACAGAATGCACCCACAACAATTGAACATCACATTGCATAATTGAACCAAGCAGTTAACTAAACACCACAACAAATGAACCAAACGTTAAGTGAGCACCACATTGCACAATATAACATACTCCTAATAGAAGATCGGAGAGTTAATCAAACCAAGCATGCTTAACAACTTGGAAATATAGCAATTGTATTTGTTTCTCATGTATTTACTACAGCCGAATTCGATTTATTTCTCACATGGTATACAATAATAGAATGCACCCACAATAATTGAACATCGCATTGTAGAATTGAACCAAACAGTTAACTAAGCACCGCAACAAATGTACCAAACGTTAACTGAGCACCACATTGCACAATATAACATACTCCTAATAGAAGGTCAGAGAGTTAAACAAACCAAGCATGCTTAACAACTTGGAAATATAGCAATTGTATTTGTTTCTCATGTATTTAGTACAACCAAATTCGATTTATTTCTCACATGGTATACAATAATGGAATGAACCCACAACAATTGAACACCGCATTGCAGAATTGAACCAAATAGTTAACTAAACACCACAACAAATGAACCAATGTTAACTGAGCATCACATTGCACAATATAACATACTCCTAATAGAAGATTAGACAGTAAACCAAACCAAGCATGCTTGACAACTTGGAAAATTGCACCCTGAAGAATTGAACATCACATTTGCAGAATTGAACCAAACAGTTAACTGAACACCACATTGCACGACATATAGAACATATGCACTAGAACAGAAGATTGCATGGTAAAAGTAGATAGCACAATTCACTAGAATTTATTAAGGAAAGGCAGTAGCTAGCAAACTGAACATGGGTCCTTATAGTGAGCTAATAAGACAAGCTACTCGTCATTGTCGAAGATATCGATGATGATTGGCTCCTTTGACATGGAAGAGGGCGAGGCCTCCGCATCGTGGGTGCCCTCATCGTAGTGGTGAGTTGCCTGAGCCGCTCCGGGCACCAACCTGCTCGCTCTCGAGATGAGGTAAGCACGTGCACGCTGAGAAAACACCTCGTATTTTTCGTCGAAGGCACCGAGGGTGGCCTCGAGAAAACGCCATGAACTGTCGTTTAAAGCAGCCAACCGCGTCGCGGCCACTACAAGAAATATGTCAACTTGTGACCACCACTATTGGTCACTGAATGGTCACAAATCTCCATTTGTGACCTTTTTGTGACCAAAAACATAAGGTCAAAAGCTGGCCGTCATAAACTGACTATAGCGACCTTCTCTGTGAGAAGGTCGTAGACGTTTATGACCAAAACAAAAGGTCGTTGAACCAATGACCTTTTGTTTTGGTCACTGGTTGTCTGCCCAAGCCATGTCGGATCCGACGTGGCAATCTGACGTGGCAAAATTGCGACCAATTGAAAAGGTCACTGACAAGATTCAGCCCGGTCCGATTCGATGTTTTACATGGGCCGAGCCCATTAATTCAGCCTATTTGTGTTTTTTTTCATCAAATTTTTGTTGGGTTCATGGGCCTGGCCCATTTTATTTTCTAGGACGTAGCCTTCAATTCATTTCTTTTTTGGGCCTCGGCCCTTTTACAATCCAGTCTATTTTGGGCCTCCACAACATGCATTTAGAAGCTTGACATCACCAGGACAGATGGCTATTCCAGCTTACATCTCAGCATGTATGTATGTATCCAAACCATTTCATTTCTTTCAACACAAAGGATTCTTTCAACAGCCACAACAGTAGACAATAGATACATTCAACAGAGACTGAATTAACATAGAAATGAAGCAACAAAGGGCAGACCAAGTACAGGAACTACAGCTACATGGGACTACAGCAACCATTTGTATTTCTACACGCTTGCAAGAGAGGGAGGGACTACCAAGGAGCTAAACTAACAGCGGTCGAGCTAAACTAACAGCGATCATCCATCATTAATCAGTGACAGTAGCAATGAGTGGCAGCGGCGACGTTCGAGAGACACCCTCCCCATGCTGCTGCTTGGTGTACCTGCTACTGCTTGGTTTGCTGCATCACTAGCCGCCCTGCTACATGAATCAATAGAGAAGAATCAGAAAAACTGGGGCAAATATATTATGAACAGACCATTCAAGAAAAGGATAGTTATTTAGAAAGATAACACAAATTGAGCTAGTACCATGCTTTTTGTTCTCTAGCTAGTTAAAATGAGATACTCCAATCACCAATTACCAATCATATAACCATTGATAGCAATCTAGTTCAGTTTCAGAAATGTACCCCATTCATGAGACCAGCAACAAAGGACTCATACAAGAAAACAGATACAAAGTGGAAGAGATACCAAAATAGATACACAAGTTGAGATGTAGCAGGCAGATTCATCAAGTATATATCACGATGTGTATTCATCATATAGCTGTTGAGATCCACCAATGCTCAATGCCAAAAATCTAAGATAATGGTTATGGAAAAATAGTAAACTTGCATCCAGATTTAAAACA
The DNA here is from genome assembly GCA_902687465.1 of Secale cereale. Lineage (NCBI taxonomy): Eukaryota > Viridiplantae > Streptophyta > Magnoliopsida > Poales > Poaceae > Secale > Secale cereale. Next base: position 415,466,508 of record LR738709.1, read on the forward strand.
AACAGAACATCAAGGTGATGCCATGACCAAATGCTAACCAGAATGCTTTTAATAAAATGGATTGCTTCTAGCTGCTGTAGTAACGACATCTAGGTTCCATCAGGCTATGATCAAGTACTCCAAACCATTACATGCTTTGCAAAAATCTTCACACATAATTTCACACATACTACAGGTACATATATTACCCACAACAAAAATCTTCAGAAAATAGCTTATTTCAACATGTTTTACCATTGTTATCTGAGATAAAAATTCAAAAAGCACTGTCACCTAGTCTCTGAATCAGAACATGTCCAGTACTAGTATACTACCAAAAAAGCATAGCACAAAATATAGTGGATGATCTGAACATGTCCAGTACTAGCATACTACCAGCTCCTGCCAGCCACAAGGGGGCAAGCTCCAGTTTTTACACATCACGTCGAATCGGAATGGCAGCAATTAAAGGTACAGAGCTGCCACTACTAATTGAAACACCTAGGTAGTAACTAGTATGGTTGCTTGTTGTTCATGAGTGTCAATCATCTGCATGTGTGTACATCAAAAAGAAAACAACATGATTCAATTCATCTTGCCCATATACAGCAACTAGTAGGCATCTAACATCATTAGATTATCACAAAAGAAAAGTCCAGAATTCACAAAAGGTTGCATTCTAACAAAATACAGATTCACCTAAGTGAGAGATTAATGGATGTCACCTGTAAGCAAAGCAGTGGCAAGGTACTCGGTTTCTTGTTGCCATGCCTCCTCCTTCTCCCTCTCCATCTTCTTCTTTTACCTAGCTCGACTCTGCGTTTTCTTCTACCTAGTCCGCCTAAGTAAGAGAAATTGTTATAATCATATTTTCATTTACCATAACACAGAACAAATAACTTGCATGATAAATTGATATGCATCAAACTTGCATGATGTGAAATGAACTTTCTGCATTGATATGCATCAGTTCCAAATTTGCTTCACACTACTGTTGTCAGCATGATAAATTGATATACTACAGTTGTCCTACACTAAACTATTGCAACCAGTACTGATGCAAGCTTAACAGCAGCCACAAGTGCTATACTACTGATGTCCAGAGTACACTTAAATGAAAAGATTCATTTATTTTATAAAGTATTGATGCATTTTTGGAGTGTTAACAAATGTTCAGTAATTATGGTGTACAGCAGCAGCATCACATTAAGAAAGTGAGCTATATTTTATAGTGCACAGAATCACTGGTTGTGCATAGAATCACAACATTTATCATGTACAACAGCCACAGCAGCATCACTGGTTGTTCACAGAATCACAAATGCCAGAGCATATAGTTTCATGCTAGGGGTGCACAACACTAAACTATAGGCTATCAATAAAATTACACGAGGGAAGAATAAGGGGTAGCGATGACCTGATATGGCCTAGATCCGGGAAGGCCGCTGTCGAGCTTCGACAAGTCGGGGAGATGTCCATGTTTCCGTACCCTGGTCGTGGTTGCGGTCGGCCACGGGTACCCACTAGGAGGTCCTGTTGATGCCTGTAAAGCATTGTAGAGCTTCAAAGATAGGACCCATATGTGAAATGTATAGATCATCAGGTAGCAGTGCATACAAAATCTGTGTGTGTACTAAATTAAATTAAATCAGTAAACACTTGAGCTTTTATGTTTGGAGGATCAGGTTGGTTAAACAGATACAATGGATGGAAGCAGCCCTAGTTTGGGGGTTACCTGCCCTGACGTGATGCCGCCGCCGGTGGTGGAGGCTGCAGGTCCCGGTTGCTGGCGCGCATGAAGGCAGGAGGAAATCGACCCTTGGTGCTGTCGACCCTCCGTCTTCATCTTCAGCGTCGAGCATCCACTGGAGCCGCCTATGGCGGATCGAATGGATGGCGCCGTTCCATAGAGGAAGAGGGAGAGCAGCAGACATGCATAGACAGATGAAAAATAAAAAATGTTTTGTCATCAGCTATCTGAAGGAACAACAAATAGTGACAATCGTATAAACTGACATCATATATTACTAGCTATCTCAGTTATCGACAGCAGCTGAAACAATCTACCACTTTGGCCCCTATTTTTGTAGCATTTCAGTTATAGAAACTGCAACTTTAATTGCTACAACAACACTAATATTTTAGGTCTAATATTTTAGGTCTGACTGTTGAAATTGATAACATAGCGCAATAGTACCACTATATTCCCCAATCATAAAAGAGATTTGGCACGTCCATCATGCCAACAACACCACTAGTTAGTAGTAGCACTGATGTGGTAAGTGTTAAGCAATCAATTTCCTTATACTTGGCACAACTGTGAGGTGAAAGCACGGATGTGAGAAAGAAGATTGATGCTGCTTTTTCTTAAACTAGCATAGCATTATACAACAGCAATACATCATCAGCGTGTGTGTGTGTCCACGATGCAATCCGACCACGGTGGCAAGACGGTAGAGGTAAACTAATGCTACAATCACCATAAATCAGTATATATGTTCCAACAAGTTAAGCTTCTTTCAGAGAATCAGGTTGAGCAAGTTCAGGTGTGTGCCACACAAAGAAAAAGCACTGAATTTAGTACAAGTTAAAAGCTATGGTAAATGACGGTGCACCAATTCCTCTAAAATGTGCTGCAATAGCTAACAGAAGGCAAGAACCTTCAACTAAACCCCTTTCAGTGCTAGGAGAAGACGAGGCAGCAGTGTCAGCTTGGGGAGGAAGATCTTCAGCTGAGCACGTATCAGCGACCAATATAGCAAGGTCAGATTCCCCCCGCGGGAAGCCCAGAAAGCAAGCTCGGCGCCCGCGGGATCCCCGCCTCCCGCATTCCTGGCGGCGGTTTCGAGCGAGCGCGCGTGGAGGAGGAGGGGGAGGGGGAGGGCTTACGTGAAGACGACCCAGCCGATGACGGAGACGGCGAGGAACACCGAGAAGAACTTGACCGGCGAGGACGCCATGGCCGCCCCGGCGATGACGAAGACGGCGAGGAACACCGAGGGCCGCCGCTGCTGGATCCGCTCGATCAGGCCGCCCAGATCCGGGGGGACGCGGGAGCCGGCATGGCCTCCGCCGACGCGGCCGGCGGGATCGAGAACCCTAGGAGCCTCCCAGGTCGCGGATCTAGCAGGCGCTGGATCCATCGGTGAGGCTGCGGCCATCGATCAAGAGGAAGGAAGGAGTGCACCATCGGGAGGGCGCGGTGGTGTGCGCCGGCCATCGGGAGGGCGCGGTGGTGTGCGCCGGCGGAATGGGTCGTCGACAGTGAGGGTCGAGCAGCGGCTGCGGGATGGAGGGGTGGTTGAAGTGGGGATGGCCGGGGATGGGGCCGAAGGAGGGATTAGGGAGTGGTGCACGGGATGGGGAGGAGGTGGCGGCGGCGAGGTTGGTGACGAGGAGTGGTGCAGGGGACAGGGAGGAGGTGGCGGCGGAGGCGAGGGGATGGGGACAAGGGAGGAGGGGTGCGACGGGGGATCTGAGCTAGGGTTTGGGCTGCGGGTGGTTTTTTTTTCTTTTCTTTTTTTGTAGATAGATGGATGGATGGATGTGGGGTGGAGAGATGGATGGATGGATGGATGGGCGCCATGTCATCGATCCGGGGGAAGAGTCCTGATTGGTTAGGAAAACCAGTGATTTAAAATAGTCTTCAAGTACTAAAAATATCTAAGGGATTTTGTGAAGTAGCTACCAAAAATATTTTGCAAAAGGGCACCATACAAATTTTCACTTGAGTTAGACCACATATTATGGATAAGTACCAATTTGTATGCATTTCTGATCTTTCTAGCTGTTTTTAATCATTTTCCAAATGCCCAAAATGAGTTTTTTTGTGAAGGACCTACCATATATTTGTTGCAAAATTGTACCAAATCAATTTTCTAAAATACTAGGCCATATTTAATGCACGATTGACAAACTGGTTGTGTGTCAAAAGTTTTGATACACCTCTCGTGAAAAAGACAAATTTCGGTCGATTCAGCTGGAAGTGGGTCAAATTTGAACTGTAGCTGCCTTGTAGTTTGCTCTTTATTTTTTTTAAAAATCATTTCTAGGTACATAAGTATCTATTTAATCAGAGAAACACCAAAAAAATACCAAGATTCAACCACTAGCTAGGAACGGTCATTCCCGCCGTTTTGACCGCATTTTGAAACGGGCATAAAAAATTCAAAAAAAATCAAAAGGTTGGAAAACCTTCGCATTGTGTCATTATATATATGACCAAGTTACCAGGAAAAATAACAAACTTGTAATACGGTAATTATTTTTAAAAAGTGTTCTCAGAAACGAGCTATCAAGCGTGAAGATTCATGGCTTTCAAGCCAAATGATCAATCTTATGGCCACATTCATGGCATAGTTTGTTCAAATGATCTCATATTGTGCACAAAGGTGCATATTGGAAAGGCAAACAATGTTGCCTAAGGAAGTTTTCATTTTCTTTGGACGAAAAATTCATTTTCCATTTTTCGAGTGCCCAAAAGGAGGTTTTTTTGTGAAGGACCTCCCAAATAATTGTTGCAAAATTGGACCAAATCATTTTTATAAAATAATAGGTCATATTTAATGCACAATTGACTAAATGGTTGGGTGTAAAAAGTTTTGATCCACCTCTCGTGAAAAAGACAAATTTCGGCCGATTCAGCTGGAAGTGGGTCAAATTTGAACTGTAGCTGCCTTGTAGTTTGCTCTTTATTTTTTACAAAAATCATTTCGAGGTACATAAGTATCTATTTAATCAGAGAAACACCAAAAAAATTCCAAGATTCAACCACTAGCTAGGAACGGTCATTCCCGCCGTTTTGACCGCATTTTGAAACGGGCATAAAAAATTCAAAATAAATCAAAAAGTTGGAAAACCTTCGCATTGTGTCATTATATATGACCAAGTTACCAGAAAAAATAATAAACTTGTAATACGGCAATTCTATTAAAAAAGTGTTCTCAGAAATGAGCTATCATGCATGAAGATTCATGGCTTTCAAGCCAAATGATCAATCCTATGGCCACATTCATAGCATAGTTTGTTCAAATGATCTCATATTGTGCACAAGGGTGCATCTTGGAATGGCAAACAATGTTGCCTAAGGGAGTTTTCACTTTCTTTGGACGAAAAAATCATTTTCCATTTTTCGAGTGCCCAAAAGGAAGTTTTTTTGTGAAGGACCTCCCAAATAATTGTTGCAAAATTGGACCAAATCAATTTTCTAAAATACTAGGCCATATTTAATGCACAATTGACCAAATGGTTGGGTGTAAAAAGTTTTGATCCACCTCTCGTGAAAAAGACAAATTTCGGTCGATTCAGTTGGAAGCGGGTCAAATTTGAACTGTAGCTGTCTCATAGTTTGCTATTTATTTTTTACAAAAATCATTTCTAGGTACATAAGTATCTATTTAATCAGAGAAACACCAAAAAAATACCAAGATTCAACCACTAGCTAGGAACGGTCATTCCCGCCGTTTTGACCGCATTTTGAAATGGGCATAAAAAATTCGAAAAAAATCAAAAAAATGGAACACCTTCGCATTGTGTCATTATATATGACCAAGTTACCAGGAAAAATAATAAACTTGTAATACGGCAATTCTATTAAAAAAGTGTTCTCAGAAATGAGCTATCATGCGTGAAGATTCATGGCTTTCAAGCCAAATGATCAATCCTATGGCCACATTCATGGCATAGTTTGTTTAAATGATCTCATATTGTGCACAAGGGTGCATCTTGGAATGGCAAACAATGTTGCCTAAGGAAGTTTTCATTTTCTTTGGACGAAAAATTCATTTTCCATTTTTCGAGTGCCCAAAAGGAGGTTTTTTTGTGAAGGACCTCCCAAATAATTGTTGCAAAATTTGACCAAATCAATTTTCTAAAATACTAGGACACATTTAATGCACAATTGACAAAATGGTTGGGTGTAAAAAGTTTTGATCCACCTCTCGTGAAAAAGACAAATTTCCGCCGATTCAGCTGGAAGCGGGTCAAATTTGAACTGCGGCTGCCTCATAGTTTGCTATTTATTTTTTCCAAAAATCATTTCTAGGTACATAAGTACCTATTTAATCATAAATACATGGTTTGGTGGCGATACGTCGAGGTTTGGGCGGTGGTCGAGGGCCCCAACTCTAGAGCGCGTAAACTCGCATGCCCGCTGCGTGGTCACCGCGTGACTGTGGCGTTGCCATGTGTTTTGGGCGGCCTAGGCATGTCTAGTGGGTTGGCCACTCCCCAGGTAGGTGCTAGGAAGAAAATTACAACATAAGATTCTCACGAGGAGACCGATCAATGCTCAAACATGAATTAGCAGCCAAGTGTTTGATTAGCGGTACAGAAAATGCACATAACTAATGGGCATGAGTTTTGGTTGAGGATGATCAGTTATTAAGAAGACCGTCTTCACAAATTTTCAGCTCAAAAGGAGGAGTCTAGGTGGTACTTGCTTTGCAAAGTACCACACTGGACATAAATACGAATGTTGAAGAAGGGCTCAAAATAATGAATGGATTGAGCTGGCATTTGGTGGAGGATAGTTATTTGGGCATAGGAAAGCACTGTAGAAAATGGATACCATTTGGACATGCCAAAGTGGTACTTCCTTCACAAAGTGTTTTTTTGAACAGAATAGGAAAATGAATATTTTTGAATTATTTTTGAACTAGGCAAGGAAGGTTTTTTACATATTTGACGAAGATATGACCCAAAGAATTTATGAGATTTTTTGGGGAATTTTGGGAATGACAGAAATATAGGTTGCTTCACAACCTAGGGCAAAAACTGCCACATGGACATGACACATAGGCAAAACTGATGAGGTGGCGCCTAGTCGTAGCAACCCACCACAATTTTCAAGGTTATGACCATCTATATTGGTCATAAACAGCTAGAAATAAGGCAGCGAACCAGTGCTATATGCTTTGTGACCATTTCGTGTAAGGAAATTATGACCTTTATGACCAAAATGGTCGTTATAGTTTAGGGTTTGGAGCCCCCCGAACAGCTTTTGACCAATTGGTCTGAAATGGTCATAGATCTATGACCAATTCTTCCAGGGTCACTAACAAAAGGTCATAAGTTGACATATTTCTTGTAGTGGGCATCGGCACGCGAGGCTTCGACGGTGGCCTCGACGGCGAGATGCTCCTCCAAGATCTGGGGGTCGGCGCGAATGGCAGCCATTGCGACCTCATCCGTGTGTGCAGCCGCAATTTTCTTCTCCGCTGCCAAATGCTCCTTGAGATCTTGGCTATACTGCATGCACCATGGCTTAGGGCGGCGCTTATTTGGTGGAGGGTGGGTGGTTTGGGTGAAGGTGTCGCACCGGCGGTCAGGGCATGTGGGATGTGGAAGCTGATGGCTTCTCGCCCCTCGTTGGTTACCCCAAGTGGAAGGTTTGAGATGCAGTGTAGCGGTAGTTTTCCCTTGGCAAAGATACCAAGGATCGAATTCCCCTGAGACTCCAAGGTTCAACAAGAAGGTGTCAACTGCTAACGGTGCCAGATATTTAGCGGCTGACAGGACCTGCACACAGATACAAATAACTTTGCTCCCAACGACTACAGAGAGGTTGTCAATCCCTCCGGCCTTGTCGTTTACAAAGGATCAAACGCAAGAGATAATAGTGATAGGTATAACTGAACTAGTAAGTAAGAACAGAAAGTAAATAGCGGATGTGATCAGTGATGGTAATATGGACCAGGGTCCCATGATGTTCACTAGTGATGTCTCTCTCCCAAAAGACGATAAAACAGCTAAGCGAGGTAAACAAATTACAGCTGGGCAATTGACAGGATTATGTGCGCAAACCAATGCTAACTATGCTGCAAGAAAGGTAGAGGTTCAAAGCATGGGCAGTACGCCAAGGCAAGTAGACCGAAATCCATCTGCATCTACTACTAATCATCCACCTTGAGATATCTATCCAGAACATCTCGCTGGTATAAGTTGCGAGTCCCACCCATAGTGTAAACTCAAAGCAACAGACAACTGCATTAAAAGAACTTTGAGTAAAGTAAACAATCCTTGCACCCGCAGGCACAAGCACCATTGTTTTCCCCCTTGTGGCAACATCACATCCCCTAGACTCATGTTTCTGTCACTCAAGCTAGTCATCGAGGGGCATGAACCCACAATCAAGCATAACGTTCCCTCTTGGAGTTACTACCTACTACTTGGCCAAAGCAATAAACAACAACGGAGAACATGCAAGAATTACTCAAGAACATAAATATAAAAGAGGTAAATCAAATATATTACTCAAACACAATCTGAACATAATCTCATAAGCCATCGGATCCCAGCAAACTCATCATAGCAACAGCATAAGGATTACATATGTGCCTCGATCATGTAGGGCAGCTCACGAGGTCTAATCGGTGAAGAACAAAGAGGGGAGGAGAACATCACATAGCTACTGGTCATGGACCCATGGTCCAAGGGAGACTACTCACAACTCATCCGGGAGGCGTCCATGGTGGTGGAGAGGCTCCCAGTGGTGATCCTCCCCTCCGGCAGGGTGCCGGGAAGAGTTCTCCTGGGGCTCCCGATCTTGGAAGCGCGGCGGCGGCGGAACAGAGATGAGATCGCGAAAAAGGGTTCCGTCCTCGAGGGTTTCGGGACGCGGTGTAAATATATGCCAAAGGGGGGGGGGGCGTCAGAGGAGGCCTGGGGGGCCCAGGCGCCCTGGCGGCGCGGCCAGGAGGGGGGCCGCGCCCTCTGGCCACCTGGAGCCCCGGTGGCCCCCCTCCGGCCCTACTTTGGCCGCAAGGAAGCTTCCGGAACGCTGATTTTTTATATATTTTTCCCGAGATTTTTCTGGCAATTTACGTAATGGGAAAACCTGAAATACAAAAACAGCAGAAAACAGAAACTGGCACTGAGGTGCACTGAGTTAATAGGTTAGTCCAAATATGATCAAAAGTGTATGGAAGTGCATAAATATCATAGCAATATCACACAAAAGAGGCATGGAGCAAGCAGAAATTATAGATACGTTTTGGACGTATCAGAAGCAGGAGGAGGATGAGGGTCGGGTGTGGATTACCTACCTGGATAGGCGAGGCCGAGCAATGTGAAGGAGGGTCGGCAGCGAGGAGGCAGCGCTGCAAGCAAGGAGTGAAGGTTTCAATTTGGAAAGGAAGGTGGAAAAAGGGGAAATGTGGCTTTTGGTAAGGGGGAGGGAGCGGGGAGGTAGATATTTCCGCACGAGCCAAAAATTTGGAATCGCTTCAGCAAAAAAACTGGCGCACATAGTGTCATCAGACACGGTTCCTTATTCAGAACTGTGTACGATATGTGAACATCGCAAACGATTCAGATAGCTTAACCCGTGTGTGATGAGTTTGAACGTCAATGTTATTGGTCCACGTCCCCATCTTTCACCGGCGACGATTGAACAACGAAATGATATTTGAGGAGCGGGCTAGTGTGCTTGACACTCCGACGGTGCTCCTAGATGTTTTGTGCTATGTCTCACACGGTTGGTGATAGTAAACTGTGTGTGATCTACTTGATTTTTCGTCTTGATTTGACATAATGAGGTCACAACGGGAATGGACGGTGTTTGAATTGCTAGACCTTTTATCTGCAGTGAACATGCAACTATACATGTGTCGTAATTTTTTTGGAATTATTCAGGGTTCGTTTGGAAATTTTATACATTAAATTGGGTTTCTAGCCATTTCAGGTGCACAATTCAAAATTAAAGCAGATGCAGATGCTCCGGTGCACCAACATGGGTTGTAAAATCATTTATGTGTCCATGTGTTTATGCTTATGTCCCATGCAAGAAATGGGGATGTATTTCGAACACCACGACACCGTGGCTCTCCGGCAAATGTTGAGGTACTTGCTTTTGTAATTCTAGTAAATCCAAAACCCGTCTGAAATTCATGAACCTTGGCATGCTACCATGGAATGGCATCAGCATGCTGGGGTCAAAAATATTGTCCCATTTGGGGCAGGTTGTGGTATAAGCTTCTCACAAACCAGAGCTTCTCACAAGAAAGCCTCATGGTTCCATTAGGGAAATGTGTCACCTTTTGTGGACAAAACAATATTCGTCGCCTCTTCTTCCTTTCAATTTTTTTCCTGGTGTCAACATAGAACAACACAAGTGTCGTGTTAAATTTTAGATTTTTTCGGGGATTGTTTGGACATTTTTATACGTTAATTGAGTTTTCTAGGTATTTATGTGCATAATTCAAAATTGAACTACATGCAGATGCTCCCGTCCATAAAAACGGGTTGCAAAATCAAATGGTTTCCTTGGTTGCAAGATTAGGTCACATGCAAGAAATGAGAACGAATGTCAAACACCTTGACACCATCGCTCGGCTGCTAACATTGAGATACATGGCTTTAAAATTCTAGTAAATCGAAAACTCGTCTTAAATTCATGAAACTTGACATGCTATGATGGAACGGTAGCGACATGCCATGGTAAAAATATTGTTCCATTTGGGGCAGGTGTGGGTATAAGCTTCTCGCAAACCAGAGCTTCTCTAACAACAAGCCTGGTGGTTTTGGTAGGGTACATGACACCTTGGGGGACGAAACAATATCTGTTTACTATGCATTCATGCGCATAATTCAAATTTGAACTATAGGCACATCCTCTAATGCATATAAATTAGGTGAAAATTCAAATATGTGTCCTTGGTTGCATGCTTAGGTCCCATGCAAGAAATGGGAATGAATGTCAAGCACCCTGCCACTGTCACTCGGCTGCGAACATTGAGATACCTATTTTTTAAATTCTAGTAAATCCAAAGCTCGTCTGAAATTCATGAAACTTGGCATGCTATCATGGAGCGGCATCAACATGCCGTGGTAATTTTTTGGGGCATGTTTGGGGATATGGTTCTCACGAACCAGAGCTTCTCACAACAAGCCTGATGGTTTCTGTAGGGAGCGTCCCACCTTTGGGGACGAAATGATATCCGCTGCCTCTTATTGCTTTTAATTTTTTTGTCGTGTCAACATAGAACAATAGGAGTGTTGAGTCAATTTTTGGGATTTTCAGGGTTCGTTTGGACATTTTTATGCATTAATTGAGTTTTCAATGCATTTATGTGCATAATTCAATTTTGAACTATATGCACATGCTCTGGTGCATATAAATTGGTTGAAAATTCAAATTTGTGTTGTTGGTTGCATTCTTAGGTCCCATGCAAGAAATGGGATTGAAGGGCAAATACCCTGCCACCGTCACTCGGTCGCAAAAATTGAGAAACCTGGTTTCTAAATTCTAGTAAATCCAAAAATAGTCTGAAATTCATGAAACTTGGTATGCTATCATGGAGCGGCATCAAAATGCCGTGGTAATTTTTTTGTCCCATTTGGGGCAGGTTTGGGTATAAGTTTCTCCCAAACGAGAGCTTCTCACAACTAGCCTGATGGTTTTGGTAGGGAAGATCCCACCTTTGGGGACCAAACGATGTTCACTGCCTCTTATTGCATTAATTTTTTTCTAGTGTGAACATAGAACAACAGGAGTGTTGTGTTATTGGAAATTTTCGGGGTTCGTTTGGACATTTTTATACATTAACTAGGTTTTCTAGGCATTTTATGTGCATAATTCAAATTTGTACTACATGCACATGCTCCAGTGCATATAAATTGGTTGGAAAAACAAATCTGTGTCCTTGGGTGCATGCTTAGGTCCCATGCAAGAAATGGGAATGAATTTCAAACACCAGGGCACCGTTGATTGTCGGCAAAACGTTGAAATAATTTGTTTTTAAATTCTAGTAAATCCAAAACTCGTCTGAAATTCATGAAACTTGGCATGCTATCATGGAATGGCACCCGACATGCTGTGGTATTTTTGTGTCCATTTTGAGAGAAGGCGCACTCGAATAACAACCAACAAAGGCATTTTGAAAAAAATAGCTGCCACTTTAATATCTCAAACATTTGTATAATTCAAATCGTGTGCGTTCTGTTAACCATTAACATGACGCCACGTGTCTTCGTTTTAATGGCTACAAGAGGTACCGTGCGGACAGCTGCTTGACTGAACGGGAGGCGCGCGGGCGGAGTCCGGTGTGTAGGCTGACCGAGAGGCGTGCAAGCTCTCCTCCAATGCACAGGCTCACCAGGAAGTGTGCGAGTTGTACGCTGCGCAGGCTCACTGGGAAGGGAGCCTTTGACTTCCATGGGCGTCCGCCTTCCTCTCCATTAATGGTGCCCGAGCCGCTATTTAATACGGCGGCCTTACTGTTCGCCTCCCATTTCCTTCCCTCCCGCAGACCTCCACCAACGCCATGGCGCAGAATGATCATCTACCACTAGTCTTCAAGTTTGGTGAAGTCGACTCCGAGCCAGAGGAGATAGAAAAAAGGAGGAATGGGGCCTCATGGACATGGCCATGAACGAGCTGGCCGCGGCGGTTGCTTCCCCCACTCCCGTCCCAGCTCCCATCCCTGCGCCCGTGCCAGCGACCATCCCCATAGCATTGACGGGCTGGTCGCCGAGCACTATCAAGAGCTGGAAGCCGCGAGCGTCAGCGAGGTCTCCACGGACCAGCGCGAGCCCGTGTACATGCCAGCGCTAGCGCCCGTGCCCATGCCCGTGCGCGCCCCTCCACCCACCGTGGCACTGGTCCCAGTGCGTTTGGCTGCACCCGTCACGCCCGTGCCCGTGCATGCCCCTCCACCCACTGCGGCGCCGGTCCCCGTGCGTTTGGCTGCACCTGCCGTGCCAGTGCCCGTGCGCGCGCCCCCCTCAGCGGCATGGGACACTGCCATTGACCGCTGCCTCTCAGCGGCGCTAGTTGCCGTACTCCCGCGCCCCGCCCATCGATCGCGCGATGACATAATCTTTGATTTACAAGTGAATAACATTTTGTGTTGCCTTGAAGACATCAACAATGACGTCCCGGAGGACGACAACGATAATGACGGCGAGGCACGCCACCTCCGCTGCCGCCGGGAATAGTTTTTTTGGGGTTTAATACCGTATCTCAAATTCTCGATCATATGAATATAAATTCACAGTGTGACTGAATGAAAGATATGGTTTGAACGAACTTGCGTTTCTCTCTCTTAATGTACAAACTTGTCAAACGATTTTCTTTTGAAAATAACATCAATGGTTTTTAAATATGAAACACTCATCGCAAACATTTTAGTTAGAACACCCGTATGCAAACCGACAGCTTCCCCGGGAAGCCAAGGGAAAATGTGCCGAGCAGGATTTGTGCACCTCTTGATAAAAAAATTTTAGATAGAACACCCGTATGTGAAGTGAGAGCTATGGAAAATTCGCAGTGCAGGATTTGTGCATCCCTTCAATGCAAACTGTTGTTTTGGATGACCCGTGTGCAACCACGTAGAAACAATTGGGTAAGATTTGCATCTGTCATATTGGGTATGTTGCGATTTGTCAAACTGGAAAGATTAAGATTTGTTTATCTAGTAAAATTGTGATTTGTCAACCTGGTAACACTGCGATTTGTCAAAATATGCTGCTAAAAATCACTAGCACTATCTAATTTTGGCAACTAAAATCACTAGCACTGTTCATATGGACACCAATACAAAGTGGCATTCTACTTTTTTTGTCATCCAAATAGAAAAATAATATATGTGCCACCACACGACCCGTGTGCCGTGCGAGCAGGCGTGAGTTGATGGGACACATATGCAAATGTACTGTTGATTACATACATCAATTCATCAACACACAATGACAACAAGGATACATGTTGGATTATAGATTATTTCTAACAAAACATTTTAGTAAAGTAAAGTTTTTGTCACACAACAAATAACAAAAGCGATGAAATGAACTTCAGCTCAACCAATCCTCGGTGTTGGAAATGCTTGCTTTGAACCATAACTGATTCTCTAGGAAGGGCCATCTATTGTCAATCTCGAGACCAATCCATGACTTATCATCCAGGCTGAAGCGACCCATATCAGGACGCATATTGTGATAGCCAAGGTCGGGAACCATATAAATGTCCAAGGTATAGATACAATTGCTTCTCATAAATGGTAGTAATGTTGTGTCAACAGCAGCTGGATCACCTTTCACCATCATTGGATAGTTTTGTCCAAGGAAGAGCGAGTTTTCTCCAAGACTATCAATATTGAACCAAGGAGAAGGAGGTGTTGGCGCTAGTACACTAGTATCCATCCAGAATACCCTACAACAGATGTTGTAATAGGTCCGGATAGTGCGACCATGGGAGACAACACCTGCTTCGTTAGTAACATCAGCAGTGCCCTATATACATACAAGAAGAGGTGATCCATCGGAATAAGTTGCCAGGCGCCATTGAGTATATAGGTCCTACTCGTCCTCATGCTCGTGATCATCACCATCGTCGTCTCCCCCTTGGTTATAAATTTTTTCAAGTATAAGTGGTGGAATGTTCACATGACCTTGTATGCACAAGTAGGTTAATTAGTAAAGGGAAACTAGCTAACCCGCATGCATGTGGATGAAACAATTATAATTACGGTGGAAGACAAACATACCGAAACCATAAGGATTCCATGCAAAAACAGTGCCACGAGTGGTGGCAGCAAACACAAGACCCTTGTATTGAATTGCATCACAATACTCATTCCTGTACATAAATTGATTTTTGAGTAATATCCATCGATCCGTGGAAGTAGAGACGACAACAAGCTTGTCGAAGATAGTAACAACATCATAGTTCTTGTAATCCCAAGAGTGGTTGGGAACTCGACAAATTACTATCTTCCATAGACGACAATCATGATGATCATATCTGAATGTACGTCGACTATCTATGTGCTGAACCTCATGGTAGCCTGAGATTTTTTGGAAGTGGAACCCGGTGACGAGTGTACACACTCACAAGTTTGCACTCGTAGTTGTTCCCAATATAAACAACCCAATCTCCATTTGCGCCTGCCCAGGCCTTACCCTTAAGTGATGGCATCTTAACATCACACGTATCATTATCAAGCGGCATCAACTTGCACAAGGCAAGGCTTCCGTCATCCTCGCGACAGCGAGCAGGGTCCCGGCGAAGAATATAGGGGAGATCAAACCGCTCCTGAACCATTGGGTTCTTTGTAATGATCCTATTTGTTGAGTCAAGAATGGTCTTGTATGAACCTGCCATGCTAGCCGAGGTGATGACGTCGCACCGATCAATGAATTCCTCCACCACGTTATCTTTCAGACCAGGGCAAGAATAACGGGGTCGTTTCTGGCCTGTTCCCTCCACGGAGAAGACGATCGAACAATGGCAGAAGGAAGGGTGAAGGCAAATGGAGGGAGGAAGAGCGCGCGATAGCAGTTCCAAATCAAGAGGGAAAGGCGAAGAGGCGGTGGACGGTTGCCACGGTACAAGAAGAGGCTAGTGGGGAGTGAACGGTTGCCTCGGAGGTCACACAATGACGACAAGGCCGAGTGAACTGCATGTCATATATCGCAAACACCTTGATCTGGCTGACCGTTTCTTTTGTGTTGCCTATTCACAAACAGTTCATCCGAGTGAACCGTATGCTGTCTATCGCACACGCCTTCATATGGTTGCCCGTTTCTTTTGTTCTGCCTCATTGCAAATAGGTAACTGAACCGTATGCCCTGCATCGCACACAAAACTAAATTCTGAACTGTGTTTGATGCATCCGCCATCGCAAATGTTTTGCACCTTTTTTGACATTTTTTACACCATCGTTTGCAATTATTGCATCGCACACAGTTTTGTCGAAGGGTCTCTGATCGTAGTGTCGCGTTAGCAGCATCCTGTAGTAGTGGTTGCTTGATTATTTATTTCCTTGTTGTCTTGTTTATTTGTTTGCTTGTAGTCACCACAGTTCTTTGTCCGTGGTTTGCTAGTGGCCACAATAACCTATTGTTTAAAACTAGGCCACAATAACCATGGGCAACATGCGAACCGTTGTCACCATGGCTGATGACCCACAATTGTAGGGGATCTATCATAGTCCTTTCGATAAGTAAGAGTGTCGAACCCAACGAGGAGCAGAAGGACATGATAGACATGTTTTAGTAAGGTATTTTCTGCAAGCACTGAAATTATCGGTAACAGATAGTTTTGTGATAAGATAATTGATAGCAAGTGACAAATAGTAAAAGTAAATAAAGTGCAACAAGATGGCCCAATCCTTTTTGTAGCAAAGTACAAGCATGGACAAACTCTTATATGAAGGAAAGCGCTCCTGAGGACACATGGGAATTATCGTCAAGCTAGTTTTGTCACGTTCATATGATCCGCGTTTGTTACTTTGATAATTTTGTATGTGGGTCGACCGGTGCTTGGGTGTTTCCCTTACTTGGACAAGCATCCCACTTATGATTAACCTCTATTGCAAGCATCCGCAACTATAAAAGAAATATTAAGGTAAACCTAACCATAGCATGAAACATGTGGATCCAAATCAGCCCCTTACGAAGCAACACATAAACTAGGGTTTAAGCTTCTGTCACTCTAGCAACCCATCATCTACTTATTAATTCCCAATGGCTTCCTCTAGGCCCAAACAATGGTGAAGTGTCATGTAGTCGGCGTTCACATGACACCACTAGAGGAAAGACAACATACATCTCATCAAAATATCGAACGAATACAAATTCACATGACTACTTATAGCAAGACTTCTCCCATGTCCTCAGGAACAAACGTAAGTACTCACAAGACATATTATTGTTCATGATCAAAGGGGTATTAATATGCATAATGGATCTGAACATATGATCTTCCACTAAGTAAACCAACTAGCATCAACTACAAGGAGTAATCAACACTACTAGCAACCTACAGGTACCAATCTGAGGTTTTGATACAAAGATTGGATACAAGAGATGAACTAGGGTTTGAGAGGAGATGGTGCTGGTGAAGATGTTGATGATAACCCTCCCCAAGATGGGAGAGTTGTTGGTGATGATGGCGGTGACGATTTCCCCCTTCCGGAGGGAAGTATCCCCGGCAGAACAGCTCCGCCGGAGCCCTAGATTGGTTCCGCCAAGGTTCCGCCTCGAGACGGCGGCGTCTGGTCCCGAAAGCCTCCTTATTATTTTTTCCAGGTCAAAACACCTCATATAGGAAAAGATGGGCATCGGGGGGTCACCGGCTAGCCCACGAGGCAGGGGGCGCCCCCCCCCTGGCAGATATCTTTCGCCGGATATTTTTTAAATTTTCTGAAACGGTGTTTCGTGGAATTTTGGAGCTTTTTGAGTTGTGTAGAATAGGTCTCCAATGTTTGCTCCTTTTCCAGCCCAGAATTCCAGCTGCCGGCATTCTCCCTCTTCATGTAAACCTTGTAAAATAAGAGAGAAAAGGCATAAGTATTGTGACATAACGTGTAATAACAACCCATAGTGCAATAAATATCAACATAAAAGCATGATGCATAATGGACGTATCAACTCACCCAAGCTTAGACCTCGTTTGTCCTCAAGAAAAAGCCGATATCGAAAAATATGTCCACATGTTTAGAGATAGAGGTGTCGATAAAAATAAAATACGGACATGAAGGCATCATGATCATTCTTATAACGACAACACATATATATATATATATATATATATATATATATATATATATATATATATATATATATATATATATTTATATTGTCATATGACTCTTATGCTAAGGTAACAATTCATTCACAATGTCAAGTATGAATTAGAAACTTCATTGAAAACCAACAACCTATGATCTCAGTCATTGAAGCAATTGCAATTTATCATAACATCGGAAAGAGTCAATATAAGAGCCTTTCAAGAAGTCCACATACTCAACTATCATCTAGTCTTTCACAATTGCTCACACACACGCAATACTTATGGGTATGGAGTTTTAATCGGACACAGAGAAAGATAGGGGCTTTTAGTATTGCCTCCCAACCTTTTACCTCAAGGGTAATGTCAACAGTAATAGGCCATGACAACTTACATCCAATTGGGTATATATGTCAGGATCTTTCCAACACAATGTGCTTGCCAAAGGATAAAAGGTAAAAAGGAAAGGTGGAAATCACCTTGACTCTTATAAGGCAAGAATAATAGATAGGCCCTTCGCAAAGGGTAGCAGAGGTTGTCATGTGCTTTTATGGTTGGATGTACAAAATCTTAGCGCAAAAGAACGTCACTTTATATTGCCACTTGTGATAAGGACCTTTATTATACGGTCCGTCGCTTTTATTACTTCCATATCACAAGATCGTATAAAGCTTATTTTCTCCACACTAATAAATCATACATATTTTAGAGAGTTTGCAACAATGACAACTTACTTGAAGGATCTTACTCAATCCATAGGTAGATATGGTGGACTCTCATAGCAAAACTGGGTTTAAGGATGTATGGAAGCACAAGTAGTATCTCTACTTGGTGCAAGGAATTTTGGCTAGCATGAGGGGGATAGGCAAGCTCAACATGTTGGATGATCCATGACAATATACTTTATTTTGTATATAAGAAAACATAACCCATTATGTTGTCTTCCTTGTCCAATATGAACTCTTTAGCATGTCATATTGTAATGAGTGCTCACAATCATAAAAGATGTCCAAGATAGTATATTTGTATGTGAAACCTCTCTTTCTTTATTACTTCCTATTAATTGCAACGATGACCAAAACTATGTTTGTCAACCCTCAACAACTTTTATTCATCATACTCTTTATATGTGAAGTCATTACCTTCCATAAGATCACTATGATCTCTTTGATACTTTTTATATTTTCTTTTATTATCTCATGACCATAGCGAGGAAATCTAGCCCTTGACTCAACACTAATCTCTATTTTATAGCTCACAGACTCGATTACAAAGGTAAAGATCATAAAGCAAAAGCTCACAACTAGATCATGCTAACTTTATTCTACTAGATCAAGATATTACCAAAAGGATCGAACTAAGAAAAATGGTAAAGATAGGAGTGTGATGGTGATACGATACCGGGGTACCTCCCCAAGCTTGGTAGTTGCCAAGGGGAGTGCCCATACCCATATGATTATGTCTCCTTCTTCGGAGGTGGTGATGTGATATTCTAGGCGATGATACCCTTCAGGATATGATTCTCCTCCTCGAGCTTGTTAACTTGTTGCTTTAGGTCCATAATTTCCTTGTAGAGCTTGCCCGTAACGTCTAAAGCTCCTTTCACCCAAGGATGCTGCATAGCTGCGGGAGAACAAATAACACTCTTTTTCATATTTTCATAAGAAAGAAACATGACATTGGTAGGGATGACCGAGTTTGGAATAGCTGAGCTCTGTAGTTCCCCCATCGTGAATTTGGCTCGAAACCAAGAAGTAACTTCTTGATCTTCCTCCATGGCATCTATCCTTTTCAAGTCAGCCTCCATCTCTTCCTCCGTTGATGGACCAAAGTGGTCAGCATCGCTGTTTGCTCCTGGTCCTAGTGTCGGATGAGACACCCGACTCTCTCCGACTGACTCCTGAGAAGATATATTGCTCTTATCTGCGACAGAAACAGCTCGAAACAAAAACAGAAGATTTTTGCGTGATATGGTGGTCAAAACCTTCGGGAGAATATATAATGAATTTTTACCGACCGAAAGAAGTAACGTGCAAGAAATCAGAGTCCGGGAGGCACACGAGGTGCCCATGAGGCAGGGGGGCGCGCCCAGGGGGGTAGGGCGCGCCCTCCACCCTCGTGGACACCTCGTGTCCTTTCCGGACTGCCTCTTATTTTTCTATTTTTCTAAATATTCCAAAACGGTGAAAATTTGCCATTAGAACTGTTTTGGAGTCGGTTTACTTACCGTACCACATACGTCTTCCTTTTCGGGGTCTGAATCGTTCTGGAAAGTGTCCCTTATGTATTCCTCTGGGGTTACAGTTTCAATAACATTGGTTTCAACATTTATAGGGTTACCTGAGATATAATGTTTGATTCTTTGACCGTTCACCACCTTCGGATTTGTGCCTTCGAAGTTGTTGATTTTTATGGCACCGGAACGATAGACCTCCTCGATAACGTAAGGACCTTCCCATTTAGAGAGAAGTTTTCCTGCAAAAAATCTTAAAAGAGAGTTATATAGCAAGACATAATCACCTACATTAAACTCATGCTTTTGTATCCTTATGTCATGCCATCTTTTAACTTTTTCTTTAAACAACTTGGCATTCTCATAGGCTTGGGTTCTCCATTCATCAAGCGAGTTGATGTCAAATAACCTCTTTTCACCAGCAAGTTTGAAATCATAATTGAGCTCTTTAATAGCCCAATATGCCTTATGTTCTAGCTCAAGAGGTAAGTGACATGCTTTTCCATAAACCATTTTATATGGAGACATACCCATAGGATTTTTGTATGCAGTTCTATAGGCCCATAATGCATCATCAAGTTTCTTGGACCAATTCTTTCTATACCTATTAACTATCTTTTGCAAAATTAATTTCAGCTCTCTATTACTTAGTTCTACTTGACCACTAGACTGTGGGTGATAAGGGGATGCAATTCTATGGTTAACATCATACTTAGCAAGCATTTTACGGAAACCACCATGAATAAAGTGTGAACCACCATCAGTCATTAAGTATCTAGGGACTCCAAACCTCAGAAAAATAACTTCTTTAAGCGTCTTAATAGAGGTGTTGTGATCAGCACTACTAGTTGGAATAACTTCTACCCACTTAGTAACATAATCAACAACAACTAAAATATGTGTATACCCATTGGAGGAAGGAAACGGTCCCATATAATCAAAGCCCCAGACACCAAATGGTTCAATAACAAGTGAATAATTCATAGGCATTTCTTGACGTCTACTAATATTACCAATTATTTGACATTCATCGCAAGATAAGACAAACTTACGAGCATCCTTGAAGAGAGTAGGCCAATAAAAACCAGATTGCAATACCTTATGTGCAGTTCTATCTCCAGCATGGTGTCCTCCATAAGCTTCAGAGTCGCACTTGCGTAGGATCTGTTCCTGTTCATGCTCAGGTACACAACGTCTAATAATACCATCTACTCCTTCTTTATAAAGGTGTGGGTCATCTCGGAAGTAATGTCTCAAATCGTAGAAGAACTTTTTCTTTTGCTGGTATGTGAAACTAGGCGGTATAAACTTAGCAACAATGTAATTAGCATAATTAGCATACCATGGAGCAGTACGAGAAGCATTTATGACAACTAATTGTTCATCAGGAAAGCTATCATCAATGGGTAGTGGGTCATCAAGAATATTCTCTAGCCTAGACAAGTTGTCTACAACGGGGTTCTCAGCTCCCTTTCTATCAATAATATGCAAATCAAATTCTTGTAGCAGGAGAACCCATCTAATAAGTCTAGGTTTAGCATCTTTCTTTTCCATAAGGTATTTGATAGCAGCATGATCAATGTGAATAGTTACTTTAGAATAAAAAATATAAGGCCTAAACTTATCACATGCAAATACGACTGCTAAAAACTCCTTCTCAGTAGTAGCATACTTTCTCTGGGCACTGTCTAGAGTTTTACTAGCATATCAGATAACATTCAATTTCTTATCAACTCTTTGTCCTAGAACAACACGTACATCATAATCACTAGCATCGCACATAATCTCAAAGGGTAAATTCCAGTTAGGAGGCTGGAAAATAGGTGCAGATATCAATGCTTTCTTAAGTATTTCAAATGCTTCTACACAATCATCATCAAAGACAAAAGGAATATCTTTTTGTAAGAGATTAGTCAGAGGCCTGGAGATTTTGGAGAAGTCCTTAATTAACCTCCTATAAAACCCGGCATGACCAAGGAAACTTCTTATACCTTTGATGTCCTTGGGACACTACATCTTTTCAATAGCATCAACTTTGGCTTTATCAACTTCAATACCTCTTTCAGAAATTTTATGCCCCAAGACAATGCCTTCATTAACCATAAAGTGGCACTTTTTCCAATTCAAGACAAGGTTAGTTTCTTCACATCTCTGCAAAACTCGATCAAGGTTGCTCAAGCAGTCATCAAAAGAAGTTCCGTAAACGGAAAAATCATCCATGAAAACCTCAACAATCTTTTCACAAAAATCTGAGAATATAGCCATCATGCATCTTTGAAAGGTAGCAGGTGCATTACATAAACCAAAAGGCA
Organism: Secale cereale; assembly: GCA_902687465.1. Classification (NCBI taxonomy): domain Eukaryota; kingdom Viridiplantae; phylum Streptophyta; class Magnoliopsida; order Poales; family Poaceae; genus Secale; species Secale cereale. The sequence goes on from LR738709.1 coordinate 415,488,541, forward strand.
TATGTCTATAAGCAAAGGTACCGAAAGGATATGTAAAAGTGGTCTTTTCTTGATCCCCTTTTGACACAGGTATTTGAGAGAAACCAGAATAACCATCTAGAAAGCAAAAATGGGTGTGTTTGGATAACCTTTCTAGCATTTGGTCAATAAAAGGGAAAGGTAATGTTCTTTCTTAGTGGCTTTATTTAATTTGCGGAAACTAGTTACCATCCTATAACCTGCAACAATCCTTTGCGGGATCAATTCATCTTTATCATTAGGAACAACAGTCATACCTCCCTTCTTAGGGACACAATGGACAAGACTTACCCATTGGCTACCAGCAACTGGATAAATTATACCTTCCTCTAGAAGCTTTAATATTTCCTTCCTTACCACTTCTTTCATCTTAGGATTTAATCGTCGTTGATGATCGATAACCGGTTTCGCGTCCTTTTCCAACTTTATCTTGTGTTGGCATAAAGTGGGACTAATGCCCTTAAGATCATCCAGAGTATATCCAATAGCAGCACGGTGCTTCTTCAGAGATTTCAATAATTTTTCTTCTTCCTGCTCTGAAAGGTTAGCACTAATAATAACAGGATATATCTTCTTTTCATCGAGATAAACATACTTAAGAGTATCAGGTAATGGTTTAAGTTCAAACACGGGATCACCGTTGGGTGGAGGAGGATCCCCTAGAATTTCAACAGGCAAATTGTTTTTCAATAAGGGTCCCTGCTTAAAGAATATTTCATCTATTTCCCTTCTCTCATTCATATACATATCATTTTCATGGTCTAGCAGATATTGTTCTAAAGGATCGTTAGGAGGCACAACAATAGAAGCAAGACCGATAATTTCATCCTTACTAGGCAATTCTTTATCATGAGGTTGTCTAAGAAATTTAGCAAAGTTAAAGTCATGAGACATATCCCCTAAACCAACAATAACAATATCTTTTTCGTAGTCTATCTTAGCATTAACAGTGTTCAAGAAGGGTCTACCAAATATAATGGGACAAAAATCATCTTGGGGGGAACTGAGAATAAGACAATCGGCAGGGTATTTGACCTTCCCACACAAGACTTCAACATCTCTAACAATCCAACGGGGCTAATAGTGTCTCTATTAGCAAGTTTAATAGTAACATCAATCCCTTCTAACTCAGTGGGTGCAATATCGTGCATAATTTCTTTATATAAGGAATGAGGTATTACACTCGCACTAGCACCTACGTCACACAAACCATGATAGCAATGATCTACTATTTTAACAGAAATAACAGGCATGCCTACAACAAGTCTATGTTTATTCCTAGTATCTGGTTTAGCTATTCTAGCAGCTTCCTCTTGGAGGTAAATAACATGTCCATCTAAATTTTCTACCAAGAGATCTTTAATTATAGCAACACTAGGTTCAACTTTAATTTGCTCAGAGGGTGTAGGTGTTCTAGTATTACTCTTACGAACTACAGTTGAAGCTTTAGCATGATCCTTTATCCTAACAGGGAAAGGCGGTTTCTCAATATAAGCAGTAGGAACAATATGATCAACATTATAAGTGATAGTCTTTTCTTCAACTTTAACTGGTTCAACTAATTTTACTTCAGTGGGAGGATGGCATTTAAACCACTTCTCCTTGGGGAGATCAACATGAGTAGCAAATGATTCACAGAAAGAAGCTACTATCTCAGAGTCAAGTCCATATTTAGTGCTAAATCATGGAAAACATCGGTATCCATAAAAGATTTAAAACAATCAAACTTAGGGGTCATACCTGACTCCTTACCTTCGTCGAGATCCCAATCTCCAGAGTTGCATTTAATTCTTTCCAATAAATCCCATTTGAATTCAATAGTCTTCCTCATAAAGGAACCAGTACAAGAATTATCAAGCATGGAGCGATTATGGAGAGAAAGCCGAGCATAAAATTTTTGAATGATTATTTTTCGTGAGAGCTCATGATTGGGGCATGAATATAACATTGAATTAAGCCTCCCCCAAGCTTGAGCGATACTTTCTCCTTCGCGAGGCCAAAAAAAATATATATAATTACGATCACGATGAACCTGATGCATATGGTAGAACTTCTGATGAAATTCCAACTTCAATCGATTGTAGTTCCATGATCCAATATCATCGCATAGCCTAAACCATGTCAATGCATCTCCCTTCAAAGATAAAGGGAAGACCTTTTTCTTGATAACATCCTCGGGCATACCTGCAAGCTTAAATAATCCACAAACTTCATCCACATAGATTAGGTGCAAATCGGGATGCAGCGTTCCATCTCCTGTAAAGGGATTATCTAGCAGTTTCTCTATCATACCCGAAGGAATCTCAAAGCAAACATTTTCAATAGTTTTAGTAGGTTGAGGAGCAACTATTTGCTCTACTGGTCGGGGTGAAGATACCCCGAACAAGCCCCTCAAAGGATTATGAGCCATAGTAACAAGTGATAGTAAATTTCAGCACATTATATAAATTTTTTCCTTACCAAAGGCGCTTCACTCCCGGCAACGGTGCCAGAAAAGAGTCTTGATGACCCACAAGTGTAGGGGATCTATCGTAGTCATTTCTATAAGTAAGAGTGTCGAACCCAACAAGGAGCAGAAGGAAAGGATAGGCAGTTTTCAGTAAGGTATTTTCTGTAAGCACTGAAATTATCGGTAACAAATAGTTTTGTGATAAGATAATTGGTAGCAAGTGACAAATAGTAAAATTAAATAAAGTGCAGCAAGATGGCCCAATCCTTTTTGTAGCAAAGGACAAGCCTGAAAAAACTCTTATATGAAGGAAAGTGCCCCCGAGGACACATGGGAATTATCGTCAAGCTAGTTTTCATCACGTTCATATGATCCGCGTTCGTTACTTTGATAATTTGGTATGTGGGTGGACCGGTGCTTGGGTGCTGCTCTTACTTGGAAAAGCATCCCACTTATGATTAACCTCTATTGCAAGCATCCACAACTACAAAAGAAATATTAAGGTAAACCTAACCATAGCATGAAACATGTGGATCCAAATTAGCCCCTTACGAAGCAACGCATAAACTAGGGTTTAAGCTTCTGCCACTCTAGCAACCCATCATCTACTTATTACTTCCCAATGCCTTCCTATAGGCCCAAACAATGGTGAAGTGTCATGTAGTCGACGTTCACATGACACCACTAGAGGAAAGACAACATACATCTCATTAAAATATCGAACGAATACCAAATTCACATGACTACTTATAGCAAGACTTCTCCCATGTCCTCAGGAACAAACATAACTACTCACAAGACATATTATTGTTCATGATCAGAGGGGTATTAATATGCTTAATGGATCTGAATATATGATCTTCCACCAAGTAAACCAAGGAGCATCAACTACAAGGAGTAATCAACATTTCTAGCAACCTACAGGCACCAATCTGAGGTTTTGATACAAAGATTGGATACAAGAGATGAACTAGGGTTTGAGAGGAGATGGTGCTGGTGAAGATGTTGATGAAGATAACCCTCCCCAAGATGGGAGAGTTGTTGGTGATGACGGCGGTGATGATTTCCCCCTCCCGGAGGGAAGTATCCCCGACAGAATAGCTCCAAGGGAGCCCTAGGTTGGTTCCGCCTCGAGACGGCGGCGTCTGGTCCCGAAAGCCTCCTTATTATTTTTTCCAGGTCAAACCACCTCATATAGGAGAAGATGAGCATCGGGGGGTCACCGGCTGGCCCACGAGGCAGGGGCGCGCTCAGGGGGCGCCCCCACCCTCGTGGACAGGTGGTGGCCCCCCTGGCAGATCTCTTTCACCAGATATTTTTTATATTTTCTGAAACAGTGTTTCGTGGAGTTTCAGAGCTTTTTGAGTTGTGCAGAATAGGTCTCCAATGTTTGCTCCTTTTCCAGCCCAGAATTCCAGCTGCCGGCGTTCTCCCTCTTCATGTAAACCTTGTAAAATAAGAGATAAAAGGCATAAGTATTGTGACATAACGTGTAATAACAGCCCATAGTGCAATAAATATCAACATAAAAGCATGATGCAAAATGGACGTATCAATGGCCTTCTATGGGCCGTAGAATCAATGGGCCTTCTACGGGCCGTATGATCGATTGGCCAAACAACGAACCGTATTTTGGGTTGTAAACGGGCTAGAGTGGCAGCCGTCCGTTCATGGGCCGACCATAACGGGCCTTTAAGAGTCCGATGAGTATAACGGGCTTAATTCCATCGACAGGCATAATGGGTCGTTAATGGGCCGTTTTTATGACGCTACGAAAACGGCCCAATGGTTCAATGGGCCGCAAACGGGCCGACTTTAACCACAGGCTGAATTTGGACCACAAGCGAAAAAGGCAAGTAACGGATCGTAAGTTACCGAATGGTGCAAATCAGCCCAAGAATAAATGGGCCCTTAAAAGGCCGAAAGATAACACGGGCTGGGAATGACCCAATGGAGTAATGGGTCGTTAATGGGTATGAAGCAACATACTGTTCATTATGGGCCAGTTTCACTACGGACTGTTAATGGGCCAAGAGTTACAAAGGGCCTCATATGAGCCGAAAGACGTCATGGTTTGTACATGGGCCGGAAGTTACAACGGGCTTGAATCATATTGGATGGCCCAACTAAAGCTAGTGGGCCGAATTAGGAAAGGCCATAATGGGCCGTGAGTTATTGGGCCTGAATGGGCTATATGCGAGCACGCCGTTAGCAGGCTTTCGATGGGCCGTCCCATTATCCTTTGACCAAGTCAAACGGGCCAGCCTTTTGACCTGAATGGGCCCCTGTTGGGCTGTGCCACGTGTTGATGTAACATTGGCGCCTCCTGTCCATTGGTTGGTTGACATCTGTCCGCACGTGGAGCTGACACGTGGTTCCTTCGGCCAATGAGAATTTTACATGTGGAAAATTCCCATTGGTCCTCTCTGTTAGCAGGTTATCGGATCCAAAACCAGACCTGATAGCTTAACGGTGACCCTTTACGGTGGATACCACGTGTTGGTTACCCTTGACGAAAGCACTTCCATGACGCGCCATTTATTGTCATGGAAGTGAACACTTCCGTGATGATAATTTTGGTATTGTCATGGAACACTTATACGATAGCACATGTATGACTGTCTTGATTCTGTCATAAAATCATAATGGATGTACATGCATGACAGAAAACGTGACCTACTGTGACAAACACGTATTATCACGGAGGTGTTTTTTGAAGTGATATGTTGTTCTTTTGTAGATAAAGCAAATCACATCACACACGTACTAAACTAGGGAACTCGCGAGTGATGATTCATTAATCGCTGACAATTGTATACCAGCAAACATTTGCCCACAACATACACACCTTATTAGCAGGAATCGTGTGTGTTGTTATCGATCTTCCCATGCATTTGATTACTGATATGTTTGCCGTGTATCACACACATATTCTTAAGTTGAACCATTCATGTTGTTTTGGCTCATCGCAAATAGTTCATCCGAGTGAACTATATGCCTCTATCGCACACACCTTAATCTAGATTACCATTTTTATTGTGTTTCCTAATCGCAAATAGCTCATCTGAGTGAACTATATGCCGTATATCGCACACACCTTGATCTGGCTGACCGTTTCTGTTATGTTGCCCAATCGCAAGTAGTTCATCCGAGTGAGTCAAGTCCTTCATGGGCGATGGCCATGATGGGATAGACAAGGTTTCTTCTTCGTGGACCCTTCATGGGTGGAGCCCTCCGTGGACTAGCGCAGCCGTTACCCTTCGTGGGTTGAAGTCTCCATCGACGTGGATGTACGATAGCACCACCTATCGGAACCACGCCAAAAAGCTTCGCGTCTCCATTGCATTTTCTCTCTCCAAATCCTACCCTTTACCTTCATATGCAATGTTTTACTTTCCGCTGCTACACTCTTAGAATTGCATGTGTAGGTTGGTTGCTTGACTTGTTCTAGTTGCTAAAATCTGCCAACACTTAAAATTGGGAAACGACTAGATTTTTATTTGGTCAAGTAGTCTAATCACCCCCCCTCTAGACCTACTTCGATCCTACAAGTGGAATCAGAGCTTTGGTCTCCATTTGCCTTGATTTTCATAGCTTTGGTGATCATAGCCTTGGTTTCACAACCTAGGAGAGTATGGCGTCTAGCGAGGGAAGTTACCACTGTAGAGGTCCTTACTTTGATGGTACTAACTTTGCTAGTTGTATGCATAAGATGAAAATGCATATTCTTGGACATAACCCCGTCATTTGGGCTATTGTGCGAATTGGTTTGCAAGGTGAATACTTCAAGGATGGAAGAGAACTGGATCGTGAAGCGTCTGCGGAAGAATTAAAAATGCTGCAATACAATGCTCAAGTTTGTGATATCCTCTTCAACGGACTGTGCCCCAAAGAATTCTACAAAATCAGCCACCTTGAGAATGCAAATGAAATTTGGGATATTTGGTTGATATGCATGAAGGTATCGAGTCTGTCAAGGAATCCAAGTTGGATGTGCTTCAAAGTCAACTTGACAAGTTTGAGATGAAGGATGGTGAAGGAGTCACTGAGATGTACTCTAGGCTTCCTCTCATTACAAATGAGATTGCTGGCTTAGGAAGCGAAGATATGACCGAAAGATTCATCATCAAGAAGATCCTAAGAGCCTTGGATGGAAAGTATGATACAGTGTGCACCTTAATCCAAATGATGCCCAATTACAAAGATCTCAAGCCAACGGAAGTCATTGGTAGAATTGTTGCTCATGAGATGTCACTTAAGGATAAGGAAGAGCTTCATAACAAATCTAGTGGTGCTTAGAAAGCCTCATGTGACGCTCCTACAACATCAAGTGATAAACAAGTCTTCAATGAAGAATTGAGCTTAATGGTGAAGAACTTCAACAAGTTCTACAAGAATAGAAGCAAGGAAAGAAGTTCCGAGTCAAGGTCCTACAATGACAAAATATCTTCTAGTCGTGATCGCAATTGCTATAATTGTGGGAGACCCAGACACTACTCAAATGAGTGTATGGCTCCATACAAGAGAAAAGAAGATTCACCCAAAAGTAGAAGTAAAAGAGATGAATCACCACCAAGAGAGAGAAGAGATGATCGTTATGAACAAAGACCCTCTCGTAGAAGCAAGGATTATGAAAGGAAGGACAAATCATCAAGGAGCTATACAAGACGAAGACATCAAGCTCATGTTGGTGAATGGGTATCCGGTTCCAACTCTGTCAACTACTCCGAGAGAAGCTATCACTCTGACTCCGAAGATACTCAAGATGAAGGTGTTGCCGGAATTGCTCTTGTGTCATCCAACTCCTACGACATATTTGACTCACCAAATAAAGGAATTGGAAGATGCTTCATGGCTAAAGGCCGCAAGGTATCACACCCCGAGTATCTTGATTTCAATAGCGATGAAGATGATTTGCTAGGAGATGATGAATTACTTGTTGACTGTAATAGTGATGAAATCTATGATGAAATTGCTATTAATCATGCTAATCAAGATGAAACGAATGACAATCATAAGAAGGAGATTGAGCGTCTAACTAAAGAACTAAACACTCTTAAGTTAGCTCATGAAACTGCTTTGGAGGATCATCGAGAGCTTTTAAAGACTCATGAAAAGCTACGCTTTGAAAAGCTAAATTTAGAGCAAGAGCACAGGTTCTTAAAATCAATCAATGATGATATTCGAAAGAAAAGTTCTTCTTACATTGCCAAGTGTTTACTCTTGTCTACTTATAAGCCACAAGTAAAAGCTAGCAACAAAAACAATAAACATTCTTTTTCTAGTAGTAACAATAATTATGTTAAATCCAATATTGTTGCTGCTAGTAGTTCTCTTGATTCAACTATGGTTCTCTTATCCAAGTTACACTTGAGCAAGAAAATAGCTTATTGAAGGGAATCATAGAGAAAGGTGTTTACAAAAGCCTTGCCGGGAGTAAGGAATTTGAGGAAATTGTATGCAAGCAAGGAAGGCACCGGAAGAATCAAGGTGTTGGTTTTGAATGAAAGTTCAGTGCCAATGGAGTTGAGTGGGAAGAAGATCAATACTCCAAGATGAAGTTTTTTCCTCAACAAGAGAAGTATGACCCCACTTCTTTCAAGGGGACACAAACTCAAGATAATCTTCCACCACATGACCACAAGCTAAAGGGCAAGGACAAACTTCAAGAAGAGATTGATTCATTTGAAGAAGCTCCTAAAGTGTTGGTTAAGTGGGTTCCCAAGACTACTTCAAGTTCTACTTCATCAAGTACATCTACAACTCCCAGGATTCCCATCAAGTTGATGTGGGTCCCAAAGAAGAAGAACTAGAGAGGTCTTGAGGGTGACTCCGCCAACATACTTCACTCATATTAATTTTGGCAAGGACAAGTGCAGTCAACTTCCATATCTTGCACTAGTTCATGGAGTCACAAACCCTCTTGTTGGTAAGACAAGGGACAAGGTAGCATAATGATTTCCAGGACATCATCATATGTGTATTGCACTCTATGTCTATGGATATCCTTGTGTGTTCCTTATGGGACTAACCCATGTAGGTAGTGAAAGTGCAACTCACTCAAATGGATTGCTCCAAACAATCTACATCAACATTGAGCATCCACATCTTCAACATCTACATGAAGTCATCATCGACAAAACCCAAGGTTAGTTCATCCCTCCAAGGGGGGATATCACATCTAGGGGAGTTTTGCTCTAAGAATTGATCTAAAGCAACTCTAATGGTGTGAACACAACAATGCTTTATGTAAAATTGGTAACCCCACTTGTGCTTAAACGATGAGTATGACCTATGATCAAATGTTCTCATTTGGCTCCTAAGTTAATATACTCATATATAGATGACCTAGTCATCGCCAATTGCTTGATAGATGCTAGAGTGTTTGTGCATGCTTTGCCACATGTTATTTGCCATCTTATTGTGTGAGCATCTTGGTTGCATATTTTTCTCCATTCAAGAACATCCATTTGTTGCTTTGATTGTTTGGCTTTTCTCTTTTTGCCAAATGGATGGACAAGAATGCCTAAGGTCTCCCTCCAGCTATCTATTTTTTTCTCGTCTCAAACCCTATTCATGCTACATCACAAAGTTTGAACAAGTCAAATTCTGACCCTCCAGGTGAGGAGCACTCGGATCCACCGATCCGTCAAGGGATTAAACCTCCAAAACCTCTTAATGCATCTCGGTCATACCAACTCACCCCTCCCGGTCTCACCGAATTCATTAAGTTGATCTTGGTTTGTCATCTCGGTGCACTGATCAGAACAATCCGGTCACACCGAGTTGCAGTAACTGCCAGCAGTTTTGCATCTCGGTGCCACCGTGCCGTTCCACCCGGTCACACTGACAACGTCTGGGTATATATACTCTACGTACCCTTACGATTGGGACTTTCCTAAAACCGCACGAGTCCCGACCCCAACACTGCCGCCCCTGGTCTCCGGATCATCGTCATCGTTGCCAGTGCCTCCTGCCGCTGGTCTCCATCACTGTCAACGGAATCTCCACCGCCGTTGTCGCCATAGCGAGTTCATAGCCAAGTTAGGGTATGAAGTCGACCCCTTTATGCGCTCTATTGTTTCGATTCTTGCACAAAGATCATTGCCATTACTCTTACCATGTATCAGATTATTCTATCCACCCAAAGAATTCCTTAGAATAGATTTGATGCGAAAACTTAGCGTTAGGCTTCCGCCGAACTCATCTCGGACCGACCGATCTGAGGATCTCGGTCACATCGATTTGGCCCTAGCCATTGCACATGTACAACTCGATCTGACCGAAATGTACGAATTGGTGCGACCAAAATCACTTTGTCTGTGAAACCCTAGCATCTCGGAGTCACCAAACTGCATTTTGGTTTAACTAAAACTGTATGTTTAGACTCTGTCTATGCTTCGGTGTCACCGAGTTTGTCAAATCGGTAACTCCGAAATGCTTTCCGCAGAAAACTAAAGTTAAGTTTTGTCTCAATATTTTTGCAAAATAGCTGTTCTTTGTGATGCCCATCCACTCTATCTATCACTGGTGCAACGATGTGCTATACAAACGGTTTTTAACCCCTTTCCGCGACGACGTTTGGAACCGTCGCCAAGTGAGCGTGGGCGATAGGGGGGGGTCTTTCCCACACAACCCAGAAACTGTCGGGGATAGGCCCTCCTGGCACAGGCTGGGGCAAAATGAGCTCGTGTGCGATCCGGCGAGGCATCAAAACTCAATCGTTTCCGTTCATATGTATATCCCACACAGCGAATCCCAAAAAACATTTCCGTTCGTATGCATATAACACACTGTTTTTTGTGTGGAAACGTTTGTGCAAGGTGTCCTAACACAAACGGTTCTCTGCTGGAAGCCGTGTGTGATTGTTAGTTGATCAAACACGCCTACTTTCTAGAAACCATGTGGGTTCTTTGAGTTCATTGCCCACGGTGTTGTGTGAGTAACCGTCTGCAATAGAAAACCCCAATAAGCAGGGTAATTAGCCTATTATTGATAATCCATGTACTAATGAAATTGATATTTCTTATAAAACACACCAGATATTTCATATCCGTATAACAACAACCAGGATTTCATAAACGAATTACATCAGATAGCTTCGGCACTCAGTTACACCATTACACAACAACACCAAGTTTCACATGCAACATCGAAAACCTTTGGAAAGTAGCATCATACACGGTAAATAGACAGATGAATCTCATCTGGGAAACTGCAGAAGCGGAAGGGAAATATTGAGCCTTCAGTGATGTTGAATGTTCTTGCAACTTTAGGCCAGTGGCTATGGATAATTGCCGGCCCAACCTTCGTCCTCTTCTAGAATACTTCAATATTGTATCGTGGGTGTTGAAGGAGTACCGTCCTCGCCTCTTGACCATGCAGGTGGTCTGAGAGGTAATCATCGGTGAACTGCTTTGAAAAGTAATGAAAACAAAGATATGCATATATCGATGTTATAGATTTTGAAATGTCGCAAGGGGTAAAACAAGGTAAAAGAGGTAGTACCATCCTATAGTTGACTGATGTCTTGTTCATTGTGCAAACAAAGATCTTGCTGTTATTCGTCGCAAGTTTCTTCATCCTAACAATCTTTCTGAGTTTCTTGACTTGACTGATATTCATGGATATCTCATTTCCCCATGTGCAAAATGGGTCGAACAGTCGGTCTAAGCCTCTGACAGCAGGACCTACATGTGCAAGACCAAATTGTAAGAAACCTAAATATTAGAATGATTTCTGCAACTGCACAATAATGTGCTATTAGTGAAAGGACCATGCATGAGCAAACCTCGATGGTAAACCACAGTGTCTCCCATTGTTTCCCTGAAACACACATAAGGAAGATCTTGATCAGGTTAACTGAGAGTTGCCATACTATCAGTAGAATATGTATTAAGGACAACCAAATTCAATTTATTTCACATGCATAACAATACAAAATTGTACACACAACAAATGAAAATCAATTGCAGAATTGAACCAAACAGTTAAATGGACAACCGACCAAATGAACGAAAACAGTTAACTGAGCACGACATTGCAGAATAGAAACATGTACTAGAAGATATGACAGTTAAGAAACCAAAGAATGCTTGAGAACAGTACTTCGAAATGTAGCAATTGTCGGACCAAACTGTTAACTGAACATTATATTTCAGAGGACCAAACTGTTAATTGAACATTACATTTCAGAGGACCAAACTATTAACTGAAGATCAGATTGCATATTAACATTACAGAGGACAAATCACTAGAAGGCACTGGCGATGGCCTCGAGAAAACAACACAAACTGTATTTTAAAGTAGACAACCGCATGGCAGTGTCGACGGTGGCCTCGAAGACGAGGTGCTCCTCCAGGATCTGGCGGTCGGCACACATGGCAGCCATAGCGACCTTATGCGCGTGTGAGGCCGCGATATGCTTCTCCGTTGGCAGATGCTACTGAGCACCACATTATATTGTGTGCGAAATGGATGTGGGCGACGCTTAATTGGACGAGGGGGACAGTGATTTCGGCGGAACATGTCGCGCCGTCGGTCGGGGCATGTGGGACGGGGAAGGAGTAGGATGGCGTGGGTGGGGTGTGGATTACCTGACCATATCGATGAGGCCGCGCAACAAGAAGAAGGGTTGGCGGTGAGGAGGCCCCGCAACAAGAAGAAGGGTCGCTGACGAGGAGGCGGCGCTGGAAGAAGAAGGGTCGCCGGCGAGGAGGCGGCGCTGCAAGAGAAGGGTAGCCGACGAGGATGCAATGCAGCAAGAAGAAGGGTCACCGACAAGGAGGCTGAGCTGCCAGTAAGCAGCAAAGAAGGTTTGGACTTAGAAAGCAAGGAGGAACAATGGAAATGTAGCTTTTGGTGGGAGGGAGGGGGCGGGGAGATAGATATTTCCGCGGTGGCAGAAAAATTTCGCTTGGTGCCACGATAAACTGGTACGCAAGTGTGGTTCAAGCGGGGGTGGCAGACTGTAGATGACGAAGCTTCATGCGTAAGCCATACAAGATGGTGCGCCAAAATATTTTATATCGCATCCCACACGATTCTTTCTAGTAAACAGTTTGTGGTATACCAGATTTTTTTCATTATGTTTTGAAAGACAAAATGGTGTTACAGAGGGAAATGATAGTGTTTGAATTTCTAGAACATTTATGTACGATGAACATGCAACTACATGAGTGTCGTATTTAAATTTGGAATTATTCCGGGTTCGTTTCACATTTTTATGCATTAATTGAGTTTCTAGGCATTTAATGTGCCTAATTCAAATTTGAACTACAAGCACATGCTCTAGTGCATCAAAGTTTGTTAAAAAATCAAATGTTTGTATTTGGGTGAATTTATAAGTCCCATGCAAGAAATGGGAATGAAATTCAAACATCTGGGTATCGTGGCTTGGCCGGGAACATTGAGAAACTTGGTTTTTAAATTCCTAGAAATTCAAAACTCGCCTGAAAATCATGAAACTTGGCATGGTGTCATTTCATGGCACCAACATGCTATGGAAAAAAATTGGCCACATTTGGACAAGTTTTTGGTATAAGCTTCTTGCAAACCAGAGCTTCTCTCGAGAAGACTCGTGGTTCCTGAGGGGGGACGTGTCACCTTTGTGTGCGAAATGATATACGCTGCCTCCCCCCCCTTGATTTTTTACAGAGGCAGCATAGAACCATGTGAGTGTCGTGTTAAAATTTGGAATTTTTCTGTGTTCGTTTGGATTTTCTTATACATTGATTGAATTTCTGGTCATTTAGAGTACGTAATTAAAATTTGAACTACAAGCACATGCTCCAGTGCACCAAAGTGTAGATAATGATCATGCCTAGATATTCTCATAACTATGCACTTTTGTATCAATTGCTCGACAGTAATTTGTTCACCCACCGTATAATTCTGCTATCATGAGAGAAGCCACTAGTGAAACCTATGGCCCCCGGGTCTATTCTCAACATATTAATCTACAATCTACTTTACTTTGTGTTATTTACTTTCTGTTATTATATCCAAAAATACCAAAAATATCAAACTATCCTACCTATCAGATCTCACTTTCGTAAGTGACCGTAAAGGGATTGACAACCCCTTATCATGTTGGCTGCGAAGTTCTTATTTGTTTGTGCAGGTGCGAGGGACTCGTGCGTGGTCTCCTACTGGATTGATACCTTGGTTCTCAAAAACTGAGGGAAATACTTACACTACTGTGCTGCATCACCCTTTCCTCTTCGAGGGAATACAACGCAAGCTCGAGAAGTAGCAAGAAGAATTTCGCGCTATTGCCGGGGAGGCTTACGCAAAAGTCATATACCAAGTACCTATCCCAAACCCTTATCCTTCGCATTACCTTTATTTCCTCTCGTTTTCCTCTCCCCCACTTCACCCTTGCCGTTTTATTTGCCCTTCTTTTTTCCGTGTGTTTACCGTTCGCTTGCTTCTTGTTTGCTTATTTTGATGAATCTATGAGTAGTATTGGGGAGTATGAATCATTGAAAAGTCGGAATACAGTAGGTTTAACACCAATATAAACAAAGAATGAGTTCATTGCAGTACTTTTGAGTGGTGGTTTGTTTTCTTATACTAACGGAGCTCACGAGATTTTTGGCTAAGTTTTGTGTTGTGAAGTTTTCAAGTTTTGCGTATGGCTTTGATGGACCATGGAACAAAGAGTGGCAAGATCCTAATCTTGGGGATGCCCAAGGCACCCCAAGGTAAAATTCAAGGACAAGCAAAAGCCTAAGCTTGGGGATGCCCCGGGAAGGCATCCCCTCTTTTGTCTTCATCTATCGGTAACTATACTTGGGACTATATTTTTATTCACCACAAGATATGTGTTTTGCTTGGAGCGTTATGTATGATTTGAGTCTTTGCTTGTTATTTTGCCACAATCATCCTTGCTGGATGCACCTTTTGAGAGAGATAAATATGGTCTAGAATTTGTTAGAATACTCTATGTGCTTCACTTATATCTTTTGAGCTAGATAGTTATGCTCTAGTGCTTCAATTATATCTTTTAGAGCACGGTGGTGATTTTATTTTGTAGAAATTGTTGATCTCTCATGCTTCACTTATATCCTTTTGAGAGTCTTTTAGAACAGCATGGTAATGTGCTTTGGTTATAAAACTAGTCCTAATATGATAGGCATCCAAGATGAATATAGTAAAAACTTTCATATAAAGTGCATTGAATATGATGAGAAGTTTGATACTTGATGATTGTTTTGAGATATGAGGATGGTGATATTAGAGTCATTCTAGTGGAGTAATTATGAATTTGATAAATACTTGTGTTAAAGTTTGTTATTCCCGTAGCATGCATGTATGGTGAACCGTTATGTGACGAAGTTAGAGCATGAGGTATTTATTGAGTGTCAACCTTTGTGTGGAGGTCGGGGGCGCGCGATGGTTAACTCCTACCAACCTCCCCCCTAGGAGCATGCATTGATTTCTTTGTTTTAATAACTCGTAAATTTTTGTAATAAGTACATGAGTTCTTTATGACTAATGTCGAGTCCATGGATTATTCGCACTCTCACCCTTCCATCATTGCTAGCCTCTCTTGTACCGCGCAACTTTTGCCTATACCATACACCCACCATATACCTTCCTCAAAACAGCCACCATACCTACCTATCATGGCATTTCCATAGCCATTTCGATATATATTTCCATGCAACTTTCCACCTTTTCGTTCATATGACACGCTTCATATTATCATATAGCCATGCATGATCATGTAGTTGACATCGTATTTGTGGCAAAGCCACCATCACAATTCATTTAGACATGTCACTCTTGATTCATTGCACATCCCGGTATACCGCCGGAGGCATTTATATAGAGTCATATTTTGTACTAGCTTCGAGTTGTAATCTTTGAGTTGTAAGTCAATAAAAGTGTGATGATCTTCATTATTAGAGCATTGTCTCATGTGAGGAATGGCCAACAAAAAGAGATGGCCCAGAAAAACGAGAGGGGCTAAAAAGAAGAAGAAGAGAAAGCCACTCCAAAAAAATGAGAGAAAAGAGAGAAGGGACAATGCTACTATCCTTTTCCACACTTGTGTTTCAAAGTAGCACCATGATCTTCATGATAGAGAATCTCTTGTTTTGTCACTTTCATATACTAGTGGGAATTTTCATTATAGAACTTGGCTTGTATGTTCCAACGATGGGCTTCCTCAAATGGCCTAGGTCTTCATGAGCAAGCAAGTTGGATGCACACCCACTTAGTTTCTTTTTATGAGGTTTCGTACACTTATAGCTCTAGTGCATCTGTTGCATGGCAATCCTTACTCACTCGCATTGATATCTATTAATGGGCATCTCCATAGCCCATTGATACGCCTAGTCGATGTGAGGCTATCTTCCTCCTTTTTGTCTTCTCCACAACCAACATTCTATTCCACCTATAGTGCTATATCCATGGCTCACGCTCATGTATCGCGTGAAAGTTGAAAGGTTATAAAAAATTGAGTATGAAAACAATTGCTTGGCTGAAACCGGGGTTGTGCATGATATGAATATTTTGTGTGATGAAGAGGGAGCATAGGCAGACTATATGACTTTGTAGGGATAACTTTCTTTGGCCATGTTATTTTGAGAAGACATGATTGTTTTGTTAGTATGCTTGAAGTATTATTATTTCTTATGTCAATATAGACTTCTATCTTGAATCTTTCGGATCTGAACATTCATGCCACAATAAAGAAATTACATTGAAATTTATGTTGGTTAGCATTCCACATCAAAAATTCTGTTTTAATCATTAACCTACTCGAGGACGAGCAGGAATTAAGCTTGGGGATGCTTGAGACGTCTCCAACGTATCTATAATTTTTGATTGTTCCATGCTATTATATATTATGTTTTGGATGTTTAATGGGCTTTATTATACACTTTTATATTATTTTTGGGACTAACCTATTAACCCAAAGGCCTAGTGCAGATTGCTATTTTTTTGCCTATTTCAGGGTTTTGCAGAAAAGGAATATCAAACGGAGTCCAAACGGAATGAAACCTTTGCGAGAGTTATTTTTGGAACGATATCAACACAGTAGACTTGGAGTACACGCGAGGGAATGAAGGAGGCGACCACGAGGGTCCAGGGCACGCCCCCTCCTACAGGGCGCGCCCCCACCCTCGTGGGCCCCTCTGGCTCCCCCGATGCCCTCCTTCCTCCTATATATACCCATGTACCCTAAAAACATCGAGGCAACAAACAAAACCTAATTCCACCGCCGCAACCTTCTGTTCCCGTGAGATCCCATCCTGGGGCCTGTTGCGGAGCTCCGCCGGAGGGGGGATCTTCCACTGAGTGCTTCTACATCAACACCATTGCCTCACCATGAATTGTGAGTAGTTTACCACAGAACTTCGGGACCACAGTTATTAGTAGATGGCTTCTTCTCTCTTTTTGGATCTCAATACCAAGTTCTCCTCAGTCTTCGAGGAGATCTATTCAATGTAATCTTTTTGCGGTGTGTTTGTCGTGATCCGATGAATTGTGGGTTTATGATCAAGATTATCTATGAGAAATATTTGGTTCTTTTCTGAATTCTTTTGTGTAAGATTATAATATCCTTGCAAGTCTCATCGAATTATTGGTTTGGTTTGGCCTACTAGATCTATAGTTCTTGCCATGGGAGAAGTGCTTGGCTTTGGGTTCAATCTTGCGGTGTCCTTTCCCAGTGACAGCAGGGGCAGCAAGGCACGTATTGTATTGTTGCCATCGAGGATAAATAGATGGGGTTTATATCATATTGCTTGAGTTTATCCCTCTACATCATGTCATCTTGCTTAAAGCATTACTCTGTTCTTATGAACTTAATAATCTATATGCATGCTAGATAGCGGTCGATGTGTGGAGTAATAGTAGTAGATGCAGAATCGTTTCGGTCTACTTGTCAGGGACGTGATGCCTATATATAATGATCATGCCTAGATATTCTCATAACTATCCACTTTTCTATCAATCGCTCGACAATAATTTGTTCACCCACCATAGAATTCTGCTATCATGAGAGAAGCCACTAGTGAAACCTATGGCCCCCGGGTCTATTCTCAACATATTAATCTACAATCTACTTTACTTTGTGTTATTTACTTTCTGTTCTTATATCCAAAAATACCAAAAATATCAAACTATCCTATCTACCAGATCTCACTTTCGTAAGTGACCGTAAAGGGATTGACAACCCCTTATCACATTGGCTGCAAAGTTCTTATTTGTTTGTGCAGGTGTGAGGGACTCGCGCGTGGTCTCCTACTGGAGTGATACCTTGGTTCTCAAAAACTGAGGGAAATACTTATGCTACTATGCTGCATCACGCTTTCCTCTTCGAGGGAATACAACACAAGCTCGAGAAGTAGCACCTGTCCATTGCCACAAAAGGATTGGGCTATCTTGTTGCATATTGTTTGCCGTTACCGTTACTTGCTCATTACAAATTATCTTCCTATCAAACTATATGCTACTTACAATTTCAGTGCTTGCAGGCATTACCTTGCTTAAAACCACTTGTCATTTTCTTCTGTTCCTCGTTGGGTTCGACACTCTTACTTATCGAAAGGACTACGATTGATCCCCTATACTTGTGGGTCATCACAGACGCAAGGGAACGCTGATGGATGACTTGTTTGTTTTTGTGGATGAGGAGTTGAGGAGGAATGTGCAGTCATCTTAGAGTAGTAGTATTTATAACCGAGTACTAATACACTCCTAAGTGGGAAACCGTTTAGGTTTTGATCGGTGTGAACAGGTTTACAATTAAATATAGCGTGGTAGTAATTTGGAATGTGACGGGACAGAGGCTCAAAATTTATTAATGGTTCTATAATTTCTAAGTGCGACACTATTCCCGGATGACGTAACGTGGGAACGCTTTCTCGGCCGCGTACGTGGCGTTAGCACCATAGGGTGCACCGCAATAGGCAATGTCAGCACACGTCTTGTACCAACAACCGTGCGCACTCGTTATTACCATCGCGCATGCTTCTTTTATTTAGAATGTGTGCCCGTCTAGCGCACACACTTTGACCTGTCTAACTGTTTCTGTTTGTTGTGGTTAATTGCAAACAATTCATCCGTGTGAAGTGTATGCCATCAATCACACACACTTTGATCTGGCTGACCGTTTCTGTTATGTTGCCTAATCACAAACAGTTAATCCTTCTGAAGTGTTTGCCCTCAATCGCACACACCTTTATCTAGTTGCCCATTTCTATTGTTCCTCCTTATCAGAAACAGTAAATCCGAGTGAATTGTATGCCGCATATCGCACATGCTTTCATCTGGCTGCCTGTTTCTATTCTTCTTCCTCATCACAAACAATTTATTGAACTGAACTGTATGCCCTGCATCGCACACGCAACTAAAATCGGAACCGTGTTTGATGCATCCGTCATCAAAAACAGTTTGCACCTTTTTTGACGTTTTTTATATCACCGTTTGCGATTAATGCATCGCACACAGTTTCTTCAAAGGGTCTCTGGTCACAGTGTCGCGTTAGCAGCATCCTGCAGTAGTGTATACCCAACAATTCACATGGTCAGTTTCAGCTATCTCAGAGGGAAGTGACAGTCAGAACAGGTGAGAGGAGCAGATGAACCTTAGTGAGGGCACTAGTCCCTCCAACATCAGCTATGATGAAGGAAGCAGAAGCATTCCAAGGAACTTGCCTAAGGCCGCTTCCAAACAAAGGAAGAAGAGAACTTCATATTCTGAGGATGAATATTTTGTTGCTAAGGAAGTCACCTCAAAGAAGAAGGTACTCGGGAAGGAGTATGTTGCTGCTGGTGCAACAAAGCCTGGTCAATCCAAGAAAGCTCCTGCCAAGAGGATTCCAATGTCAAAAGCCAGAGCCTCAACCCAAGAAACTATGGAGTTCACTCTTGAACTAAGAGAAGATGAGACTGCTGGAGGAAATAAAAGGAAGGAGAGAGTCAAGAAGACTACAACAAGAGTCATTGGAAGACCATTCATGAGGGAAAATAATGATGATGATGAAGAGGAGGAAGAGCCTACTGCACCTCCTGCCAAGACCCAAAAGATGATGGGGGATGCCATCAAGACTGGGGTTACTCTATCAAATCCCAAGTCTGGCCCCAAGTCTTCAGCTCAAGCTCCTAAACCATCTGCACCAAAGAGATCAACAAGGAACATACCTGCTACTGAGAAGAACAAGGCCCAAGTGCCAGAAGTTCAAGAAGAAGCTCAAGATCAAGTTCATGAAGAAGACGAGGAAGATGATGACGAGTCTCTATTTCTCAAGAAACTCAAGCCCAAGACCCCAGATCATAATGATGATCATCTAGTGGTAGAAAATATGAAGTTGAGAAAGGATGTTGGTCTGAGACCATGGAGAAAGACTAATCATTATGCCAGCAGGAGGAGGACTCCTGTTGACTATAGGTTCCACACCAGAGAGCAACAAGATTTCTATGAGACCGTCCTTTTTAACAAGAATCCCATAGTGTGTGACATGGATTGGGTTGACTGGAAGTACATTGATAACAATGCAGATCACTTTCCCCATGTGCATGAGAGCTTCAAGATGAATGGTGGTGACAAGTTTGTTGGTCAGAAGTTGACTAAATGGAATGATGAAATGATAATGCAATTCTACTAAATTGCTCACTTCTATTCTAATGGAAAGATTGTCTGGATGACTGAAGGTACAAGGTATCAATCTACTGTCTCAGAATGGGCCAAGTTGATCAATGCCCCCAAAGAAAGTGATGATGATCTAGATGTGTACAATAAGCCTAGGCACGATCATAACTCCATGGCTAATATGTACAATACCATTCCAGATGCAGCCATAGAGACACACAAGTTTGGCTCCATAGACTATGTGCTTGCACGACTGAACACCATCAACACTATTTTGAGGCACACTGTGTTGCCCAAGCCTGGAGATCAGAGGATGATTAGTGGTCACTCAATCAATTTGCTTCATTTGTATGATGTGCCACAAAAATTCAAAGTCATGAGCGTGATTGTTGAAACAGTGAAGAGAAATGCAACTGATCAGAAGAGATCTTGTGGATATGCCCCACACATTCAGATGTTGATCAATTCCAAGGTAGGAACCGGGACATATCTGCTTGACAAGAAGCATTTAACTCTTAGGCTAGAATTCGAGGACAATGAGGTTGTCATTGATGCATCACATCCTACTTCTGTTAAGGGCCAAGAGAAAATTGAGAAGGCAAAGGCAGCCAAGGCAACAAAAGCAGCAAGTGCTTCTGGAACAATCCCTGCAAATCTCAAGACCAAGCAATATCAACTCAGTTATCTGCTTGAGGCTACCATGAGGATTGGGAAGAGCCTGGCCTGCTTGACTCAGAATCAAGAAAGTCTTGAGAGGATCATCGAGACAAGCATGATCTAGATGTGAAGGTCACAGAGATCCAGACCACTATGGAGAAGCTCCAGGAAGAAGCTGAGGACAGGAATGACAGACCAACCACTGATGATTTTCAGAGAGTTCCAAGAGGACCAAGATCATCAGCTGTGCCAGTTGTCGAGCCCAGGACTACACTTTCATCACCTGCAACCACTTCCACTGTTGTACCTCCAGTGTCAACTCCTCCAGCTCCTCCGACATCTTCTGAAGCATTTGCAGATGCTCTCATCTCCACGCCGTCTATGCACAGCGGAGTGACAATCCAGAAGACCCCTTCAGGAGCTCCCGAAGATCGTGCCTAGAGTGTGTCACATCCCTAGTTAGCACTTGCTTTAGTACCTAGCTAGAGTGTGCATCATGTTTACTTTCAAAGAAACTGGAAATGGGATTAACAGAAACCCCAGCACCCCTCTTCTAACAACTAGGGTTTGATAAAATATTTTCCAATGTACCCAAAATGCCCTTAAAAAATGTTCATCATTTCTGCCTTGTTCTCAAACCTTTGCTAAAAATGGTGCACAATTTTCTAGGACACTCAAGGGCTTTGGATTAAATCATATGGTATTTGTATTTGGGCATTTAAATACTTTTAAATATTTTAAATGCTCAAATAATCATGAACTATAATGTTTCCTACTGTTCATATTATATACAGTGGGCATGACAAGTTTCATGAGTTATAAAAATGTTTTGGCATTTTTATTAATTAAACAAAGATGCAAAACAAATGAAACAGAAAAGAAAATAGGAAAAGGAAAATAGGAAGAAGCACTTACCTCGGGCCCAGCCCTGTAGCAGGCCGGCCCAGCCCACCAGCCCTCCTCTGTCGTCTTCCTCCTCGCGCCAGAAGGACGCGCGCGTGGCCGCCGCGCGCCGGCACGCGCCCGGCCACCTCCAGGCTGCCTGCCTGCCTCCCCGATGGCCTGGATGACTCCACGAGTCGACACGCAGCTGCCCCGACCGCTCTCACTTCTCCCCCTCGTCTCCATCGCCCTCCCCTGGCTCTCTCCTCCTCCATCACCGAGCCGCCGTCGCCGCCGCTCGCCGTAGCCGCACTTAGAGCCACCCCCTCGCCCCGTGAGTGTGTCCAGAAGATCCGTCGCGTCGTCCTCTTCCTCCTCGCTGAGCCACGAGCCGCCGGAAGCCCTGCAACGCCTCCACGCCGTCGTCCCCTTCCTCGGATCACCGGAGCACCTCGCCGCCGTTACGAAGCTACAGCGCGTCCCCGACCCCTCCGTCGAGCTCGTTAGCTCCGCAGTGAGCTTCTACGTCGAACCCCTCCTTCCTCCGTTCCTTTTGCGCCGTGTAGCCGCCGCTCTGTTGATCACCGAACACACCGCCGCCGTGCTCACCGCCGGTGATGCTCCGGTGACCATTTGGTCACTGGCACCCGTCCATCACACTCACCACAGCGCGTAGATGCGATAGGTGCTACGCACGCATCGCCTAGGCCCCTGCAGCTGCATCTCCACACACGCCCGACGCCGGTCGCCGCCGTCGAGCTTGTTGCCGTCGTCTCTGGACACCCCAGGTCCGGCGACCACCACCATCCGACGCGCAAGGGCAAGAGCTTTCCAACGCGCCTAGCCGCAGCTCGAGTCGTGCCCCGTAGACGATTTCCGAAGCACGCCGCCGTACTTGGCCTCGCCGGCGTCACGTCGCCGGCGGGTTTGACCTGTTTGACCAGGGGGTTAACTACCCCTGGGTCACTGACGTGTGGGCCACCTTTTGCTAATTAGTTAGTTTAATTAAGTTTCTATTAGTTTAATTAGTTAATTAGTTTAGTCACTCACCGTGGGCCCAGGCCCCACTGACAGTTAATTAGTTTTAGTTTAACTCTAATTAACTTAGTTAATTAGCTGTGACACTGACATGCAGGGCCCACATGTCATGTTTGACTTGGACTAGCTCCTGTTGACTGACTGACGTCAGCATGATGTCATGCTGACGCAGTAAAGGTCTTTCTGGGATTTTTAGATTAATTTAATTCAGGAAATTCCAGAAAATACCCAAAACTTCTAAAAATCATATAAAATCAACCATAGCTCAGATGGAAAAGATTTATATATAAAAAATGATCAGAAAAATCCAATCTTTCCAATGGCACTGGTTTCTGGCATGTTTGAACAAGTTAACTTGCTGTATACATCAAAAAACATGATAATGCACTTATTTAAATAATAGTTTGAACTCCAATTTGAATCTTTGATTCAAATAGGTTCAAACCCTTCTGGTTTTAGTTGCATTAGCCAACACACATGCATCTTGCCATGTCATGAGCATGCATCATATTGCTGCATTTGTTTGTTAATGATTGTATCGTCGGTATTCTCTGTGTTAGGTCCTGCTCCTGAGGATACTGCTGCGTATCCAGTTGAAGAGAAGTACCCGACAACTACCTTGTCAGGCAAGCAATCATTGATCATTCCGATACAAACCCAATCTTCTCGCTCCTGCTCTCTTTTACTGCATTAAGGCAACATCGTGTGAACTGCTACTTGCTGCGGTAGTTGAACCCTATCCCTTGCATGACCTGTCATTGCCACAGTAAATAGTTGAAACCCACTAGCATGTGTAGGAGTTGATTGAGCCATGTGATGTGTGATCCACCATGCTATTTGTTTATGTTGCCTGCTATGCTTAGAGTTGTGTCTGGTCTGGTTCATCTGGGTGATGGATCAGAGTGAAATGATCATACCGATAAAGAGAAGGAAGTGTGGAATACGCTTGGTAAAGGTATCGATGAAAGGCCATGTAGGAGTACATGGTGGGTTGTTTCATTGGAATCGTCCTTAGGACCCGAGATCTGTATGTGTGGTTCAAGTTACAGCTACTACCACACATTGGGATCCTTAATTGACCCTCTCGGCTTATTAATTACCCTTGATCTCTGTCCAGGAGTTGCAACTAGTTTCTGGTGTTTATAGCTAACTGGAGGTCGTGCACAACGCTGACCCTCGGGGTGGGTTGTGATGCGACAGGTACGTGGCACGGTGTACCGGTTGCCCGTTTGGTGACTCGGGAACCCTGTACACATCGTTTGGGGCCGTGAGCGACACCCCGGCCGGATCTCCCCACGGATGGAACCCAAATAGGCCATAAACCTGGATGAGAGACTTGAGTAGTTAGTCAGGTCGTGGCCGACACCCCCGCTGGGCTTCCGCTTGAAGGTTGCCGAGTACACGCCGAGTAAACGGCGATAAGTGGTGAAAGCGTGTGTGAAGAGGTACACCCCTGCAGGGTTATCAAACTATTCGAATAGCCGTTGTTCGCGGTACGGACTACTTGGTTACTCTTACAGTTCATAGACAAGTTGATGGATACTACTAAAAGCCTCAAGATAAGTGTGAGTGTCGTGGATGGCCCTTCCGTAGGATGACGGAAGAGGATCCTCGGTAGTGTATTGATGTGGTGAGTAGAGGACTCGTGTTCGTAATAACATCTTGCAATCCGTTGAGAGTTGTAGTATAGGTTAGCCAAGGTCAAAGCTGGCATTCTGCTATGAACTCCACTACCCCCATTTGATAATGTTGCATGTATGATAGGTTCTGTGGTAAGACTTGCTGAGTACCTTTGTACTCATGTTTGCTTAATAACTGTTGCAGAGGAGAACCCTGCCCCTGCTGATGGGTTCTACATAGACGTTGACGTCGACAAGTAGCTTGACACCCAGACGGAGATCTGGAGCTTGTGAAGGGCCTTGTGGATAGTCAGGCTACACCAAGCCTGTTTTATTTTCTAAGTTGTCTGTACTCAGACATGTAGCTTCCGCTTGTGCTTGTATGACTGTATGACTTGAGTGTTGGGTCATGTGACCCCTACCTGTATGGATATGTTATGTATGGCTCTTGGAGCCTTTTAAATAAAGTACTTTGAGTCATAGAGTTATGTTGTGATGCAATGTTGTATTTGCACATATTGAGCATATTGCGTGTATGTTTGAAATGCTTGGTATGTGTGGGATCCGACACCTAGTTGTTTTCCTTTGGTAGCCTACCTTACAGGGAAATGCCTCCTAGTGATTCCAATGAGCCTTGGTAGCTTGCTACTGCTCGGAGCACGTAGGCTAGCCGGCATGTGTCCTTCTTCGTTCCTGTGTCTGTCCCTTAGGGGAAATGTCACGCGTTGTTCCTTTAAGTCCATGTAGCTTGCTACGACTTGGGTTCATACGTTGATGACCGACATGTTCGTTGCTGGGTCATGGATGCCTGTCTCTGTAATTTAGTGCCACTTTTGGTTTATAACTAGCCATGTCGGCCCGGGTTCTCTGTCATATGGATGCTAGCGACACTGTCTTATACATGTGCCAAAATGTGCAAACGGTCCCGGGCCAGGTAAGGTGGCACCCGTGGGGTTACCGTGCGTGAGGCCGCAAAGTGATATGACGTGTTACAGCTAGATCGGTGTGACTTAGGATCGGGGTCCTGACAGAGTGGCATATAACACTATGCATTTTCAAGCTTTTTGGTAACTTGTTTACAAAGGGGGAGAAAGTGTATAGATCATTAGGCTTCGATAAAGAGAGTCTTTTGCCTCTTTTGTTGCTTTTCTTTCTTGCTACTTGGTTTGTTTGGTTATTGCTAGCCCTGCTACGGTTTGCTTATGCTCGTGATATACTTGTGTGGTTGATCATACTATGCTTAATGTGTGCTTGCATGATTGTGTATGATCATTCACTTGTTTGTTTTGGTGATGAGTGCATGTTGTTTAAATTTTATCATATTTGAGCGCTCCACCAAGATGTATGTGACATGGAAGAGTGACCCATCACTACAAAAAACACTTCTGTGATAATATGTATTTGTCATAGTAGGTCACATTTTCTGTCATGCATGTACATCCATGACGATTTTATGACAGAATCAAGATAGTCATACCTGTGCTGTCGCAGAAGTGTTCCATGACAATACCAAAATTATCATCACGGAAGTGTTCACTTCCATGACGATAAATGGCGTGTCATGGAAGTGCTTTCGTCAAGGGTAACCGACACGTGACATCCATCGTAACGGGTCCGGCTTTGGATCCGATAACCCGTTAACAGCCCAAACCAATGGGGATTTTCCATGTGGAAAATTCTCATTCGCCGGATGATCCACATGTCAGCTCGGCATTGGGTCAGATAGGCGCCTATGATATATCGACACGTGCGACGGCCCAACACTGGCCCATTTAGCTTACAAAGGCCGGCCCGTTTGACTTGGTCAAAAGCTAGCGGATCGGCCCATGAAAAGCCTATTAATGGCCTGTTTGCATTTAGCTCATTGTACGGCCCGGTAACTCACGGCCCATTAGGGCCTTCCCAAAATCGGCTGCATCATGTGGGCCGTCCAATATAACACCAGCCAGTTTCGCTTTTGGCCCATGTATGGCCCGTGAGGTCTTTCGGCCCATATGAGGCCTTCCGTATCTTTGGGCCCTTTAGTGGCCCACGATGACTCTGGCCCATAAAGAATAGTAAATTTCTTTGTACCCATTAATGGCCCATGATTCACATGGGTCGTTTCCAGCCCGTGTTAGCTTTTGGCCTACTGATGGCCCATACGTTATTGGGCTCCGTTCCGGCCCTCGATTACTTCCGTCCCCTTAGTGGCATGTTCCCGTAACGGGCCAAACTCGACCTGTGGTTAGAATAGTCCCGTTTGTGGCCTGTTATCCCGTTGCACCGTTCCCAGCCCGTCCTATATTCTGGTCCATTAACGACCCGTTATGCCTGTGACAGTACCAAGCCTTTGCTGTCTCCCGGCTTGTTAATGGCTCGTTATCGTGTTGGCCCGATACCAATTATGCCCGTTTACGGCCCTTGTGGGCCCATTTATCCAAAGGCCCGAGGCCCACCGATTCTACGACCCATTGGAGGCCCATTTATCCGGCTGCCCGTACGAGGCCCACGGATCCTACGGCCTGTAGAAGGCTCAAGGTTACCACGGTCTGTATATGGCCCATGGTTTTTGAGGGAGTCTTGGATTTGGGGGTCCTCGAGTGTCCGGACTATTTGTTATGGGCCGGAATGATTGGCCGTGAAGACAGAGTAGAAGACCGTCCCCCGTGTCCGGGTAGGACTCCTATGTATGTAGAAAGGCATTTTTGATATTCGGGTGTAATGTTTCCTTCCACTGCAAGTCAATTCTGTACAACCCTAGGACCCTCCGGTGTGTATATAAAGTAGATGGTTTAGACCATAGAGGCTAACCGAATAATCATAGGCTAGACGGCTAGGGTTTAGCTATTAGGATCTCGAGGTAGATCGACTCTTGTAACCCCTATATTCATCAAGAACAATCAAGTAGGAAGTAGGGCTTTACCTCCTTTAAGAGGGCCCGAACCTGGGTAAATATCGTGTCCGTGCTGTCCCTTGTTACCATCAATCCTTAGACACACAACTTAGGCCTCCCTACCCAAGATCTGCCGGTTTTGACACCGAAAATGGTGCTTTCATTGAGAGATCCGCTGTGTAGTCGCGATAAGCGATCTGGGGCTCACCTTGTCATCAACGACGATATCACTTCTGGAAAGAGCGTGGCTTTTGGTTAGGTCCTCCAACTCTGCGGTTTCACAGTATGCGCCCGCATGGACATTAAGCCGATTGCGTCCCCTGCGATCGCCGAGCATCACCCCTATATCGGTCTCGAATACTCCGAAAAGACGATTCCAACGGATACCCCGTCCTTAAACAAGTTACTAGATCACATCGCCACGCTGGGGCTTTCAACGGCCAATGAACGGATTGGGCCTAAACCCGACCAGGGGGAAGACTATTCCTCGCCGATCACTCATCTCGTAGCGGCCATCCAAGAACGAGCCGAAAATGCTTCCCCTCCTAAACTAGAGACCAGCTATGTTCGGACCTCCGAACCCTTTGAGCCGGATACCCTTCCTTTGGGCGAGACTCCGCACCTTCCGAGCTCAAGGTTAGACATAGAGTCCGGGGAGCGCTCGGATCCTACCGGTCCTGAACTAACAACCACGGAGACTTTGCGAACTCCGGATACTATTTTGGGTCGGGATTCAAGTTTTACCACACCCACCCACCACAATCAATACTCCCCAAGTAATTCTGGCCCTCCATACATATATTACTTGATGTATGTACGATAGCAACCTCAAGAGACGGTCCATCACTTCTGGGCCAAGTTCTTACTGTTGGGAACATATCATACAATTTCAAAAAAATCCCTATGATCACGCAAGATCTATCTAGGAGATGCATAGCAATGAGACGGGAAGAGTGTGTCTACGTACCCTCGTACCAAAAGCAGAAGCATTATGTTAACGCGGTTGATGTAGTCGAACGTCTCCGCGATTGAACCGATCAATCATTGAACATACGGCACCTCGGAGTTCAGCACATGTTCAGCTTGATGATGTCCCTCAAGTTCTTGATCCAGCAGAGGGCCGAGGGAGAGTTCTGGCAGCACGACGGCATGTTGACGGTGATGGTGAAGTAGATCACGCAGGGCTTTGCCTAAGCACTACGACAATATGATTTGAGGTGTAAACCATGGAGGGGGGCACCGCACACGTCTAAGAGAATAACTTGTATGTTCTAGGGTGCCCCCTGCCCCTGTATATAAAGGAGGAGGGGAGGAGGCATCCGTCCAAGTGGGGCGCTGCATGGGGAGGAGTCCTAGTAGGACTCCAATCCTAGTAGGACAAGGATTCCCCTTTTTTCCTTTTGTGGAGAAGGAAGGAAGGAAGGGAGAGGGAAGAGGAGAAGGAAAGGGGGGCGCGCCCCCTTCCCTAGTCCTATTCGGATTCCCTATGGGAGGGGGGCCCAGCCACCCCTTGTGGGCTGCCTCCCCTCCCCCCTATTTCCCATGTAGGCCCAATACTTCCCCGGGGGGTTCCGGTAGCCCCTCGGTACTTCGATAAATATCCGAAACGTCCCGAAACCTTTCCGGTGTCCGGATACCATCATCCAAAATATCAATCTTTACCTCTCGGTCATTTGGAGACTCCTCGTCATGTCCGTGATCTCATCCGGGACTCCGAACAATCTTTGGTCACCAAAAACACATAACTCTTTAATACAAATCGTCATCAAACATTAAGCGTGCGGACCCTACGGGTTCGAAACTATGTAGACATGACCGAGCCACTTCTCCAGTCAATAGCCAATAGCTGAACCTGGATGCTCATATTTTCTCCTACATATTCTATGAATATCTTTATCGGTCAAACCGTAATGATAATATACATTATTCCCATTGCCATCGGTATGTTACTTGCCCGAGATTTGATCGTCGGCATGTTCATACTTAGTTCAATCTCGTTACTGACAAGTCTCTTTACTCGTACCAAAATGCATCATCTCATAACTAACTAATTAGTCATATTACTTGCAAGGCTTCTTATGATGAGCATTACAGAGAGGGCCCAGAGATACCTCTCCGATACTCGGAGTGAGAAATCCTATTCTCGATCTATGCCAACTCAACAAACGCCTTTCGAGATACATGTAGAGCATCTTTATAATCAACCAGTTATGTTGTGACGTTTTATAGTACACAAGGCATTCCTCCGGTATCCGGGAGTTGCATAATCTCATAGTCCGAGGAATATGTATTTGACATGGAGAAAGCAGTAGTGATAAAAACTGAACGATCAATACGTTAAGATAACGGATGGGTCATGTCCATCACATCATTCTACTAATGATGTGATCCCGTTAATCAGATGACAACACATGTATACGGTTAAGAAACTCAACCATCTTTGATTAATGATCTAGTCTAGTAGAGGCTTACTAGGGACACTGAGTTTTGTCTATGTATCCACGCATGTATCAAGTTTTCGGTTAATACAATTCTAGCATGAATAAAAGACATTTATCATGATAGAAGGAAATATAAATAACAACTTTATTATTGCCTCTAGGGCATATTTCCTTCACCTACTTGTTAAAAAACAAGATTAAAGATTGCTGCGATGACGATGCGGTTCCAGTCTTTCATCGCAATTGTACTGATGAGGGAATTTTGAACGTTCTCAACTGTTGTTGCATACAGAGTTTCACAGAGTTGTCGCACTTAATACGGAAGTACCGCACGATGGAAAGCACATGGAAGGCCCAAAACACCCATTTGGAACCTGTTGTCTTCGGGTAATGCGCAGCTAGAGCAAAACGGACACACCATAATGGGGCATCCAATCATAAGTCCGTCGGCAAGAAAAATAAACCCTTTGCGGGATACAGGTCCATTCTTGATGAAATCCTAGACAAACCCTCCCTGATTCATGCGATATCTGACACGGTCCCAACTCACAGCCTTCAAGCATGTTGGGTACTCCGACAGGTAGTTAAAAGTGGCGAAGCTATCCTCGCCATCGCTACCCCAGAGACACATTCTCCGAAAGATGACGATTTTAATGTCCTCACGGTCTTCGAGACCTTCTTTCAAATGATCAACAGAAGAGGTCGCTTCGCGAATTCTCCGAGGTCCACCAAGTAACAACAGTAAGCCCATGGAACGGCACGATAATAACTTTCAATGCTAACGATGAACCAAGGGTCCGATCTGTCCGAGCACCCGTCGCTTTAGTACTAAACCCTATGATGGACGACTTTCGACTTACCAAGGTGCTCATGGACGGCGACAGTGGGCTCAACCTCATCTACGAGGACACACTCGATAAAATGCAGGTCGATAAAACCCGCATTGAGCAAAGCAATACTACCTTTCGAGGTATTGTCCCTAGTCGAGAAGCACGATGTTCGGGAAGAATCAAACTCGATGTAGTATTCGGCACGCCTGAAAATTACAGGTCAGAAGAGCTGCTCTTTCACATTGTCCCCTTCAACAACGGATACCACGCCCTTCTAGGGTGAGACACTTTATCATGCTTCCAAGCCATACCCCATTATGGGTACATGAAGCTTAAAATGCCAGGGCCCAATGGAATAATCACAGCCACGAGTGATCCGGACAAAGCATTCCGTGCTGAAAACAAAACCACATCCTTGGCTCTTGAGGCACTATCCGAAGCCTTTGCGGCTGAAGAACTAACCACCTTATGATCCACGATGGACAAGGATGATGTGGTCCTCGACAAGAGTCCAAAATCCACCTCTTTCAAGCCAACAGATGACATAGTAAAATTTCAAGTGCACCCGACGGATCCCAATAAAACATCGTCCATCGAAGGATAGCTGGACCCGGTGGTAGACGCTGCCCTACGCGCATTCCTACGCGAAAACTAGGATATCTTTGCCTGGCATCCTTCAGACATGCCGGGAATCCCACGTGGACTGGCCGAACATAGCCTCAATATAATCAAGGGGTTCAAACCGGTCGAGCAATCATTGCGGTGATTTTCCGAACCCAAAAGACAAGCCATGGGGGAGGAGCAAGCCAAATTACTCGAAGCCGAGTTCATCAGAGAAATAAAGCACCCAAATTGGCTAGCTAACTTGGTCATGGTGCCGGAGAATGAGAAATCTTGGCGCCTCTGTGTCGATTTCAAAGACATCAACAAGGCTTGCCCTAAGTATCCTTTTTTGTTGCCCCGCATTGACCAGATCATTGATGTGACTACGGGACATGACTCACTATGTTTCCTCGACGCTTACTCTAGATACCATCAGATTAAAATGAAGGAATCCGACCAGGCCGCAACAACATTTATCACCGCATACGGGTCTTTCTGTTTCAACACTATGCCTTTTGGACTCAAAAACACCAGCAACATTTATCAACGCATGATTGAAACATGCGTGGAGAAAAGAAATTGGCAAGACAGTGGAGGCATATGTAGACGACATAGTCATCAAGATTAAACACGTCGAATCATTGGTGGACGATCTCCTCCTCACATTCAATAACCTCGGAACATATGACATACGGCTCAATCCGAAAAAATGCGTCTTCGGCATTCCAGCCGAAAAGCTACGGGGGTTCATTGTCTCCCATAGAGGAATTGAAGCAAACCCATCTAAAATCTGAGCCTTATCACAATTGGCTACATCAACCAACCTAAAGCAGGTTCAAAAGCTAGTGGGGTGCGTAGCAGCCTTAAGCCGCTTCATATCCAGACTAGGAGAAAAGGCAATACCACTTTATAGACTGCTCAAATGCACGGACAACTTCGAATGGACAGAAGCGGCCACGGCTAGATTGGAAGAAATAAAAGCCTTATTAGCAGGCAACCCAATCCTAGCCGCTCCAAGTGTTGGCGAGCCGACGTTGCTTTACATCTCAGCAACTCACCAGGTTGTGAGCGCTGTGCTCATTGTCGGACGAGAGGAAGAGGGACATCAATTCCCCATCCAAAAACAAGTCTATTATGTATAGTAGGTCCTTACACCGTGCAAATCACGATACCCTCATTATCAAAAGATAGCTTACATGGTCTTTATGGCATCCCGGAAGCTCCGACACTACTTTCAAGAGTGTTCAATCATAGTGGCATCCGAAGTATCACTTAATGATATTATAAACAACAAGGACACCACTGGATGCATAGCTAAATGGGCCATTGAGCTCTTACCATTCAAAATAACATACAAGCCATGCCGGGCTATCAAATCTCAGGTGTTGGCCGACTATGTCGCAGAGTGGACGAAAGCCGAGCTCCCTAAAGAGTACAGTTCATACTCCAACTAGACCATGTATTTCAATGGTTCTAAGATGGTAGATGGACTGGGGGCTAGCGTCATCTTGACATCCCCCACGGGGGCCACAGTCTGCTACGTATTACAAATCATGTATACAGACTCAAACAATGCTGCCGAATACGAGGCACTACTACATGGTCTCCGCATGGCTCTGTCCATGGGCATACAATGCCTAGTGGTGCGCGGAGACTCAAACCTCACAATATCTGAGGTAAACGGAGAGTTTGATGCAAAATATCCAAAAATGGCGGCTTATCGAAATGCCATATTTAAAATATCGGCTCGGTTTGAGGAGCTCAAATTTCATCACGTCGCTCGAGACAGTAATTAGGCAGCGAACATACTCGCTCGCATGGGCGCCATGCGTGATCCAGTCCCACCTAACACCTTTGTGGAAAGGCTCTTCAAGCCATTCGTAGTATGGCAAGACGAGAGCAAAGACGCTAGTTCGGATCTGATCACACCCCCATAAGCCGAACACAATACAGATATCATCGGGGATCTGGATACGGAAATAACACCCTCTACTCATGAGATCATGGCCGTCATTGCTCCTTTGACTGAACCCTTCCTGGCCTACCTTAATAGGCAAGAGCTCCCCGATGATCAAAATGAGGCCCGCCACATAGTTCGGCGTTCTAAATCCTACAAAGTCCACGAAGGTGAAATGTACAAGAAAATCACTACTGGTGTTCTCCAAAGATGCATCTCAAAAGAGGAGGGATGAAAACTTTTGGCCGAAATACATGCTGGTCTGGGCGGCCATCACGTTGTAGCTCGGTTTCTCGTAAGCAAGGCTTTCTGAACATGCTTTTTCTGGCCAACGGCCCGAGCAAATGCACAAGCCCTCGTCCAACGTTGTGTGGGGTGTCAACTTTTCGCCGATCAAAGTCATATGCCTCCCACTGCCCTAAGAACAATCCCCATCACTTGGACTTTCACGGTCTGGGAGCTAGATATGCTCGGACCCCTTAAACGTGGAACCCACAAAAAGAAATAGTCGCTCGTTATGGTGGATAAATTCACTAAGTGGATAGAGGCCAAACCAGTAAAAATGGCTAAAGCAGGACCAATGATGGATTTTATATCCGGCGTGGTACACCGCTACGGTGTCCCGCACAGCATCATCACAGATAATGGCTCCAATTTTATGGCCGATGAGGTGAAAAACTGGTGTGCTAAGTTGGGCATTACACTTGACTATGCATCCGTTTACCACCCTCAAGCAAATGGTCAGGTCGAACGGGCCAATGGCCTGATAATGAGCGGCATTAAACCCCGACTAGTGCGCTCCTCATGGGAGTCAGATAAACACGGGGTTGAGGAACTAGATTCCATGCTCTGGGGGCCGCGGACCACACCTAAATGAACAACCGGATACACACCTTTCTTCATGGTGTATGCGCATAAGCTGTTCTACCCTGCGACATTATTCATGACTCACCTAGAGTGCGCATGTACGAAGAGCGAGAAGCCGAGCTCGATCAGCAGTATGACCTGGTCGGCCTTGAAGAGGAGCGCGATATCACGCAAGCTCGTTCCACATTTTATCAACAACAGGCCAGGCGGTACCAAAGCAGAGAAGTGCGGGCTAAAACATACAACATTGGTGATCTCGTCTTACGTCTCCCAGAGAAGAAAAATGATAAGCTAAAACCACGATGGCAGGGTCCCTTCATCACAGATGAAGTTCTTACAGGAGGAGCCTATCGCCTTCGCAATGCATCAGATAATCGCCTTGAGCCGAATCCATGGAACGCTGCTCGGCACCGACGATTTTATAGATAGTTCGATAGCACCTTTTCCTTTATTTTGACTAGGCTCTGTTTTTTCCTCTTCTTTTTTATTTTTTCCTTTCATATCCCAGGATGTATTCGGATCTATCGAACTATGAGGGGTACACATCTTTAAATGTACATACCCAACGATAATTGGGGGCTTCTTTAACGAAGCTTACTAATAAAGCTTATTGCTTACATTCATTCATTTCGTTTGTTCCTTTTTCGCCATTCTATGCACCTCCATGACTTTGGTTTTTGCCAAGCAGGGTTGCCTCTGTGGCACCCGGCTCAAAGAAACCAGAACGCCCCGTATTCTAGCCCAGAGATCGACGAGAAGTCTTCTGGAATACAACACTGCTTAGGATAGAACGAATCAACTCTTTATTTCAATCTATATGGGTACAAGGGATTACATCGGCACGGCGACACTAGGCCTACCACGGTTGCTCCATGCAAGTAGCAGAACACCACAAAGCAGCTGAATAACTCTAGGAGCGGAACAACGATGACGGTGATGAACTCCACTCCGCAGGTACTCTGGCTGGAACGCTTATCCTAGCTCGCAAATAAGGAATCCACGGCAAACAAGCAATCAAATCCGGCATGACCTGCAAACTGGCATGAGACGCCAGGTCAATACATTGAATGTACTTGCAAGCTGACAGCAACCAAAGCAATCAAGAAAAACAACAGCATGGCAATTACAGGTTAATTATCAATGATGCACAAGATACTATCAGAACAACATGGCATGTACAATAGGATACATCAATACGAGCATGGCATGAACATATGATGATACTAGCATGAAACATGATGACCCTATCATGCACCAACTTGCTCTGCTCGGGTTACCTCGTAACCAACACATGCACATGCTTACCATCACGGACATCACACGATCATCTCAAGGTCCAATCAAGCTTGGTATTACAATATCGTAGTAATCATTACATGACCACAAGGAGCTTGACCTTTACCCTTGACTCTCGCATAACACTAGAAATATCCAACAACTCGGTATCATCGATACCACGGTCATCCTCTCGCGATCACAACAAACTTCTTTCTCATCATTGAACCAGGGTTATTATTAAGGACATTATTATTACTGTTGACCCATAGTGTGACCGACACGAACTGGGTCCATATCCGCGAGCGCGGATATCGATAGACTTAACACACACTCTTTAGAGGTTAGCACACTGTACCCACACCATGGAACCCATGGCCTCGCACTCCCATTCGGGTGGACCAACGGCGTTCCGACAAAATTGATCTACTGCCATGACACTCTCCCGGCCACTCCGACCAACTCCCCTTTGGGCTAAGTTATGGGTGGCCCCATGCCTACCAAAGGCATCAACGGCCACCGTTGTGGCAAAAGAATAAACGGTTCCAAACGGGGAGAATGGTATACCAATCACAACAACGGGCACACAAGGCTTATGCCGTCCTACCCGGCCATGGTAGCGCCCGCGCATAACCTTCCCTCGTTGGAGGCACCTGCGAGAGGCATGACAATAGACCCAGTTAGGACCTTCCCATAAAAGGTAAGTGTGGCTGCACTGGTCAGTTCGATTTGGTGGCACCATGACTCTGCCAACCGTTATTCAAATTCATTATGATCCAGTTAAACTTGAATGCAATAAGATGAGTCATAAGGAAATAACATGATACAACTACAATGCATGAGCATGATATCAACATAAGCATGGAGGTGCAACATAATCATCGAACATAACCACAATGAAGCAAATATCAAACTGAGCATGGCATACTAACGATCATGAGTATCATGAGTAAATCACTACACATAAAAATATCATGATACTAGCATCGAGAATAAATAACATGCAACAACATAATGATAATATTACCATGCAAGCATTTAACCAGCTAGATGCAAAGGAATATTCATAACAATGGTACTCGGAACAGACGATAGTCATGCACCGAGGACCATAACCAACATCAACAAGTACGACTACCAAGCACGGGGTAAGAAAGTAATACTAGCAAGAATATATGATAACCATGTGCATAAAATCATAGCATGAACGTGAACACAAATTCATAAGCATCACAGAAACAACGATAACCGTAACAAAACAAGCGGACATTTATTAAATATTTAAGTTGGAAACCATGGCTACTTCATGGCCATCATGAAAGTGGGTGTGGTGGCTTGCCTAGGGATGAAGAATACTTCAGGAGGAAGTGCAGAATGATCGCAGAAGGAATCGCCGGAAAAGATTCTCTCTCGGGTTGGCTAGATAAGGGGAAGGGAAAAATGGTCATTTTCAGTATGTCAAACCATAGTGAAAGTGACACCAATAGAACGGGCTCGACGATATGAAGACATGGGCATTAGATTCACCTCAATTGAAGTTTCGAGCAAAAAGCTATAGCCCGACGAAGTCTAGGGATCAATCTGTAAAAAGATTTCTAAAAACATGCCCCTGAAGGATAAAAAAGAAAATGTATTGCAGGAAATACGCTTTCGGGACAGTGAAGACTTATTTCAGGCCGAAGCTATAGAACTCTACGCTTTCACTGAAACGAAAGCGCAAAACAGAAAATACGATTCCACTTAAAACGCGCGCGGGCCCGAGGCTGGTCAACGGGTAGCCACTGACGTTGGGGTCCGGGGCAATGCGGGGTCCACCTGGCACGACGTCTTCTTCCTCCTTGCCCTAACCCCGATATGAAATAGAGGAGGGGCACGGGAGGGATCGGTCGGCGACGAGGCGGCTGGCTCCGGCCACCTCGGGCTCAGGCGAGGCTACCGAGGGCTTGGGCGGTGGAGCCGCGTTCATCTGGACGCAGTGGCCACACCGGGGCGGGCTAGGAGGATGGCGACCCGCGGGGACAGAACAGAGGAGGCACAACCGTTCTTGAGGGCGAGGCCACGACGCACCCGAAGAGAAGGAGGAGGGTGGAGGAGCTCCTGTGGGCTGGGGATGTTGCGCTGGTGGTGGAAGGGGGGATAAAAGAGCACTAGCTCGCCGGAATCGAAGACGACAGAGGCGATGGCCATGGCGGCCTAGGGCAGTGAAGAGGGGCTCTCGAGCTCGGGCAAGAAGCTGGGCAGGGTCCTGGGAGATGATGGAAGTGAGCGATGAGCTCAGATGAGGCCGGGGCTGGCTTATATAGGCGGGGTGAGGCAGTTCGAGCTCGGGTGCCGCCGGCCGCAGAGGTCACAGGGGGGCACGGGAAGGTGATGAGGGAGAAACCGACGAGCAGCAGAGTGTCACGAAGATGAGCAGCGCTCGGGGACACGAGGAGGAAGAAGCCAACAGAGGAGAAGGTGACGGTTGGCTACAGATCACCCGTGGACGCGCTCTGTTCATGATGGGGACGGCTCACCGAGGAATAAGATGGAGGGGGCAAGGGCTCACGGCGACGCAGTCGATCACGAGGAGGCTACTCGACATGGTTGTGAGTCGAGACGATGAGAGAACGGACAAGCACAACGCCGAAATTGTGCCAGAGCGCGTTTAATGCACGTCAGGGCGGTTCTCACCGTGTGAACTGGCGAGGAGAAGATGCCAAGGGTTGGCAAAGGTTGTCTAGGGTGGAGTCCATCTAGGGGAGGTTGCAACTGAGGTGGTATCTCGAAGAAAAGTGCAGAGGTTAGCTAGGAAGAGAGCTCTGAATGTTGTTGCATCAAATTAAACCTTGATGCAGTGATCAACAGAGGAGTGATAATGGGCAGAGCTAATGTCTAGGAGCTTTAGGGTAGAAAGGACTCTAATATTGTGCATTTTGGTGGGATTTGGACAAGTGCTTAATACAGTTGCTTTACAACTGCATAAATAGGTCCAGAAACTTGATCATGAAGTAGCACTAACTTGGAGTAACCACTTGAACTCAAATTTTGCAGGGCAACATGTTTTGGATATATGGAGATTTTGTAAAAGTTTCATGCCATTTGGACTTGCAAAATGGTACTTCCTTCACAAACATCCCAAGTGTCCAGAAACTAGGAATAATTCCTCAGGGAAATTGGCTAAATAAAATGTGCCCAAAATTTGTGGAGATAGGTTATATGGATAGGCGAAGGTCCTGGAAAATGTTTAGCAATAATGGAGCAAGATAAAATATACTTGCTTGACAAACAGAAAATTTGGACAGAAACAAATATTTGAAGTTATGCTCATATGGATGGAAGGAATGAGCTCAAATCTCGAGGAGAGTCATGATCTGTTGATATTGAGGTCATACAAAAATTTCAACTCATTTTGATATGCCTAGCTTGCTCCTCCTTCACAATGTTTCTTTCTGGACAGGAACTTTGGAAATTAGCTGAAAAATATTTACTAGGCTAATGAGTATGAAAATTTGCATGAGGCAATGCTATGGACATGAAAAGGGGTCCACAAATATTGGAGGCAATTGGGCAAAGATAAATAGCACTTGCTTCACAAAGTGCCATTTAGGGCAGAATAGGAAAAGGAATATTGGTGGAATATTTTTTAACATGGCAATGAAAAGTTTTGCCATAGTTGATACAGATATGACCCAAACAATTTATGAGAATTATTTGGGAATTGTAGGAGTGATGGAAATATATGTTGCTTCACAACCTAGGCAAAAAGGATTATTCCTTCAATAGAAAAAGGAATATTCCCAAAGAAAAGAATATTGGGGTTGGGCTAAGATGCAAATGGCAAGGTCTAGGGATAGATATGAGGATGACAAGCCACTCTGGAAAGAAAGAAGATCCTATCTTCTTCAGTTTCCAGACCACATAGCCACGGAAAAAGAAAACTCAAGCAAAAATCTCAGAAAATCAAAAGAAAAAGAAAGGGTAAAAATCAATCTGTGACAACTCTCCCCCCCCCCCTTAAATAAATCTCGTCCTCGAGATTTGGTTGCTCAGGGAACAAGTATGAATATACTGACTTAAGGAAACGGTTTCCAACTCGGGTATCCTTTTTCCTTTATTGATTGTTTCCCACTGAATTTCATATGACGAGACTACATGGTTCTGGGGTGGTTTGCTTCACTGTATCCATATTCTGACAGATCTTACCTTTCATGCTTATATTGGCTCCAATTGTTTTCATACCCGCTGACTTAGCTGAGTGTGATAGATTACCATGACTGAAATATATGTCCGTCTCACAAGTCCAAGAGTGATTTCTGATGGATGGGTCATCCAACACTGACAACATTTCATGAAGTTGTGGCCAAATTTCCCCGTTCTCCAAAATTTAGCAGACCCCCTTAGGTGAATATGCATGCTGATCAATACTGAACCAGTCTTTCCTGAGTGTTTGCACCATGTTTGTCATGCAATTATTATCATACATGTATTGCCGGTTTTTGCTCCTTCATAATTGGCTTCTTTGTCTGGATCCTTTGCTGGAAGAAGCATAACCATATATATATTCTTTGTGGGACCATAGGTATTGCCAGGGGAAATATTTTGGCAGGCGTACTTTTATCCTTATCTCATGTCATGGTAACATTACTCCAATGGTAGGCTTAACATCTCTCGAGTTTTAATCGCAGGGAAATGATCATCTGAACCCTTGTAAGAAATCGGAAAATAAATCAGTAGCCACCAGAACAGTCTTTACAACTCAGATCTAGGACATTACTGAAATAACTCAACCACGGCTGAAGACGGCCAAAAAGCAGCTCCGGGCATGAGACTGTGTTGATAAGAAGAATGTGGTAGTACCCTAAGACAGCTGAAAAGCAGCCCAGAGCATAGGGCCACTGTCACAAAAAGAAACTCAACAGCTGTACAAGACGGCCGGAAAGCAGCTCAGAACTCGTGGCAGTGGTTGAATAGAGAGAAATAAAGTCGGCATCCACCCCGGACGGCCAAAAACAGCTCAGAACATAGGTGTGGCGCTGTCACCGGAGAAAAGTAGACAAGGACTCATCAAGATCATATACTCGGTTCACAGGTACTTGTACAGAGCTCACTGTTGTCATTAATCTTCATAGCCCTTTGTCACACTGAGGTATATATCTGGCTTCCTTCACATATATATGAGAATCTGATTCCCGAGGCATACTTTTGTTCTGACTGATTCTTGCTTCTGACTAACTGTTGTGGATTTGATTCTTGCACTGCCATCTACTGTCAATTCACAATGTACTATCTTGCACCAATGCCGTACTGCGGACGATTGAATGGCTTATGCTGGAAACCATCAAGAGTATCTTGCCGAGGAAGACTAGGTATCGTGCTTCAGAAGCTTCCCCCCTTAAAGAATTGCTGGGGAAGGGCTCGGTTCCTTATGCCGGAAGCTTTTGCGGTTGCTTATTGCAGAAGACAGAGTACCTTGCACGGGAAGTCATCCATGTATCGTACTGAGGAAGATAGATGAATCTTGCACTGGAAGCTCTTCTCTGGTAGTTTGCGAGGAAATGTTGGGTTGCTTACAACAAAAACTTTTCATTGTGATATGCGGACTGATTACCACATAAATATCATCTTAATATTCCTGCTGATGATTATCTTTGACTGATAATATACTATCAATCTTGCATACCATTTATCTTCTTACTGATTTGATCACCACTGCTATAAATAGTGCACATCGAGGTAAACATGATTATCCGCATTGTTGTGAGGAGTGCACGCTAATGCAAACTTGATGATTATCCGTATCAAGATCAGATATTCCCCGTTTCACTGCAGTCGACTAAGAATTCCATTCTGTTTAGCTGAGTTTCCAAGTACCTGAATTCCTTGCTGATTCTTCGGGTCCGGTGTTAGTTGACGAGCAACTTTAATAACGGGAAAATATGTAACAACCAAAGGCCCAAAGAAAGAAGCAAAAGAAACGACGAAAACAAAAGCACACACGCATACAAATAATAAAACAACATCACATATTACTGCTATTCACAACAATAATATGCATGCACACCTAAGCACACAAATCTCGCAGAAACTCCGGTATTACGGTCTACTATGTTGTGGCGGTGTGCACGAAAGTGAAACCATGTGTGGAAGGAGTTGGTGTAACCAAGGCTACAACAAGCGTTGGCTCAACACCGGTTGGATCTGGATGAATATGGAGGCGAGGATGGACTTAGTGATCATGTAGGGATACACAAGGTCATGACCACATCATCATCAAGTGCACGAAAGGTAATCGTACACGTCCAAAGAATGAGATGACATGGTAGGATAGAGGTGGAAAGTGGGGCTTGCTAGCATTGCCCTTTTCTGACAACCAAGATCAGTAAGGGTTGCAAAAGGGACGAGATGAAGGGCATGGTTCAGGATAGAGACAAGTCTATCACCGAAATAATATGGGTGGATGGCTAAATAGATATCGACGCAGTATCTGAGCATAACTCTTGCAAATGGTGTCTGGAACACTCGATACCAGGGCATCACTCTGCTGGGACAGAGGTGACACCAAACACCGAAGAGCTGATATGCAAAGAGGGGAGGGTGTAGGTAGTGGATCGAAACCGATACCACCTACACTCGCAAGATAAACCGTTAACGACCAAATAATAACCTATATGCATGCTATGCGACCAAAAAAATGGAGCAATCAAATGCAACACACTAACTAGACTCTATACTACCACATTCTAATGTTCACGCTGGCTAGGGCGTCCTACAGCCAGACCTTCTATAGATTATTCGGAACACCCCGTATTCCAGCCCAGAGATCGAGGAGAAGTCTTCTGGAATATGACACTACTTAGCATAGAACAAATCAGCTCTTTATTTCAATCTATATGGGTACAAGGGATTACATCGGCATGGCGACACTACACCCGCCAGAGTTGCTCCATGCAATCAGCAGAACAACACGAAGCAGCGGAATAACTCTAGCAGTGAAACAATGATGACGGTGATGAACGCCACTCCGCAGGGTCTCTGGCTGGAAAGCTTGTCCTAGCTCGCAAATAAGGAATCCATGGCAAACAAGCAATCAAATCCGTCATGACCTGCAAATTGGCATGACACGCCAGGTCAGTACATTGAATATACTTGCAAGCTCACAACAACCTAATCAATCAAGACAAACAATAGCATGGCAATTACAGGTTAATTACCAATGATGCACATGATACTATCAGAACAGCATGGCATATAGTATAGGATACATCAATACGAGCATGTCATGAACATATGATGATACTAGCATGCAACATGATGACTGCTACCTCTTGAGCTTGCGTCGTAGTCCCTCGAAGAGGAAAGGGAGATGCAGCACAGTAGCGTAAGTATTTCCCTCAGTTTTTGAGAACCAAGGTATCAATCCAGTAGGAGACCACGCGCGAGTCCCCCGCACCTGCACAAACAAATAAGAACTTCGCAGCCAACGCGATAAGGAGTTGTCAATCCCTTTACGGTCACTTACGAGAGTGAGATCTGATAGAGATGATAATTATATTTTTGGTATTTTTGGTTTAATAAAACAGCAAATAAAAGCAAGAAAAGTAAAGTAGATGTAGATTAATATGTTGAGAATAGACCCGGAGGTCATAGTTTTCTCTAGTGGCTTGTCTCATGATAGCGATATTCTACGGCGGGTAAACAAATTATTGTCGAGCAATTGATAGAAAAGCGAATAATTATGAGACTATCTAGGCATGATCATCGTATATAGGCATCACGTCCGAGACAACTAGACCGAAACGATTCTTCATCTACTATTGTTACTCCACACATCTACCGCTATCCAGCATGCATCTAGTGTATTGAGTTCATACGAACAGAGTAACGCTTTAAGCAAGATGACATGATGTAGATGGATAAACTCAAGCAATATGATGAAAACCCCATCTTTTTATCCTCGATGGCAACAATACAATACATGCCTTGCTGCCCCAACTGTCACTGGGAAAGGACACCGCAAGATTGAAACCAAAGCCAAACACTTCTCCCATTGCAAGAACTATAGATCTAGTAGGCCAAACCAAACCAATAATTCAAAGAGACTTGCAAGATGAGCACACATAAAAAGTTCAGAGAAGAACCAAATATCTTTCATAGATAACCTTGATCATAAACTCACAATTCATCGGATCGCGGCAAATACACCGCAAAAAGAGATTACATCGAATAGATCTCCTCGAAGACCGAGGAGAACTTTGTATTGAGATCCACAAAGAGAGAGAAGAAGCCATCTAGATACAAGCTATGGACCCGAAGGTCTGTGGTAAACTACTCACAACTCATGGTGAGGGCGATAATGATGATGATGAAGGCCTCCGTGATGGATCCCCCTCCCGGAATAGGCTCCAAGATGGGATCTCCACGGGAACGGAAGCTACGGCGGTGGAATTAGGGTTTTCTCTCTGCGTATGGAGTTTGTGGGGTACGTATGTATATATAGAAAGAAGGAGGGCACCGGGGGCCGTGTGGGGTAGCCTCGAGGCAGGGGCGCGCCCTGGGAAGGGGGGGCGCGCCCCCCACCCTCGAGGGCTGGCCCTATGTCCCCTGACTTGGTCCCGAAGACTCCCGAGCGTGATTTCCTCCAAAAATATCTCTCGCGAAGGTTTCATTCCGTTTGGACTCCGTTTGATATTCCTTTTCTACAAAGCCCTGAAATAGGAAAAAACAGCAATCTGGACTGGGCCTTTCAGTTAGTAGGTTAGTCCCAAAAATGATATGAAAGTGAATGATAAAGCCCATTAAACATCCAA
This sequence comes from Secale cereale, assembly GCA_902687465.1. Taxonomy (NCBI): domain Eukaryota; kingdom Viridiplantae; phylum Streptophyta; class Magnoliopsida; order Poales; family Poaceae; genus Secale; species Secale cereale. Next base: position 415,532,448 of record LR738709.1, read on the forward strand.
GACTTCATAAATAATAGCATTGAACAATAAAAAATTATAGATACGTTGGAGACGTATCAATGACACTATCATGCACCAACTTAGTCTGGTCGGGTTACCTCGTAACCAACAAATGCACACGCTTACCATCACAGACATCACATAATCATCTCAAGATCCAATCAAGCTTGTTATTACAATACCGTAGTAATCATTACATGACCACAAGGAGCGCTTGACCATTACCCTTGACTCTCGCCTAACACCAGAAATATCCAACAACTCGGTATCATCGATACCACGGTGATCCTCTCATGATCACAACCAACTTCTTTCTCATCATTGAATCAGGGTTATTATTAAGGACATTATTATTACTGCTGACCCATAGTGTGACCGACACGAACTGGGCCCATATCCATGGGCGCGGCTATCGATTGATTTAACACACACTCTTTAGAGGTTAGCACACTGTACCCACACCATGGAACCCCACGGGTGCCACCTTACCTGGCCCGGGACCGTTTGCGCATTTTGGCACACGTATAAGACAGTGTCGCTAGCATCCATATGACAGAGAACCCGGGCTGATATGGCTAGTTATAAACCAAAAGTGGCACTAAATTACAGAGACACGCATCCATGACCCAGCAACGAACGTGTCGGTCATCAACGTATGAACCCAAGTCGTAGCAAGCTACATGGACTTAAAGGAATAACGCGTGACATTTACCCTAAGGGACAGACACGGGAACGAAGAAGGACACATGCCGGCCAGCCTACGTGTTCCGAGCAGTAGAAAGATACCAAGGCTCATTGGAATCACTAGGAGGCATTTCCCTGTAAGGTAGGCTACCAAAGGAAAACAACTAGGTGTCGGATCCCACACATACCAAGCATTTCAAACATACGCGCAATATGCTCAATATGTGCAAATACAACATTGCATCACAACAGAACTCTATGACTCAAAGTACTTTATTTAAAAGGCTCCAAGAGCCATACATAACATATCCATACAGGTAGGGGTCACATGACCCAACACTCAAGTCATACAGTCATACAAGCACAAGCGGAAGCTACATGTCTGAGTACAGACAACTTAGAAAATAAAACAGGCTTGGTGTAGCCTGACTATCTACAAGGCCCTTCACAAGCTCAAGATCTCCGTCTGGGTGTCAAGCTACTCGTCGACGTCAACGTCTATGTAGAACCCATCAGCAGGGGCAGGGTTCTCCTCTACAACAGTTATTAAGCAAACATGAGTACAAATGTACTCAGCAAGTCTTACCACAGAACCTATCATACATGCAACATTATCAAAGGGGGGTAGTGGAGTTCATTGCAGAATTCCAGCTTTGACCTTGGCTAACCTATACTACAACTCTCAACGGATTGCAAGATGTTATTACGAACACGAGTCCTCTAATCACCACATCAATACACTACCGAGGATCCTCTTCCGTCATCCTACGGAAGGGCCATCCACGGCACTCACACTTATCTTGAGGCTTTTAGTAGTATCCATCAACTTGTCTATGAACTGTAAGAGTAACCAAGTAGTCCGTACCGCGAACAACGGCTATTCGAATAGTTTGATAACCCTGCAGGGGTGTACCTCTTCACACACGCTTTCACCACTTATCGCCGTTTACTTGGCGTGTACTCGGCAACCTTCAAGCGGAAGCCCGGCGGGGGTGTCGGCCACGACCTGACTAACTACTCAAGTCTCTCGTCCAGGTTTATCGCCTATTTGGGTTCCATCCGTGGGGAGATCCGGCCGGGGTGTCGCTCACGGCCCCAAACGATGTGTACAGGGTTCCCGAGTCACCAAACGGGCAACCGGTACACCGTGCCACGTACCTGTCGCATCACAACCCACCCAAGGGTCAGCGTCGTGCACGACCTCCAGTAAGCTATAAACACCAGAAACTAGTTGCAACTCCTGGACAGAGATCAAGGGTAATTAATAAGCCGAGAGGGTCAATTAAGGATCCCAATGTGTGGTAGTAGCTGTAACTTGAACCACACATACAGATCTCGGGTCCTAAGGACGATTCCAATGAAACAACCCACCATGTACTCCTACATGGCCTTTCATCGATACCTTTACCAAGCGTATTCCACACTTCCTTCTCTTTATCGGTATGATCATTTCACTCTGATCCATCACCCAGATGAACCAGACCAGACACAACTCTAAGCATAGCAGGCAACATAAACAAATAGCATGGTGGATCACACATCACATGGCTCAATCAACTCCTACACATGCTAGTGGGTTTCAACTATTTACTGTGGCAATGACAGGTCATGCAAGGTATAGGGTTTAACTACCGCAGCAAGTAGCAGTTCACACGCTGTTGCCTTAATGCAGTAAAAGAGAGCAGGAGCGAGAAGATTGGGTTTGTATCGGAATGATCAATGATTGCTTGCCTGACAAGGTAGTTGTCGGGTACTGCTCTTCAACTGGATACGCAGCAGTATCCTCGGGAGCAGGACCTAACACAGAGAATACCGACGATACAATCATTAACAAACAAATGCAGCAATATGATGCATGCTCATGACATGGCAAGATGCATGTGTGTTGGCTAATGCAACTAAAACCAGAAGGGTTTGAACCTATTTGAATCAAAGATTCAAATTGGAGTTCAAACTATTATTTAAATAAGTGCATATATCATGTTTTTGATGTATACAGCAAGTTAACTTGTTCAAACATGCATGAAACCAGTGCCATTGGAAAGATTGGATTTTTCTGATCATTTTTCATATATAAATCTTTTCCATCTGAACTATGGTTGATTTTATATGATTTTTAGAAGTTTTGGGTATTTTCTGGAATTTCCTGAATTAAATTAATCTAAAAATCCCAGAAAAACCTTTACTGCGTCAGCATGACATCATGCTGACGTCAGTCAGTCAACAGGAGCTAGTCCAAGTCAAACATGACATGTGGGCCCTGCATGTCAGTGTCACAGCTAATTAACTAAGTTAATTAGAGTTAAACTAAAACTAATTAGCTGTCAGTGGGGCCTGGGCCCACGGTCAGTGACTAATCTAATTAACTAATTAAACTAACAGAAACTTAATTAAACTAACTAATTAGCAAAAGGTGGCCCACACGTCAGTGACCCAGGGGTAGTCAACCCCCTGGTCAAACAGGTCAAACCCGCCGGCGACGTGACGCCGGCGAGGCCAAGTACGGCGGCGTGCTTCGGAAATCGTCTACGGGGCACGGCTCGAGCTGCGGCTAGGCGCGTTGGAAAGCTCTTGCCCTTGCGCGTCGGATGGTGGTGGTCGCCGGACCTGGGGTGGCCGGAGACGACGGCGGCGACCGGCGTCGGGCGTGTGTGGAGATGCGGCTGCAGAGGCCTAGGCGATGCGTGCGTAGCACCTATCGCATCTACGCGCTGTGGTGAGTGTGATGGACGGGTGCCAGTGACCAAATGGTCACCGGAGCATCACCGGCGGCGAGCACGGCGGCGGTGCGTTCGGTGATCAACAGAGCGGCGGCTACACGGCACAAAAGGAACGGAGGAAGGAGGGGTTCGACGTAGAAGCTCGCTGCGGAGCTAACGAGCTCGACGGAGGGGTCGGGGACGCGCTGTAGCTTCGTAACGGCGGCGAGGTGCTCCGGCGATCCGAGGAAGGGGACGACGGCGTGGAGTCGTTGCAGGGCTTCCGGCGGCTTGTGGCTCAGCGAGGAGGAAGAGGACGACGCGGCGGATCTTCTGGACACACTCACGGGGCGAGGGGGTGACTCTGAGTGCGGCTACGGCGAGCGGCGGCGACGGCGGCTCGGTGATGGAGGAGGAGAGAGCCAGGGGAGGGCGATGGAGACGAGGGGGAGAAATGAGAGCGGTCGGGGCAGCTGCGTGTCGACTCGTGGAGTCATCCAGGCCATCGGGGAGGCAGGCAAGCAGCCTGGAGGTGGCCGGGCGCGTGCCGGCGCGCGGCGGCCACGCGCGCGTCCTTCTGGCGCGAGGAGGAAGACGACAGAGGAGGGCTGGTGGGCTGGGCCGGCCTGCTACAGGGCTGGGCCCGAGGTAAGTGCTTCTTCCTATTTTCCTTTTCCTATTTTCTTTTCTGTTTCATTTGTTTTGCATCTTTGTTTAATTAATAAAAATGCCAAAACATTTTTATAACTCATGAAACTTGTCATGCCCACTGAATATAATATGAAAATTAGGAAACATTATAGTTCATGATTATTTGAGCATTTAAAATATTTAAAAGTATTTAAATGCCCAAATACAAATACCATATGATTTAATCCAAAGCCCTTGAGTGTCCTAGAAAATTGTGCACCATTTTTAGCAAAGGTTTGAGACCAAGGCAGAAATGATGAACATTTTTGAAGGGCATTTTGGGTACATTGGAAAATATTTTATCAAACCCTAGTTGTTAGAAGAGGGGTGCTGGGGTTTCTGTTAATCCCATTTCCAGTTTCTTTGAAAGTAAACATGATGCACACTCTAGCTAGGTACTAAAGCAAGTGCTAACTAGGGATGTGACAACTCACCCCCACTTAAAAGAATCGCGTCCCGAGATTCGGGTTCCTCCGGAAAGAGGGTGTGGTACTCAAGTCGAAGACGATCCTCCCTTTCCCAAGTAGCTTCATTCTCGGAATGATGTGACCATTGAACCTTGAGAAACTTGCTATTGTGGCGTCGAGTGGTGCGCTCGGTTTGATCAAGAATACGAACGGTGCATTCTCGATATGTGAGATTGTCCTGGAGATCAAGCGTTTCGTGGTCCACTCCGCGGATAGGATCCGAGAAGCAACGCCTGAGTTGAGAAACGTGGAACACGTCATGAACTCTGGATAGGTGCGGAGGTAGTTCCAGTTGGTAGGCAACTTCTCCTCGTTTGGCAAGAATGCGAAAAGGACCGATATAACGAGGGGCAAATTTGCCTTTGATACCGAAGCGATGGGTTCCCTTAAGAGGAGTAACCCGAAGGTAAGCCTTATCGCCGACTTCAAAAGTCACAGCCTTATGATGACTATCATATTGGCTCTTTTGGCGAGACTGGGCTGTTTTCAATCTCTCACAAACGATGCGAACTTGTTCTTCTGCTTCCTGAATCATATCCGGGCCAAAGAATTGTCTTTCCCCGGTCTCTGACCAGTTAAGAGGTGTTCGACACCTTCGTCCATATAGAACTTCGAAGGGAGCCTTGCCCAAGCTGGCTTGATAACTATTGTTATAAGCGAATTCGGCAAATGGAAGACTCTTTTCCCAATCCATACCGAAAGATATGACAGAGGCTCGAAGCATGTCTTCCAGAATTTGATTGACTCGTTCCACTTGACCACTTGACTGGGGATGGAAGGCGGTACTGAAGGAGAGATGAGTTCCCATAGCATTCTGGAAACTTTCCCAAAATCGGGAAGTGAAAAGACTTCCACGGTCCGAGTTAATCTCCAACGGCACACCATGAAGTGATACTATTCGAGAGACATATAAGTCTGCTAGCTGGCTAGCGGTAATACTCTCGCGAACAGGCAGGAAATGAGCTACTTTAGAGAGACGGTTGATAACGACGAAGATAGCATTATTCCCTTTCCTGGACCTGGGAAAACCCGGTAATGAAGTCCATACCGACTTTATCCCATTTCCATTCAGGAATAGCTAAAGGTTGAAGGGTGCCAGCAGGCCGTTGATGCTCTGCTTTGACTCGACGGCAAACGTCGCAGTTAGCAATGAATTGAGCGATTTCTCTCTTCATCCTAGTCCACCAGAATCTCTGACGTAGGTCCTGATACATTTTGGTACTACCGGGATGAATCGTGAGAGGAGATTCATGAGCCTCCTTAAGGATCATTTGTCGTAGTTGTGGTTTCTTGGGTACCACCAAGCGGTTCTCGAAGTACACTACACCTCGATCATCCATAGAGAAACTTCTAGCAACTCCGCTAGCAATGTTCTCCTTGATCCGAGATATGCCTTTATCATACCGCTGGGCAACGATGATTTGATCCATAAGGGTAGGTTTCGCCACCAAGGTGGAAAGGAATCCTCGAGGAACAATGTGAAGGTTAAGCTTACGAAATTCCTCGTGGAGAAGTGGTTGACCTTGTTGTAACATTAAGTTGTTACAATATGACTTACGACTTAGTGCATCAGCCATGACATTGGCCTTTCCAGGAGTGTAAGTGATTCCTAAGTCGTAGTCTGTGAGCAACTCAACCCAACGTCTTTGCCTGAGATTTAGATCCGGTTGGGTGAAGATATACTTCAAACTTTGGTGATCAGTGAAGATTTCACAGCGATTACCAAGGAGGTAATGTCGCCATGTTTTGAGTGCATGGACTACAGCTGCAAGCTCTAGATCATGAGTGGGATAGTTATCCTCGTGTGGATGCAACTGTCGAGATGCGTATGCAATCACTTGACGATCTTGCATGAGAATGCAACCTAGTCCTTGTCGCGAGGCGTCGCAGTAGATTATAAAATCCTTGGAAAAATCTGGTGGTACCAGTACAGGTGCAGATGTCAGGCGTCTTTTCAGTTCCTGAAAACTGGACTCGCACTGTGGGGTCCACTCAAACTTTTTATCTTTCTTGAGGAGTTCGGTTAGAGGTTTGGCAACCTTGGAGAAATTCTCGACGAAGCGTCGGCAATAGCTTGCTAAGCCAAGAAAACTCCTAACTTGCTTGACCGATTCAGGGGGAGTCCAATCAAGGACGGCTTGAACTCGCTCGGGATTGACAGCAATACCCTTGCCAGAGATCACATGACCTAGATAGGTTACTTCTGGCAACCAAAATTCACATTTAGAGAATTTGGCATAAAGGCGGTGCTCTCTAAGTTTCGTCAATACCAGCCTTAAATGCTCGGCATGATCTTCCTTGTTCTTGGAATAGATGAGTATATCATCGAGGTATACCACGACAAATTTATCCAAATACTCCATGAATATAGAATTCATTAACCGAGAAAAGGTAGCTGGGCCATTGGTTAATCCGAAGGACATAACGGTGTACTCATATTGGCCATAACGAGTAACAAAAGCCGTTTTAGGAATGTCCCCGTTCTTGATTTTGATTTGATGGTAGCCCAACCTCAAATCCATCTTAGAGAAGACTGAGGATCCAGCGAGCTGATCATACAAATCGTTGATCCTGGGAAGTGGATACTTGTTCTTTATGGTGACCAGATTAACAGATCGGTAATCTACAACCATCCGCTCCGTTCCATCCTTCTTTTTGACGAAGAGGACAGGGCAAGCCCAAGGGGAAGAACTAGGACGGATGAAACCTTTTTGCAAGGACTCATCGAGTTGTTTCTTTAGCTCAGCTAATTCTAGTGGTGCCATCTTATAAGGTCTCCTAGAGATTGGGACAGTTCCAGGGATAAGATCTATCACGAACTCGACATCTCTGTCAGGTGGAATTCCTGGCAGTTCTTCTGGAAAAACATCCGGGAAGTCACGGACTACCGGGATATCTTCGAGTTCTGGTAGAGGGCTGGCATTAAGAGAGTAGAGCTGACGCTCAGCCATTCGGGTCAAGACATTGACTATCTTGCCGGATGGGTGTGTAAGTTGAACGGTCCTAGTATAGCAATCAATCTTGGCGTAATGAGTTGTCATCCAATCCATACCCAATATGATGTTTATGTCCGAGGACTTGAGAGCGATTAGAGATGCAAGGAAAACAAGTCTATCGACAAGGATTTCATTTCCATGGCTTACCCTAGAGGTTTGCCACTTTGATCCAGGAGTTTGAATAACCATGGAAGTAGGCATGTCACAAAAAGTCATGTTGTGCAATCGAGCATAGCTCTCAGATATGAACAAATGGGATGCTCCAGTATCGAAAAGAACAGATGCCGGATGGCAGTTGACGAGAAGCGTACCAAGGACGACGTTAGGATCCTCATAAGCTTCCTCAGCAGAGACATAGTTGACATGACCACGTGTAGTGGGGATTGGCTTGACATAATTCACCTTGCCGGTTGGCTTGCCACGGCATGTAGTGTCCCGGTTCTCCACACTTGAAGCATGTCACAGTGGTAGTGCGTGGAGCAAAGTTGGAGGGTGGTCCTCCATAGGTCTTGGCAGGTGCAAACTGTTGAGTTGGGCGAGGCGCCTCATAGGATGGCCTCGGTGTGAACTTGGGTGGCAGAGCAGTGTTAGGAACCCACACACGGCGCTTGTGAGAGCCAGAGCCGGACGAGGAACCAAAGTCTCGAGCATGCTTGCGTGTGGCCTCGAAGTCGGTCTCGCCTGTTTCAGCACTGATAGCCTTGTTTACCAACTTCTGGAAGGAAGTGCACTCGTGCAGACGTAGATCTCGGCGGAGTTCAGGGCTGAGTCCCTCGCGGAACCTCGCCTGCTTCTTGGCATCGGTGGATACTTCTTCAGGTGCATAGCGTGCCAGGTTACCAAACTCGCGACTATAGCCATCCACAGTTAAACGGCCCTGGGTGAAATTGCAGAATTCCTCCCGCTTGCGATCCATGAGACCTTCCGGAATGTGGTGTTCACGGAATGCCTCACTGAACTCAACCCAGGTAGTGACTTGGCCAGCAGGACGCATAGCTTCAAAGTTTTCCCACCAAAGACTGGCAGGGCCCTCAAGATCGTAGGCAGCGTAGATAACCTTGTCAGCTTCGGCCACACGGGCAGAGTGTAGCTTGTGGGTGATACTACGTAGCCAGTCATCAGCATCCAGAGGTTCAGTGGAGTGATGGAACTTCGGTGGACACATCTTGATAAAATCGTGGATTGACACCACGTCATTCCTCTGGCGGAACCCAGTGTTCTGCTCTATGCGTTCCAGCAGACGGTTGGTCTCTCTCTTGTTCCGTTCTGCTTCAAGCATAACTTCCGCCAAGGAGGGTGGCTGGGGCAGATTCCCATCTCTAGCCCCACTAGCCTCACCCTGCTCCTGAGCAGCAGGAGTGTTGCGAGTGTTGACCATCCTAGGAAAACAAAACAACGGTTTAGACAAGGATGGCAAAAATTTGACATAGAAGTGCAGAATGTAATGGATGACACGGAATGCAAAGATGTTCATCCGTACGACATGGTAATATAGGAACTGCTATATATACACCAGTGGTCATACACACCATACAAAGTTTAGTACAAGCCAAGGCTAAAGTACAACTGCGGTGAAAGACGATACATCCCATCAGAGGCATTCCAAGCTCCTATACATTATTTAACTACACCTCCGGAACTCAGTACACACTAAGTCATATTCCACAAGACTCGCAGGACTGTGGAAATACAACTACTACAATACTACTACAACCACGGCCTAGCTCAGACATTCGCGTAGTAATCCTCGTAAAGATTACCACCGTAGCCTGGAAGTGGAACAGATGGATCTTGGAACTCGCAAGCACTCGAAGGCTGTGGACCATAGGGACATGGGTGTGGCCTCGGTCCCGATGCTGGTGGTAACCGACGCCCACGTGGAGGTGTAATACCCCCAACGTCACGCCAATCCATGCGATCAGGCAGACGAGTCCGCACGGGGTACAAATCCCGCATGTCCAGATATCCGGCGTGCACAGCAGGTGCAAGCCGTGTCAAAGTAGTCCAATGAGCAGCTCGAGTGTTATACAACTCCATTCGGAGGGCACGGACCTCACGGTCCCTATCCTCCAACATCTGAACAGTGGTCTGAAGCAGTGGCTCCTCATGAGCAGCATCAATATACAGACCAGTATAGTAGCCTTCCTCTCCGGGAAGTGAGGCTGGCATGTAACAGAACTCAGTGTTCAGCAACAGGGCATGCCTAGCACGGAGAATGGTCATCATCGAATAAGCGGCATCCTGCACTGCCATCTCGATGGTAATCCCGAGTCCATAAGACCAATGGATGGGGTCGTTAGCTCCAGGATATGAGGGGTATATCCGGACTGTGCAGAAATACTGACTCTGATTAAAATCCCGGTACTGTTCCTCCACGGTGTATTCAGGATACCAGCGATAACTGGTCTCAGTCAGCACACGGACTAGCATGGCCGTGTGACCGGGCACATTAATGCACCGAGTCAAACGAACCACTTGGTGAGGGATGCGGCCAGACATTTTTAACACGGAATAATGCAAAGGCATTAGTGTTTCTGGAAGAAATCGGGCAGCATAACAACTGTAAATGCTCAAACAAAGATTTGAGACATCATACAAATGATAACATAGCCACTCAACAATTCCATATCAAGGTTCCGGGTTCAACAATCATCATACTAAAAAGGATAGAAACTGAACTGAGGCTTGAAACCAACAATCCTAAGAGTCTACGGATTAGTAACACGTGAACCTAGTAAGGATAAGAGGCCTAGTCCTAAATCCCCGTAGAAAGAATAGACTGACTCAGATCAGAAGGGCATAAGGTAAAGGAGTAAAAAGAGCCTTACGTTCCCTTCCACAATCAATTCCCCTACATATAACTAAGAATTTTTTTAGACTCAACATCGACCAGTTGGGCTTGAGAAACCTACAGGCAGTCCAGCTCTGATGCCAGCGCTGTCAGGACCCCGATCCTAAGTCACACCGATCTAGTTGTAACACGTCATATCACTTTGCGGCCTCACGCACGGTAACCCCACGGGTGCCACCTTACCTGGCCCGGGACCGTTTGCGCATTTTGGCACACGTATAAGACAGTGTCGCTAGCATCCATATGACAGAGAACCCGGGCCGACATGGCTAGTTATAAACCAAAAGTGGCACTAAATTACAGAGACAGGCATCCATGACCCAGCAACGAACGTGTCGGTCATCAACGTATGAACCCAAGTCGTAGCAAGCTACATGGACTTAAAGGAACAACGCGTGACATTTCCCCTAAGGGACAGACACAGGAACGAAGAAGGACACATGCCGGCCAGCCTACGTGTTCCGAGCAGTAGCAAGCTACCAAGGCTCATTGGAATCACTAGGAGGCATTTCCCTGTAAGGTAGGCTACCAAAGGAAAACAACTAGGTGTCGGATCCCACACATACCAAGCATTTCAAACATACACGCAATATGCTCAATATGTGCAAATACAACATTGCATCACAACAAAACTCTATGACTCAAAGTACTTTATTTAATAGGCTCCAAGAGCCATACATAACATATCCATACAGGTAGGGGTCACATGACCCAACACTCAAGACATACAGTCATACAAGCACAAGCGGAAGCTACATGTCTGAGTACAGACAACTTAGAAAATAAAACAGGCTTGGTGTAGCCTGACTATCTACAAGGCCCTTCACAAGCTCCAGATCTCCGTCCGGGTGTCAAGCTACTCGTCGACGTCAACGTCTATGTAGAACCCATCAGCAGGGGCAGGGTTCTCCTCTGCAACAGTTATTAAGCAAACATGAGTACAAAGGTACTCAGCAAGTCTTACCACAGAACCTATCATACATGCAACATTATCAAAGGGGGGTAGTGGAGTTCATAGCAGAATGCCAGCTTTGACCTTGGCTAACCTATACTACAACTCTCAACGGATTGCAAGATGTTATTACGAACACGAGTCCTCTACTCACCACATCAATACACTACCGAGGATCCTCTTCCGTCATCCTACGGAAGGGCCATCCACGACACTCACACTTATCTTGAGGCTTTTAGTAGTATCCATCAACTTGTCTATGAACTGTAAGAGTAACCAAGTAGTCCGTACCGCGAACAACGGCTATTCGCATAGTTTGATAACCCTGCAGTGGTGTACCTCTTCACAGACGCTTTCACCACTTATCGTCGTTTACTCGGCGTGTACTCGACAACCTTCAAGCGGAAGCCCAGCGGGGGTGTCGGCCACGACCTGACTAACTACTCAAGTCTCTCGTCCAGGTTTATCGCCTATTTGGGTTCCATCCGTGGGGAGATCCGGCCGGGGTGTCGCTCACGGCCCCAAACGATGTGTACAGGGTTCCCGAGTCACCAAACGGGCAACCGGTACACCGTGCCACGTACCTGTCGCATGACAACCCACCCCGAGGGTCAGCGTTGTGCACGACCTCCAGTAAGCTATAAACACCAGAAACTAGTTGCAACTCCTGGACAGAGATCAAGGGTAATTAAGAAGCCGAGAGGGTCAATTAAGGATCCCAATGTGTGGTAGTAGCTGTAACTTGAACCACACATACAGATCTCGGGTCCTAAGGACAATTCCAATGAAACAACCCACCATGTACTCCTACATGGCCTTTCATCGATACCTTTACCAAGCGTATTCCACACTTCCTTCTCTTTATCGGTATGATCATTTCACTCTGATCCATCACCCAGATGAACCAGACCAGACACAACTCTAAGCATAGCAGGCAACATAAACAAATAGCATGGTGGATCACACATCACATGGCTCAATCAACTCCTACACATGCTAGTGGGTTTCAACTATTTACTGTGGCAATGACAGGTCATGCAAGGGATAGCGTTCAACTACCGCAGCAAGTAGCAGTTCACACGCTGTTGCCTTAATGCAGTAAAAGAGAGCAGGAGCGAGAAGATTGGGTTTGTATCGGAATGATCAATGATTGCTTGCTTGACAAGGTAGTTGTCGGGTACTGCTCTTCAACTGGATACGCAGCAGTATCCTCGGGAGCAGGACCTAACACAGAGAATACCGACGATACAATCATTAACAAACAAATGCAGCAATATGATGCATGCTCATGACATGGCAAGATGCATGTGTGTTGGCTAATGCAACTAAAACCAGAAGGGTTTGAACCTATTTGAATCAAAGATTCAAATTGGAGTTCAAACTATTATTTAAATAAGTGCATTATCATGTTTTTGATGTATACAGCAAGTTAACTTGTTCAAACATGCATGAAACCAGTGCCATTGGAAAGATTGGATTTTTCTGATCATTTTTCATATATAAATCTTTTCCATCTGAGCTATGGTTGATTTTATATGATTTTTAGAAGTTTTGGGTATTTTCTGGAATTTCCTGAATTAAATTAACCTAAAAATCCCAGAAAAACCTTTACTGCGTCAGCATGACATCATGCTGACGTCAGTCAGTCAACAGGAGCTAGTCCAGGTCAAACATGACATGTGGGCCCTGCATGTCAGTGTCACAGCTAATTAACTAAGTTAATTAGAGTTAAACTAAAACTAATTAGCTGTCAGTGGGGCCTGGGCCCACGGTCAGTGACTAAACTAATTAACTAATTAAACTAACAGAAACTTAATTAAACTAACTAATTAGCAAAAGGTGGCCCACACGTCACTGACCCAGGGGTACTCAACCCCCTGGTCAAACAGGTCAAACCCGCCAGCGACGTGACGCCGGCGAGGCCAAGTACGGTGGCGTGCTTCGGAAATCGTCTACGGGGCACGGCTCGAGCTGCATCTAGGCGCGTTGGAAAGCTCTTGCCCTTGCGCGTCGGATGGTGGTGGTCGCCGGACCTGGGGTGGCCGGAGACGACGGCAACAAGCTCGACGGCGGCGACCGGCGTCGGGCGTGTGTGGAGATGCTGCTGCAGAGGCCTAGGCGATGCGTGCGTAGCACCCGTCGCATCTACGCGGTGCGGTGAGTGTGATGGACGGGTGCCAGTGACCAAATGGTCATCGGAGCATCACCGGCGGCGAGCACGGCGGCGGTGCGTTCGGTGATCAACAGAGCGGCGGCTACATGGCGCAAAAGGAACGGAGGAAGGAGGGGTTCGACGTAGAAGCTCACTACGGAGCTAACGAGCTCGACGGAGGGGTCGGGGACGCGCTGTAGCTTCGTAACGGCGGCGAGGTGCTCCGGCAATACGAGGAAGGGGACGACGGCGTGGAGTCGTTGCAGGGCTTCCGGCGGCTCGTGGCTCAGCGAGGAGGAAGAGGACGACGCGGTAGATCTTCTGGACACACTCACGGGGCGAGGGGGTGGCTCTGAGTGCGACTACGGCGAGCGGCGGCGACGGCGGCTCGGTGATGGAGGAGGAGAGAGCCAGGGGAGGGCGATGGAGACGAGGGGGAGAAATGAGAGCGGTCGGGGCAGCTGCGTGTCGGCTCGTGGAGTCATCCAGGCCATCGGGGAGGCAGGCAAGCAGCCTGGAGGTGGCCGGGCGTGTGCCGGCGCACGGCGGCCATGCGCGCGTCCTTGTGGCGCGAGGAGGAAGACGACAGAGGAGGGCTGGTGGGCTGGGCCGGCCTGCTACAGGGCTGGGCCCGAGGTAAGTGCTTCTTCCTATTTTCCTTTTCCTATTTTCTTTTCTGTTTCTTTTGTTTTGCATCTTTGTTTAATTAATAAAAATGCCAAAACATTTTTATAACTCATGAAACTTGTCATGCCCACTGAATATAATATGAAAATTAGGAAACATTATAGTTCATGATTATTTGAGCATTTAAAATATTTAAAAGTATTTAAATGCCCAAATACAAATACCATATGATTTAATCCAAAGCCCTTGAGTGTCCTAGAAAATTGTGCACCATTTTTAGCAAAGGTTTGAGACCAAGGCAGAAATGATGAACATTTTTGAAGGGCATTTTGGGTACATTGGAAAATATTTTATCAAACCCTAGTTGTTAGAAGAGGGGTGTTGGGGTTTCTGTTAATCCCATTTCCAGTTTCTTTGAAAGTAAACATGATGCACACTCTAGCTAGGTACTAAAGCAAGTGCTAACTAGGGATATGACACATAATTATTCGCTTTTCTATTAATTGCTCGACAGTAATTTGTTTACCCTCCGTAGAATATCGCTATCATGAGAGAAGCCACTAGAGAACACTATGGCCCCCGGGTCTATTCTCAATATATCAATCTACAATCTACTTTACTTTTCCGCTTTTACTTTCTGTTCTTATAATAAAAAATACCAAAAATATAAACTATCATCTCTATCAGATCTCACTTTCGTAAATGACCGTAAAGGGATTGACAACCCCTTATCCCGTTGGCTGCGAAGTTCTTATTTGTTTGTGCAGGTGCGAGGGACTCGCGCGTGGTCTCCTACTGGATTGATACATTGGTTCTAAAAAACTGAGGGAAATACTTACGCTACTGCGCTGCATCTCCCTTTCCTCTTTGAGGGAATACTATGCAAGCTCTAGAAGTAGCAAGAAGAATTTCTGGCGCCATTGCCGGGGAGGCTTACACAAAAGTCATTTACCAAGTACCTAACACAAACCCTTATACTTCGCATTACATTTATTTGCCTCTCGTTTTCCTCTCCCCCACTTCACCCTTGTCGTTTTATTTGCCTTTCTTCTGTCGTGTGTTTATCGTTCGCTTGCTTCTTGTTTGCTTGTGTGTTGGATTGCTTGCTTGTCACTATGGCTCAGAACAATACCAAATTGTGTGACTTCTCCAATACCAACAATAATGATTTTATTAGCACTCTGATTGCTCCTATTACCGATGCTGAATCTTGTGAGATCAATGCTGCTTTGCTGAATCTTGTCATGAAAGATCAATTTTCCGGCCTTCCTAGTGAAGATGCCCCTACCATGTAAACAACTTTGTTGATTTGTGTGATATGCATAAGAAAAGGGATACAGATAACAATATTGTTAAATTGAAGTTATTTCTGTTTTCACTTAGAGATCGTGCTAAAACTTGGTTTTCCTCTTTGCCTAGAAATAGTATTGATTCGTGGAATAAGTGCAAAGATGCTTTTATCTCTAAGTATTTCCCTCCTGCTAAGATCATCTCTCTTAGAAATTATATTATGAATTTTAAGCAACTAGATCATGAGCATGTTGCACAAGCTTGGGAGAGAATGAAATTAATGATACGTAATTTCCCTACACATGGTTTGAACTTATGGATGATTATTCAAAACTTTTATGTTGGCTTGAATTTTGCTTCTAGAAATCTTTTAGATTCGGCCGCATGAGGCACTTTCATGGAAACTACCTTAGGAGAAGCTACCAAACTCCTAGATAATATTATGGTTAATTATTCACAATGGCACACCGAAAGATCTACTAGTAAAAAAGTGCATGCTATTGAAGAAATTAGTGTTTTGAGTGGAAAGATGGATGAACTTATGAAATTATTTGCTGCTAAGAGTGCTTCTTCTGATCCTAATGATATGCCTTTATCCACTTTGATTGAAAATAACAATGAATCTTTGGATGTGAATTTTGTTGGTAGGAATAATTTTGGTAACAATGTTTATAGAGGGAACTTTAATCCTAGGCCTTTTCCTAGTAATTCCTCTAATAATTATGGTAATTTCTGCAACAACTCTGATGGAAAGATGCCTTCTGAATTTGAAACTAGTGTTAAGGAGTTTATGATTTCGCAAAAGAATTTCAATGCTTTGCTTGAAGAAAAATTGCTTAAGATCGATGAATTGGCTAGAAGTGTGGATAGAATTACTCTTGATGTTGATTCTTTGAAACTTAGATATATCCCACCTAAGCATGATATCAATGAGTCTCTCAAAGCCATGAGAATTTCCATTGATGAATGCAAAGAGAGAACCGCTAGGATGCGTGCTAAAAGAGAGAATTATATAAAAGCGTGTTCTTCTAGTTATCATGAAAATAAAGATGAAGATCTGAAAGTTATTGATGTGTCTCCTATTAGATCCTTGTTTTCTAGTATAAATCTTGATGAAGATAGGAGTGGAGATGATTCTACTTTAAGGTGTCCCAATGATTCAGAGTTTTTAGATCTTGATGCTAAAATTGTTAAAAGTGGGAGTGAAGAGATTAACATTTGCAAAGTGATGAACTGATACGTCCAAAACGTATGTATAATTTCTGCTTGCTCCATGCCTCTTTTGTGTGATATTGCTATGATATTTATGCACTTCCATACACTTTTGATCATATTTGGACTAACCTATTAACTCAGTGCACCACAGTGCCAGTTCCTGTTTTCTGCTGTTTTTCTATTTCAGATTTCCCCCATATTAAAAGTGCTCCAAAAATTCCGGGAAAAATACAGAAAAAATCAGCGTACATGAAGCTTCGAGAAAAATCAAAGTGGGCCCAGAGGGGAGCCAGGGGCGGCCCCGGCAGCCACCCGGGGCGGCCCCACCCCTGGCCGCCCAGGGGGGCGCCTAGGTCCCCCTCTCCGCCTCTGGTGACCCCCCTTTGCATATATATTTCTCCCGTCGCGGAAACCCTGATGCCGGAACCCTTTTCTCCAAAAGCAATTCCGATCTCCGCGCCATCGCCACCAAGTTTCGGGGGACCAGAATTCCTGTGCCGGCATCCTGCCGGGACGGGGAAGTGCCCCCGGATTCATCTCCATCGACGTTGCTTCCTCCCTCCATGATGCGGGAGTAGTTCCTCCTCGGGGTTGAGGTTTCTACCAGTAGCTATGTGGTCAATTCTCTCTCCCATGATGTGATCTTCGTTGTGATCATAGGCTATGTTAATCTAGGGTGATCCCATGATATTTCCCCTTCCTCTATGTATTGGATTGATGTACTCACTTGTCTTTATCTAGTATAATCCCCGAGACCAAGGTGACAGCGGTCTATTGGACATGGATTAGAAGAATATTTTCATGAGTGATTTCCTCTTTTGTGTGTTGATTGAAGATTGAGAGTCTCTTGGTGCTTGTCTTTGACTATCCTTGAGATATGTTGTGGTGATTGTGGTACTCTCTTTGGATGGCCACGGTGACATTGGGAAATCCATAGATTGAGAACTACGAACTTAGAGGTGTGATTTTGTAGCCCTACATAATTCTCGTCCTCTCTTGACCACAAAGGAATGACCTCCGAGTGCGTCTCCATTGCATGTTTTATGGGAAATATCATGTGTTAATGTTGTTGGGAGTTGCCACTAGTGAAAGTATGAAGCCTAGGCCTTGTTTCCACCATTGCAATACCATTTGTGCTCACGTTTACCACTTGTTTGCTTGCTGCACTTTTTATTACAGATTTATATTACTTTGCTTTGCCACTCCTATCATCCATATTTTACCATCTCTTCGCCGAACTAGTGCACCTATACAACTCCTAGTTGTATTAGGTGTGTTGGGGACACAAGAGACTTCTTGTATCTTAGTTGCAGGGTTGCTTGAGAGAGACCATCTTCAACCTCTACTTCCCAGAGTTCGATAAACCTTAGGTCATCCACTTGAGGGAAATTGCTGCTGTCCTACAAACCTCTGCGCTTGGAGGCCCAACATAGTCTACAAGAATAGAAGCGTGTGTAGACATCAAGCTATTTCTGGCGCCGTTGCCGGGGAAGTAAGTGTTTGAAGGTATATCTTTAGATCTTGCAATTAAATCTTTTCGTTTCTTGTTTTTAGTTTCACTAGTTATGTTTATGGAAAACCGCACTCTTAGTTCGCTGCTTGGGGAAGGCCTCTTTACCACACCCGTGGTAGAGAAGTCTCCTCCACCTACTGAATGTATCCCATTCCAAATACCACTTGGGATAATTGAAATAATTAGGAATGATTGTTATGATGGGACAGTCAATCCTAGTATTCATTTGTTGAAACTTACAGAACTTTGTGAGTTGTTTAAGATTTCAGGTTTGACAAGAGATGGAGTCATGAGGAAATTATTTGCCTTGTCACTGAAAGGAAAAGCATTGGAATGGTATAGGCTACTAGATGACTCTCACCAGCTGGATTGGGAAGAGATCCAGTCTCTCTTTTACTCCAAGTTTTATCCTCTTCATGAAGTTCATGAGAATAGGAATTATGTTTATAATTTCTATCCTCATGACGGAAAGAGCATAGCTCAATCTTGGGGGAGACTGAAAACGTTAATGCTAAAATGTCCTAACCATGGGCTCCCCAAAGATATGATTATTACTAATTTCTATGTGAGGCTCTCTTGACAGGATAAAGATTTGCTCGATGCTTCCTCTATGGGTTCTTTCACAAACGAAAAGATTGATGCTAAATGGGAACTCCTTGAAAGAATTCAACACAACACTGAAGATTGGGAGATCGACAAAGGTAAAGAGTCAGGTATAATTTATGAGTATGATTGCATTAAGTCCTTTGTTGAAACTCTAAGTTTTAATAAGTTTAGCGCTAAGTTTGGGCTTGATTCTCAACTCCTTGTTGATTTCCTCAAATCTTTTGCTTCACATCTTAATATGCCTAAGGAGGATTGGATCAAGCATCATGAACCTTTTAAAGAGATTTGCAAAGAAAATGAAATTGTTCATGATGATTGCAACATGCATGATCCAATTCCTAAAATGAAGTTTTATATAAGCATGTTAATTTTTGTGGAGTGGATAGACCTTGTGAAAGGCCTATGATTGAAGAAGAGAAGTATTGTAAGCAACATAAGCATGAAAGAACAATCACTTGGGTCAAAGATTTAAATGAAATTGCTAGAGAATTGTGTGATCTTCATCCTTTTACTTGTGAACTTTGTTGTATAGAGGGTCACTTTAATTTTCAATGCATGCACTTTCAAAACATAACTGTTAACCAGTTGTGTGATAACATGATCACCCCTGATCTTTATGATGAGCTTATGTTATTTTTGATGTGTGAAGAGTTATCAGAAAAGACTTCTTGGCTAGATGTTAATGCCATAGGAATAAAAAACACTTTGCAAAATTGCCATCTCTATTGTGTTGTTAATTTCCATAAAAATGATTACATAAGTAAGATTAGAAAGGAGGGAACTTTACCAAAGTATAAAAATGTCTCTTATATTTCTGCTAATAAAAAGGAGAGTTTCTCCCAAGTTTCCCCTATTGTTTCTAATGATAAACCAGGATATGTGGAGAAGCTTCATCTCCAACCACTCCCTCCTAAGGTGAAGAAGAAGAAAAAGAAGAGGAGGAGGAAGAGGAGCAAGAAGGAAGAAGAATGGGTATCAACCTGGCCTGAGCATATTCCTCCCATCAACTTTTATCCTAACGGTTGTAAGTTTAAAGAAGAAGGTGAAGTTTATTGCCTTAATTATCATCTTGATGATACGTCCGTAGGTACTATTGAAGATGATTTTGATTATGATATGCATGTTACTTATTGTGATTGGGAAAATGATGATAATGCTACTTATGATCTTGAAAATCTTTTTGGTACCAACTTTGGAAGTGATGATATGGAAAGTTCTAAGCTTGGGGATGATAGGATTGCAAATCCTTTACCCACTAGTGATGTGATAATTGATAATTCTTTTGCTAGTAAGAATAAAGACAACATGTTTACAAATATAGTTGCTAGCAATGATAATGCTCTTCTCTACTATGATGATGTTATAACTCCAATCTATAGTGATTATAAAGGTACCTATGACATAAGGAGAAATTATCCTTATGAAACTTGTCATAATCATGGAGGGAATTACTCCCTTGTTGAACACCATCTTCCTAATACACAATTAATCTATAGTGTTCAAGTTGTTTATGATAGTCCTACTCCCACTATTACCAATGAGAAAGATTATGCTTATGTGGAGAGTAAGAGTACCTTTTTGCATGTGGATCATGGTAACAATGCTTTATGTGATGCTTATATTGTTGAGTTTATTCGTGATCCCACTGAAAATTATTATGAGAAGGGAACATATGCTTATAGATATTTCAATAATATCAAGTTCCCTCTCTTTATGTTGAAGGTTTTGAAGCTGCACTTGTTTTGTCTTCCTATGCTTATTGCTTTGTGCTTCAATGAATTATTCTATTGCAATATTCCTATGCATAGGAAGAATGTTAGGCTTAAATGTGTTTGGTATTTGCTTCTTGATGCTCTCTTTTGTTCTTCAACTTTTATTCCTACGAGAGCATCATTAAAGTCTTAAGCCTATCTTTATGGCTATAAAGAAAGAGCTCTAGGGAGACAACCCTTGTTATCTTTGCTTTCAGTTTGTTCTTTCAGTTTTTAGTGGTCTTGATGTTTGTTACTACTGTAGCAACATCATTGCATCTTTATTTTTCAGCTTTGTGCCAAGTTTAGCCTCCGATTGCAAGAAAGTTCAAAGGTTGTGACGTGTTGTCCAGAAAACAGATTCTGTCCTTGGACAGAAAAATTCGAATAAAATCACCAGGTCATCTTTTTTATCTGAATTTTTTTGACAGCGTGCTCTATACAATTGGCTTTCGAGCGTCTGTTCTGAGTTTTTTGATTTGAGTTGCAGAAGTGCCCCGAAAAAATTATTTACTGCCTGCTGGTCTGTTTTTCACGGATTCTGCCCTGTTTTGCCTTTTCTTCGTTTTGCAAACCTTGAGCTTGCTTTTTCTTTGCCAAAACCTTTTGGCAATCTTGAGAAACAGTAGCTCTTCAATATTATCCTTATTTCCAGTAGGGAAAAACTATTTTATTATGGGTACTAACCTCGCTAATCAGATTATGATGAGTTATGTATGAAGGGAGTTTTCAAGTGTGCGAGGGAAGATGATAAAAGAAGATTCAGGAGGGTCAAATGCTCAAGCTTGGGGATGCCCCCGTGCACCCCCAAGAAATATTCAAGAAGACTCAAGCGTCTAACCTTGGGGATGCCCCCATGCATCCCCAAGAAATATTCAAGAAGACTCAAGCGTCTAACCTTGGGGATGCCCCCATGCATCCCCTTCTCCATTAACAATTATCAGTTCGTCTTTCGTTCCACTATATTTTAATCACTTCATGCGTTATGTGCTATGCTTGGGGCGTCTTGCTCTTAGTTTCCTTTTTAGTTTTTTTTAGCTTTGCTTGCTGTTCATAACAAGTTAGAACCCAGCTTTCTTTGTGTGGGAGAGAAACACGCTCCACTTCTACCTAGAACACAACATAGGATTTTCATACTTATCTTTGCTGTGTGTGTTCTTTATCTTTTCATAGCTACTGTCATGCTTAGCTCTTAGTTTTCATGCTTATCTTTTTAAGAGCTTCTGTTTAGGTTGTTGCTTCTGGAACTCTCTTGAGTTATCATGCTTATCTTGTTAAGAGAGTTGGCTTCTGTGGCACTGGTTGATATGTCTATGATAAAAATGCTATGTGCATAATGGTGCTTAGTAGTTCATGTTTTCTTATGGTTAGTCTCAAATAGCTGGGGGTTCTTAATGTGTTATTGAAGTACCAGCATGATTTGTTTGCCTATGATGTGGTATGGTTTAGTGATATCTTCCTCCAAGAATTTATTTTGATTGACTTGGCATATGCTCACGCATATTTAAGACTGTAAAGAAAGTCTATCAAGCCTTGATGATCTTTAATTTCTGAGTAGTGATATAACTTCCATGCCCGATTCAATGTTGCTTTGTCACTCTGCATGACTATGGCCGTCATTGCTCTCTTAGTTGGTCGTTCCCAGTCTTTTGCTAGCCTTCACCTGTACTAAGCGGACTGACTGCTTGTGCATCCAAAATCCTTGAAACCAGTTATGCCATATGAGTCCACCATACCTTCCTATATATGGTATTTACTTGCCATTCCTAACGAACACTTTCCTGTACCATCTCAAAATTATTCGAAAGCATTTCTCTTTTGTGCCTCTGTTTTAACTCATGAGGAAGTAGTAGGTAATTCATGATCTTCTTTGGACAAATTTTACCCCGGGATTGCATGTCTAATCTGCAAACCCCTAATACGAGGAGGGACTGGCATGAGTGCGCCCAGCTCACAAAAGATAATAGCAACAAACAAACCCTCCTTCACGCTTTGTTCATGAGAAATCAGAAAACTCTGGCAGTGATAAACAAAGGAGATTAAGGGGATGTGATCGTCCCCGCATGGGAGCTGTTCCTCGAAACTTGTCCAGCATAAGAAGTAATTGGGTTATCTACTAGCATTCGTTGACGAATTATGCACCTTCCAAAATCATTTTTACCTCTGTTTTCAAAACCAAGAGCTCTGGTACATGTTTAGTCTTTGTTTCCAACCACGGGTTTTCAACCTTGCCATCAAAATCCACGGTTCGAGAGTCTCCACCTTCTTTCTTCAAAGCACCAACTATTGAGAGCATGATTGTTATTTTGAGTGTAATGTGCATTGTCCCAAAGTACCATTGTCTTCTGCATAATTGTGATATCACTTATTCTGAAATCATTGTATCTAGTCGTCACTTAAACTTCGGAGGTGCTCCTGCATTTATGTTTTGCTTCACTAAAGGGGGCAAGCGAGGTATCACTTTGTCATGTTTGCACACCATGCTCACTACAAATCTATTGGTTGTTTCAGTATCATATTGTAAACTTTTAGTTCTTTGTGATATTCTCATGAGGCAACTTAATTACTAAAGATTTATTATCTCTATAAGCATTTGTCATGTGACTGTGAAAGACTCTTTGGTAGCATGTCACCGCAGAAATTATGCTTGTTATCATTTACCTACTCGAGGACGAGCAGGAATTAAGCTTGGGGATGTTGATACGTCCAAAACGTATGTATAATTTCTGGTTGCTCCATGCCTCTTTTGTGTGATATTGCTATGATATTTATGCACTTCCATACACTTTTGATCATATTTGGACTAACCTATTAACTCAGTGCACCACAGTGCCAGTTCCTGTTTTCTGCTGTTTTTCTATTTCAGATTTCCCCCATATTAAAAGTGCTTCAAAAATTCCGGGAAAAATACAGAAAAAATCAGCGTACATGAAGCTTCGAGAAAAACCAAAGTGGGGCCAGAGGGGAGCCAGGGGCGGCCCAGGCGGCCACCCGGGGCGGCCCCACCCCTGGCCGCCCAGGGGGGCGCCTGGGTCCCCCTCTCCGCCTCTGGTGACCCCCCTTCGCATATATATTTCTCCCGTCGCGGAAACCCTGATGCCGGAACCCTTTTCTCCAGAAGCAATTCCGATCTCCGCCGCCATCGCCACCAAGTTTCGGGGGACCAGAATTCCTGTGCCGGCATCCTGCCGGGACGGGGAAGTGCCCCCGGATTCATCTCCATCGACGTTGCTTCCTCCCTCCATGATGCGGGAGTAGTTCCTCCTCGGGGCTGAGGTTTCTACCAGTAGCTATGTGGTCAATTCTCTCTCCCATGATGTGATCTTCGTTGTGATCATAGGCTATGTTAATCTAGGGTGATCACATGATATTTCCCCTTCCTCTATGTATTGGATTGATGTACTCACTTGTCTTTATCTAGTATAATCCCCGAGACCAAGGTGACAGCGGTCTATTGGACATGGATTAGAAGAATATTTTCATGAGTGATTTCCTCTTTTGTGTGTTGATTGAAGATTGAGAGTCTCTTGGTGCTTGTCTTTGACTATCCTTGAGATATGTTGTGGTGATTGTGGTACTCTCTTTGGATGGCCGCGGTGACATTGGGAAATCCATAGATTGAGAACTACGAACTTAGAGGTGTGCTTTTGTAGCCCTACATAATTCTCGTCCTCTCTTGACCACAAAGGAATGACCTCCGAGTGCGTCTCCGTTGCATGTTTTATGGGAAATATCATGTGTTAATGTTGTTGGGAGTTGCCACTAGTGAAAGTATGAAGCCTAGGCCTTGTTTCCACCATTGCAATACCATTCGTGCTCACGTTTACCACTTGTTTGCTTGCTGCACTTTTTATTACAGATTTATATTACTTTGCTTTGCCACTCCTATCATCCATATTTTACCATCTCTTCGCCGAACTAGTGCACCTATACAACTCCTAGTTGTATTAGGTGTGTTGGGGGACACAAGAGACTTCTTGTATCTTAGTTGCAGGGTTGCTTGAGAGAGACCATCTTCAACCTCTACTTCCCTGAGTTCGATAAACCTTAGGTCATCCACTTGAGGGAAATTGCTGCTGTCCTACAAACCTCTGCGCTTGGAGGCCCAAACATAGTCTACAAGAATAGAAGCATGTGTAGACATCATGAACCCACTACTTTGGATTTCAAGGGATTCAATTATGATAATTGCTCTTTTATTGATTGTATTTCCTTGTTGCAATCCGTGCTAAACTCTCCGCATGCTTATAGTCAAAATAAAGCTTTTGCCAAACACATAGTTGATGCTTCGATGCAATCTTATGAAGAAAAACTTGAGTTATAAGTTTCTATCCCTAGAAAGCTTTATGATGAGTGGGAACCTACTATCAAAATAAAAATTAAAGATCATGAATGCTATGCTTTGTGTGATTTGGGTGCAAGTGTCTCCACTATCCCAAAAACTTTGTGTGATTTGCTAGGATTCCATGAGCTTGATGATTGTTCTTTGAATTTCCATCTTGCGGATTCCACTATTAAGAAACCTATGGGAAGGATTAATGATGTTCTTATTGTTGCAAATAGGAATTATATGCCCGTAGATTTCATTGTTCTTTATATAGATTGCAATCCTTCATTTCCTATTATTCTTGGTAGACCTTTCCTTAGAACGATTGGTGCAATTATTGATATGAAAGGAAGGAAATATTAGATTCCAATTTCCATTAATGAAAGGCATGGAACACTTTCGTAGAAATAAAATCAAATTACCATATGAATCTATTATGAGAGCCACTTATGGATTGCCTTCCGAAGATGGCAATACCTAGATCTATCCATGTATCGTGCCTAGCTAGGGGCGTAAAACGATAGCGCTTGTTGGGAGGCAACCCAATTTTATATTTTATTGTTTTTGCTTATGTTTAGGAATAAATATTGCATCTAGCTTCTGTTTAGATGTGGTTTTGTGTTTTGTTTAGTGTTTGTGCCAAGTAGAACCTTTGGGAAGACTTGTGTGAAGTTTATATGATATTGCTGTGAAAAACAGAATCGTTAGTGCTCGCTAGAATGATCACCAGATTTTACTGGAGCGTGATATTTAGTTGATTCTTTTTGCAGATGATTAATAGACAAATTCCTCACGTTTACCAATTTAGTTTGAATTTTTTGGAGTTACGGAATTATGTGAAAACTGCAGATTACTACAGACTGTTCTGTTTTTGACAGATTCTGTTTTTCGTGTGTTGTTTGCTTATTTTGATGCATCTATGAGTAGTATTGGGAAGTATGAACCATAGAGAAGTTGTAATACAGTAGGTTTAACACCAATATAAACAAATAATGAATTCATTGCAGTACCTTTGAGTAGTGGTTTTGCTTTCTTATACTAACTGAGCTCACAAGATTTTATTTCTAAGTTTTGTGTTGTGAAGTTTTCAAGTTTTCAGTATTGCTTTGATGGACTATGGAACAAAGACTGGCAAGAGCCTAAGCTTGGGGATGCCCAAGACACCCCAAAGTAAAATTTAAGGACAACCAAAAGCCTAAGCTTGGGGATGCCCCGGGAAGGCATCCCCTCTTTCGTCTTCATCCATCGGTAACTATACTCGGAGCTATATTTTTATTCACCACATAATATGTGTTTTGCTTGGAGCGTCTTGTATAATTTGAGTCTTTGCTAGTTAGTTTGCCACAATTATCCTTGCTGGACACACCTATTTGAGAGAGTTAAATATGGCCTAGGAATTGATAGAACACTCTGTGTGCTTCACTTATATCTTTTGAGTTGAATAGTTTTTGCTCTAGTGCTTCACTTATATCTTTTAGAACACGGTGGTGATAATATTTTGAAGAAATTGTTGATCTCTCATGCTTCACTTATATTCTTTTGAGAGTCTATTAAAACAGCATGGTAATGTGTTTAGGCTATAAAACTAGTCTTCACATGATAGGCATCCAATATCAATGTAGTAAAAACTTTCACACTAAGTGCATTGAATACGATGAGAAGTTGGATGCTTGATAATTGTTTTGAGATATGAGGATAGTGATATTAGAGTCATGCTAATGGAGTTATTATGAAATTGATAAATGCTTGTGTTAAGGTTAGTGATTCCCGTAGCATGCACGCATGGTGAACCGCTATGTGACGAAGTTAGAGCACGACGTATTTGTAAAGTGTCAACCTTTTGTGGAGGCCGGGGGCGCGCGATGGTTAAATCCTACCAACCTCCCCCCCCTAGGAGCATGCGTTGATTGATTTGTTTTGATGACTCGTAGATTTTTGAAATAAGTATATGAGTTATTATGACTAATGTTGAGTCCATGGATTGTACAGACTCTCACCCTTCCACCATTGCTAGCCTCTCTTGTATCGCGCAACTTTCGCCGGTACCATACACCCACTATATATCCTCCTAAAAGCAGCCACCATATATATATATATATATATATTCCTCAAAACAGCCACCATACCTACCTATCATGGCATTTCCATAGCCATTCCGAGATATATTGCCATGCAACTTTCCACCGTTCCGTTCATATGACATGTATCATATTGTCATATTGCCATGCATGATCATGTAGTTGACATCGTATTTGTGGCAAAGCCACCATGCATAATTTTTCATACATGTCACTCTTGATTCAGTGCACATCCCGATACACCGCCGGAGGCATTCATATAGAGTCATACTTTGTTCTAGCATCGAGTTGTAATATCGAGTTGTAATTCGATGAAAGTGTGATGATCATCATTATTAGAGCATTGTCCCATGTGAGGAAAGGCTAAATCAGTAAAGCCCCTCCAAAAAAAAGAAAAAAAGTCCAAAGAAAAAAAGGAAGGCCCAAAAAAAAGAAAAGAAAAAGGGACAATTGCTACTTTCTTTTTCCACACTTGTGCTTCAAAGTAGCACCATGTTCTTCATGATAGAGAGTCTCATGTTTAGTCACTTTCATATACTAGTGGGAATTTTCATTATAGAACTTGGCTTGTATATTCCTACGATGGTCTTCCTCAAATGCCCTAGGTCTTCATGAGCAAACAAGTTGGATGCACACCCACTAGTTTCTTTTGTTGAGCTTTCATACATTTTTAGCTCTAGTGCATCCGTTGCATGACAATCCCTACTCACTCACATTGATATCTATTGATGGGCATCTCCATAGCCCGTTGATACGCCTAGTCGATGTGAGACTATCTCCCTCCTTTTTGTCTTCTCCACAACCACCTCTCTATTCCACCCATAGTGCTATGTCCATGGCTCACGCTCATGTATTGCGTGAAAGTTGAAAGGTTTGAAAGAATAGAGTATGGAAACAAGTGCTTGGCTGAAATCGGGGTTGTGCATGATATGAATATTTTGTGTGATGAAGAGCGAGCATAGCCAAACTATATGATATTGTAGGGATAACTTTCTTTAGCCATAGTATTTTGAGAAGACATGATTGCTTTGTTAGTATGCTTGAAGTATTATTGTTTCTTATGTCAATATAGACTTTTGCCTTGAATCTTTCAGATCTGAACATTCGTTCCACAATTAAGAGAATTACATTGAAAAACTATGTTGGTTAGCATTCCACATCAAAAATTCTGTTTTTATCATTTACCTCCTCAAGGACGAGCAGAAATTAAGCTTGGGGATGCTTGATACGTCTCCAACGTATCTATAATTGTTTTATTGTTCCATGCTATTATTTATGATGTTTTGGATGTTTAATGGGCTTTGTTATACACTTTTATATGATTTTTGGGACTAACCTACTAACCCAAAGGCCCAGTCCAGATTGTTGTTTTTTGCTTGTTTCAGGGTTTTACAGAAAATGAATATCAACCGGAGTCCAAACGGAATTAAACCTTCGGGGGAGATATTTTTTGGAGAAAATCACGCATGAGAGACTTGAGAACCACGGAGTAGGGCATACGTGGTGCCCACGAGGGTGGGGGCGCGCCCCCTGCCTCGTGGGCCCCACATCTGGCCCCCGGTGCCCTCCTTCCTCCTATATATACCTACATACCCCGAAACCATCAGAACAACAGAGAAAATCCTAGTTCCACCGCCGTAACCTTCTGTTTCCGTGAGATCCCATCTTGGGGCCTGTTTCGGAGCTCCGCCGGAGGGGGGATCTTCCACGGAGTTCTTCTACATCATCATCATCGCCTCACCATGAGTTGTGAGTAGTTTACCACAGACCTTCGGGTCCATAGCTAGTATCTAGATGGCTTCTTCTCTCTCTTTGGATCTCAATACAAAGTTCTCCTCGGTCTTCGAGGAGATCTATTCGATTTAATCTCTTTTTGCGGTGTGTTTGTCGAGATCCGATGAATTGTGGGTTTATGATCAATATTATCTATGATAAATATTTGGTTCTTCTCTGAACTTTTTATGTATGATTATAATATCCTTGCAAGTCTCTTCGAATTATTGGTTTGGTTTGGCCTACTAGATCTATAGTTCTTGCAATGGGAGAAGTGCTTGGCATTGGGATCAATCTTGCGGTGTCCTTTCCCAATGACAGTAGGGGCAGCAAGGCTCGTATTGTATTGTTGCCATCGAGGATAAAAAGATGGGGTTTATATCACTAAGTTTGAGTTTATCCCTCTACATCATGTCATCTTGCTTAAGGCGTTACTCCCTTCTTATGAGCTTAATACACTAGATGCATGCTGGATAGCGATCGATGTGTGGAGTAATAGTAGTAGATGCAGAATCGTTTCAGTCTACTTGTCTCGGACGTGATGCCTATATATAATGATCATGCCTAGATAGTCTCATAATTACTCGCTTTTCTATCAATTGCTCGACAGTAATTTGTTTACCCGCCGTAGAATATCCCTATCATGAGAGAAGCCACTAGAGAACACTATGGCCCCCGGGTCTATTCTCAACATATCAATCTACAATCTACTTTACTTTTCCGCTTTTACTTTCTGTTCTTATAATAAAAAATACCAAAAATATAAACTATCATCTCTATCAGATCTCACTTTCGTAAGAGACCGTAAAGGGATTGACAACCCCTTATCGCATTGGCTGCGAAGTTCTTATTTGTTTGTGCAGGTGCGAGGGACTCGCGCGTGGTCTCCTACTGGATTGATACCTTGGTTCTCAAAAACTGAGGGAAATACTTCCGCTACCTTGTTGCATGTCCCTTTCCTCTTCGAGGGAATACATGTAATGCCCCAGATGTAACACTTTCCAATTATGGCAATATATGAAACTTTGACTTCATCAATTCCATTCTGGGCTCTTCTTTCATTTCGGGTTTCTTCGTTTTGTCGCGTGCGTGTGTGCATTTCATCCATGTCATGTTATCATGTGCATTGCATTGCATTCGTGTTGTCACTTGCACCCGGTTCCACTCGCCTCTTCCCGTTGTATGTTTCGAGTTCCGACGCTCACACACGTGCCCGTGGCACCCCCGAGTCCTTATCTCGTGTGTGGCCGTGTAACGTTTCCGGAGTGAGGTGACACTTGTCATGTGTTGTTGTTTTTGTACGTGTAGGCCGCCTGTCAAGTTTCGTCGCGTTTGGAGTTCGTTTGGTACTCCAACGGTTAACCTAGTGGGCTAAAAGTATCTCTTCCTTTTGGCCCAAGACCCCCTCCACAACAGCCCACTAACCCAGCACAACCACTTCCATCATCTCGGTCGTCGGATCATGAACGTGTGGCCGAAAACCGCACCCCATTTGGAACTTCCTAGCTCCCAGAATCTATAAATTAGCCTCCCCACGTCCATTTTTCGGGCAAACCCTAGCAACCTCCTCCCTGCCGCCACCGGACACGTCCAACCCGGCCGGACCTGCCCGACCTCCGCGCCACCGCCACGTGTCGCCGCCCCGTTGGCTGCGCCCCCGCGCCCAAATCCCTGCCGGCCTGTCCCGCCGACGCGCCCTCCCGCGGCCGCCCAGGCGCCCGCGCCTCTGCCTCCCGCGCCGGCGCGCTCCGCCGCGCCGGAATCCCTCGCCAGCGAGCTCGCCGCCCTCCGCCACCGCATCGTCCCCCGCCGCCGCGCCTTCCCTCCGCTGCCGCCGAGCTCCAGATCCGGCTAGGAGCCGCCGGATCCGGCCCTGCCTCGCCCCCGCCGGTGTTGTGCCTCGTCGCCGCCGGTGGACCAAGCCCCGTCGTCGCCGCGCTCTGTCTTCCCCGATCCAGGGAGGATCGAGAGGAGCAGCGGTCACGTGGGCCCGAGAGCCGGCCCAGCTCCACGTTCCCCCGCGCCGGCCCTCCTCGCCAGCCGGCCCGCTCCCGCGTCCCAGCCCAGCAGCGCCTCGGCCGGCCTGCCTCGCCTCTTCGACCTTTTGGGCCTAAGCCCAGGGTGAGCTCCCGCCTAAGCCTCGCATGAGTGTTTTATAGATTTTGTGCGCTCATGTTTTTTTTCCAGAGTTAGTATTTTTGACTAAGTCCAAGATTCTGCATATTTTGTTGGCATCTTGTGAGTGGTGTAACTTTTTGTGTGCTTATCCAAATGATGCAAATAATATATCAAAATGATCGTGGTGATGTGCTCTACATTTTGTTCCATTGTGGCATGCTTGTTTGAGATCATCTTGATGACCTAATCACCGTGACAAAAGTGCTACTTGTTATAAACTGCTGTTACTTATTATTTTGTTGCTATGTTTGCTTGATGCCCCACTCAAATCCATGCTTGTTTTGGAGTGGATAATGATCAGTCCTTGTTGTCCATGTTTTTGTCTATCCATCCATGCCCTCACTTGCACATATGACTTATTGTAGCTTATTTATTTCTTGCTCTCAAGTTGCTATAAATTATAACTGTCAAGTTTTTATCAGCATGATCAATTTGGTGTAGTTTGTTGCTATGGATCCATGCCTCATATGGAGTTGCTCCAATGGAGTTGTTTGTTGTAGAACATGTCTACTTCATGTCTATGCTTCTTGTCATCATGTTTTGGTGCTGTAGTGTATATATCTCTTGCTCCAAAGTTGCTATGTGGCTGTTAACTTCAGCTTTGCATTGCATCTTGTTTCGTGTGTATGTGTTGAACCGTTGCTCCGTTTTGAGCGTGCCCTATATGAAACTTGTGTGATTTTGCATGTAGAATCATAATATCATGTTGTTTACTTGTTTGGAGTGTGTTTGCTTGATGTTTGGATGCATCTTGCACCGTTTCCTTACTTGTCTTGTTTTGCTCATATCTTCTAGACCGTAGCTCCGAATCAAACAAACTTTATATGAAACTTGATTAGAATTTTGTGTAGATCATCATGGTGCATGTTAACTTGCTGTTTAACAACTTTAACTTAAGGTTTGTTCAGATCTGGACCAAGTTCAAAATATGCATATGAGGACTTACCGGATTTGCTATATGTTGATTCCGGCCTCATTTAAACTTGTTGTTTTGTGTTGTTCTGGTGTGCTTCATCCCTTGCCATGAAATGCATCATACTTGCATCATGTTGATTGTGCATTGCACCTTGCTTGATATTGTGCCATGTTGTGTTCTTGTGTTGAGTAGAGCCGGAAGCCGAGACCGAGACCGAGGGTCCTCCTGAGGTTGAGTACGAGGAGCCGTCTTACAATCCCATCGACGACTCGACAGGCAAGATGACCTGACCCAGATATCATTACTATCTTTGCCTATTGCTAGATGTCTCACTCTTTAGCTTATTGCCTCGATGCCCATGTTTGGTTGTCAGCCTCCTATTGTAGCCATGAATCTCTCTAACCACCCAACCTAGCAAACCTTTGATTGGCTACGTAAGCTTCGCTGAGCCCCTCTTATAGCATTGTTAGTTGCAGGTAAAGATTTGAAGATTCTTGCTTCATGTTGAAGTTATTGTTGGGATATCACACTATATAATTGGTTAAACTAAATCATCTATATATTAGTAATGGGTGGAAGGCTAAGCCTCTTGCTTGGTGTTTTGTTCCACTCATGCCGCTCTAGGAACCGTTTAAACCGGTGTTATGTTCCTTGATTATGCGTTCCTAACACGGTTGGGGTTATGGGACCCCCTCGATAACCCTCTTAGCGATAAAGCTTTTCCTGCAAGGCCCGACATTGGTACTCCATCTGTCTAATAACTAAAACTTGCATAGGGACTAGCTATCCCGTGATTTTAATTAACAACCCCCGGGCCAGTGCTCCACATGAGTGTTGGTCCAACCGAGCTGACTGCAGGGCCGCCTTGGGGAAACCCGAGGTATTTGGTATTTTCCTATAGGCTGTCTCATCCGGTCGTGGCCTGAGACTAGATACGCGCGGCTACTTTCAGGGTGTCGCGGCACGCAGGGAGGTCTTGCTGGATTAGTTTTACCTTAGTCGGAATATCTTGAGCACGGGATTCCGAGAATACTCGGGTCTTCCCACCTTGGAGTTGCGACTCCGCAGATCGTGAGCTTGTGATGGGCTAAGTTGGGACACCCCTGCAGGGTTTGATCTTTCGAAAGCCGTGCCCGCGGTTATGTGGCAGATGGGAATTTGTTAATATCCGGTTGTAGAAAAGTTGACACCATGTTCTGAATACTCTACCAGCGTAAGTAACCGTGATGGTCATTTTCCTAAGGGGTTCGGGAAGTGAACACGGTGGGGTTATGATTGACGTGCTTAGCTAGGATCACTTCGTGATCACTTTGACGCCCGTGGCACTTCTCTTCTCGCTCTAAACACGTAAGCTAGTGCTAGTGCAGCCGCAACCTTTGTTCTTCAGCCTTGTTCCACACCCAAGGCTTAGATAGTTTTGCTACCCGGGAACGGGATGCTGAGTCCTCCGTGGCTCATAGATTCTACACAACACCAGATGCAGGTACCATGGTGAACTACACAGGTGATGGCACAGAGCTGTACTGGGAGTTTGACGAAGAACGTGGGCGATACTACGTGTACTATCCCGATGTTCTCAGTAGTGGCTTCTACTAGGGGCGATCGGACCTTGTGACTTTATTTATTGATGGTATCTTTCATTTGGATCTTCGTCCATAGTCGGACCGTGATGTTATTTGGATGATGATTGTTTATGTAATGTATTTTGTGACGTGGCGAGTGTAAGCCAACTATTTTTTTTTGCAATTTCATCCCTATTTTACATGAGTCGTGCAAAGATACCATACTTGAGATCATTCTAGTATGAGCTTATACCTTTAAGTTGTGCCTCGACACGTAGGAGGTATAATCTCATACTGGGCATTACAAGTTGGCATTCAGAGCCTTCTCCGACCTAGAAGCCCCCACTGATTGATCGAATCGTTGATGGTTGAGTCTAGGCACACACTTGAAAATGTTTTGAGTCCTATATATATATCGGAGAGTAGGATTTCTTTTGCTCCTCACCCCTTTTTCATTCTGGTGAGGACTCCTGACAATTACTTATCTCTTCTACTCACAAAATTCACTAATTTTTTTTAGGATCACTCGAGTATTGTTTGAATTGTTCCGATGTCTTTGTGACGAGATCACTGTTTTCGATGCCTCCTGTCATTTAGGGGTTGTGGCAGTGTCCCGGGGAGTTGAGCTCCGAGGTGTTGTCGTCACAAATATATCGCAACAGTTCTGGAATACTTAAGACGGCCGACATCGAAAACTCTCCTATGCGGTTAGTGGCAAGATAACCCCAACATCGCCCAGTACTGGGGTGGTAGTTCGGGAGTATTGCCATAGCTTGTATAGCAGATGCGTTTCGAAGGTCCGAGGTAGACGGTTTCCGGAAATAACTGGTTATGTGTTGAAGGATGGATACAGCTGGATGTAGGATTAGAGTTGAGTGCGCGATGCTTCCCTTGTATCCCCAACACCTGATTGCATAATTGGAAACTTTCGGAAATTAATAGGTGGGTTCATCTAGTAGCTCGTAGGCATTCTTCCAACGAATGCATGATATGGAGTTCGGGGTTCTACATTGAGTGAAGTAGTTTTATGGGTGTTTGTTCCGATCGGGAGTTGCATCTTAAAGGGTCCTTGGCTATGCTGATCCGGGGATTGTAAAACCCTTTTGTAACACGTTCCATAAGCTTTCAGCATGAATATGTCGAACAAAACTTCTATCTTGTATTTGTTCTATCTGCTCCTTGTTGTTTTTATTTACCTTTTGTTCTCCCAAGTTGCTTCTCAAGAAGATTGTTGTACCATTAAACTGTGCATTACATTCGTTCATTTTGTTCGAATGTTCTTGTAAAGACTTATGTTGCAATTTCCAGCCATTGATTCAGCTTATATATTTTCAATCAATGGCTAATAGTTGTCATCTCATTCAGGATGGCTCCTAAAAGGGTTCCCAACGCTAACCTAGAGGGTGAAGAAGTTCCTGATCGTCCTCCTTCCCCTCCTCCTCCGTCTGAGGCCTGGAGAGCAATTATGCAAGCGACAAACCAGAACACCCAGATGCTTAAGCAAATGATGCAGAACTTTCAAGCAAATCAAGCAAATTAGGGTGGTCATGGGAACCAAGGCCAAGGCAATTTGTTCAACCAACCTCACTTTGCTACACTCAACCAGTTCCTGGCAAACCAACTGAAGGCATTCAGCTACTGTGTGGATCCGCTTGTTGCTCAAGACTGGATAACAGACATCAAGAAGCACTTTGAATGCAGTAACGTGAGACCTCAGGATTATGTCAAGTTTTCCGCCTTCCAACTCAAGGACCAAGCCGCTGATTGGTGGCAGCAGTACAAAGATTCTAGAGAAGGACGTGAAATCTCATGGACTAACTTCTGCAAGGATTTCCGCTCTCACCACATTCCAACTAGTGTCATCGAAGGTATGTGTGAGCAATTCCGCAACCTGAAGCAAGGAACCATGTCCGTTTATCAATACAATGTCAAGTTCCAGAACCTTGCCCACTATGCCAAGCAAGACATCCCAGATGCCAAGAGCAAGATTTATCAGTTTCGTGGTGGTCTGAAGGATGAACTCCAGCTAGCTCTCACCTTTTTTGAGCCGGAGGAATTTGATCAATTCTATAACATGGCACTTAAGCAAGAGGCAGCCCAGCTCAAGATGGAAGCTTCCAAAAAGAGGATCAGAGATGCTGTTCACTCCTCCTCTTCTTCCCAAGTGGCCGCAAAGCAACAGAAGTTTTGGCTTCCACCTCCTCTAGTGCTCCGCCCTCCCAACAACAACAAGCATTCTGGTCGCCGTGGAATCTCCCACCCACCCAACCCAAGCAATCAGTCCAAGAATCACTTTCAAGCTTCGAAATCAAGTTCTCCTTATTACCGTCATCTCTCAGGAGTGGTTTGCAACAAGTGCGGGCAGAAAGGTCACTATGCAAACAAGTGTACTCAAAGGCGCCTTCCGCCTCCTCCACCTGTCAGCACTGCTATTGTCAAGCACAACCCCAGGCATGCAAGAGTGAACTTGATGAATGCAGCTCAAACAGAGAATTCTTCAGATGTGATAATTGGTAATCTTCCGGTTAACTCAATTCCTGCAAAAGTCTTGTTTGATTCTGGTGCATCACTTTCCTTCATGTCATGTCCATTTGCATCCAAGCACAATGTGGGCACAGTGGACTTACCACATAAGTTATCAATTATTTCTCCAGGTAAACATATGTCTTCCAACTCAGTGGCTCCAGATGTATCTATTCGTATGGGTGATTACCGCTTTCTCGCTTCTCCGGTTATTCTCGGCAATTCCGACATTGATCTTATTCTTGGGATGGATTGGCTCTCCAAGCATGATGCTCACATTGATTGTGAAAATAAGGAAGTCAAGCTTACTCATCCTGACGAAGACGTGATTATCTTCGCCTCTCGAGATAACACAATCAGGCTATTCTCTCTCAATGACAAGGGCGAGATTAATGCCATCTCTCAAATTCCGGTGGTCAATGAATATGAAGATGTTTTCCCTGAAGAGCTTCCAGGCATGCCACCGCATCGTCAAGTTGAATTCGTCATTGAACTCGAGCCCGGTACCGAGCCAGCATGTCGGCGTCCGTACAAGCTTTCCCCTGAAGAGTTGAAGGAGCTGAAGAGACAACTCGATGAGCAAGAGCGTATGGGTCTAATCAGGCCTAGCACTTCTCCTTGGGGTTGTGGTGTTCTATTTGTCAAGAAGAAGGATGGCACGGAACGCCTTTGCGTTGATTACCGGTCATTGAACAAGAAGACAATAAAGAACAAGTATCCGCACCCAACATCAATGAATTGTTCGAGCAGCTCAAAGGAGCAAAAGTGTTCTCAAAGCTCGATCTCCGGATGTGTTATCACCAGATCCGTGTCCGTGAAGAAGATATTCACAAGACCGCATTCAGATTAAGCTACGGCTCCTATGAATACACGGTCATGTCTTTTGGCCTCGCAAATGCTCCACCCACTTTCTCGAGGATGGTGCACTACATATTCAACCCCTACACCAATGAATTTGTTCTTGTCTATCTGGATGACATCTTGGTATTCTCCAAGAATGAAGAAGACCATGCCAAGCACCTCCGTTTGGTTCTGGACAGGCTCCGTGAACACAAGTTCTATGCGAAATTCTCTAAATGTGAATTCTGGTTCGATAAGGTCTTATATCTTGGCCATATCATTTTTGCTGAGGGTATTTCTGTCAACCCTGAGAAAGTTGAAGCTATTGTCAACTAGGAACCCCCGCATAACGTCAAGCAACTCCGAAGCTTCCTTGGTCTCGCTAGCTATTGCAGAAGGTTCGTTGAGAACTTCTCCAAGATTGCCAAGCCTCTCTCCAACTTGCCGCAGAAGAATGTCAAGTACAACTAGACTCCGGACTATGATGTGGCATTCAAAACACTCAAAGAAAAGCTCATTTCTGCTCCGGTTCTTACTCCTCCGGATGAGTCCAAGCCCTACGAAGTATTCTGTTATGCTTTCCTTCAAGGACTTGGTGGTGTTCTCATGCAAGACAAGAAGATTGTGGCATACACTTCTCGTCAATTGAAGCCAAATGAGAAGAACTACCCCCCACATGATCTCGAGCTAGCAGCAGTGGTACATGCCTTGATCACATGGAGACACTTTTTGTTGGGCATAAAAGTGGACATCTTCACCGATCACAAGAGCTTGAAGTACATCTTCACACAGCCAAACCTGAACCTTCGCCAGACTCGTTGGGTTGAGATGATCCAAGAGTATGATCCAAGCATCGAATACACACCTGGCAAGGACAACGTCATTGCAGATGCCTTGAGAAGAAAGGCATATTGCAACAGTCTCCTTCTCAAGCCGTTTCAGCCTGAGCTTTGTGAACCATTCAGGAAGCTCAACCTCCAAGTTGTTCCGCAAGGCTTTCTTGCAAATCTTCAAGTTGCTCCTACCTTGGAAGATCAGATCCGTGAGGCCCAACTCAGTGATGCTATGGTGCAGAAAGTGAAACATGGCATTGCTAAGGGTACTCCCAAATACAAGTGCTATCGTGTTGATGAGAAAGACACCTTGTTCTTTGAGGACAGAATTGTGGTTCCCAAGGGTGATCTCAGGAAGCTCATAATGAACAAAGCACATGACTCCCTCCTCTTGATTCATCACGGAAGTTCCAAGATGTACCAAGACCTCAAGCAATCTTACTGGTGGACTCGCATGAAAAGGGAGATTGCCCAATTCGTGAATGAATGTGATGTCTGCAGAAGAGTGAAGGCAGAGCATCAACGTCCAGCCGGTCTCCTCCAACCTCTTCCTATTCCCGAGTGGAAATTCGACCACATTGAAATGGATTTCATCACTGGGTTTCCTAAGTCCAAAAAGGGGAATGATGTTATCTTTGTTGTGATTGACAAGCTAACCAAAGTAGCTCACTTCCTTCCAGTCAAAGAATCCATCAATGCAGCTCAGTTGGCAGAGTTGTACACTTCCAGAATTGTGTCGTTACATGGCATTCCTCAAGTTATCTCCTCCGACCGTGGAAGTTTGTGCACATCCAAGTTCTGGGACTCCTTTCAGTCAGCCATGGGCACTAAGATCCATTTCAGTCAGCCGTGAGAATCTCAAGGCCGCTCAGTCGCTGATGGGCCTCGAACCCCTCGTTGGATTACCCCAAGTGGAAGGTGTAAGATGCAGTAAGTAGAAGTGTTTTCCCCTAGCAAAGATGCCAAGGATCGAATCCCCAGAGACTCCTAGGTTCAACAGGTAGGTGTCAACTGCTAACGGCGCAATTAGCAATCGACGTGGACCTGCACACAGATACAAATAACTTTGCTCCCAACGAGTACAGAGAGGTTGTCAATCTCTCCGGCCTTGTAGTTCACAAAGGGTTAAAAGCAATATGATAGTAGTGATAGATAGTAATTTGCAATAGTAAATAAAATAGCGGAAAGTAAAATAGTGTATGTGATCAATGATAGTAATATGGACCGGAGTCACATGATGTTCACTAGTGATGTCTCTCTCCCAAAAGATGATAAAACAGCTATGCGAGGTAACAAATTACAGCTGGGCAATTGACAGGACCACGAACGCAAACCAATGCTGACTACATTGCAAGAAAGGTTGAGGTTCAAAGCATGGGCGGTACGCCAAAGTAAGTAGACCGAAATCCATCTGCATCTACTACTAATCATCCACCTTGAGATATCTATCCAGAACATCTCGCTGGTATTAAGTTGCGAGTCCCACCCATAGTGTAAACTCAATGCAACAGACAACTGCATTAAAAGAACTTTGCGTAAAGTAAACAATCCTTGCACCCTCGGGCACAAGCACCGTTGTTTTCCCCCTTGTGGCAACAGCACATCCCCTAGACTCATGTTTCTGTCACTCAAGCTAGTCATCGAGGGGCATGAACCCACAATCGAGCATAACGTTCCCTCTTGGAGTCACTACTTACTACTCGGCCAAAGCAATAAATAACAACGGAGAACATGCAAGAATTACTTATGAACTAAAATATAAAAGAGGTGAATCAAATATATTACTCAAGATCAATCTGAACATAATCTCATAATCCATCGGATCCCAGCAAACTCAACATAGCAACAACACAAGGATTACATAGGTGCCTCGATCATGTAGGGCAGCTCACGAGGACTAATTAGTGAAGCACAAGAACGGGAGGAGAACATCACATAGCTACTGGTCATGGACTCATGGTCCAAGGGAGACTACTCACGAGTCATCCGGGAGGCGTCCATGGTGGTGGAGAAGCTCCCGGTGGTGATCCTCCCCTCCGGCAGGGTGCCGGGAAGAGTTCTCCTGGTGCTCCCGATCTTGGAAGCGGCGGCGGCGGAGGAACAGAGATGGGATCGCGAAAAGAAGTCCTGTTTCAAGGGTTACGGGGGACCCTTTAAATATCTGCCAAAGTAGGGCATCAGGGGGCTCTCGGGGTGCCGAGGCGCCCCCCCGGCGCGGCCCAGGGGGGGCGCGCCCACAGGGCGCCTGGGGCCCCTGTGCCCCCCCCAGGCTCCCCTTCGGAAGCAGTGTCGTTCCCGGAACGCTGATTTTTTATATATTTTTTCTGTATTTTTCTGGGCAGTTCTCGAAACGTGAAAACCTGAAATACAAAAACAGCCGAAAACAGAAACTGGCACTGGGGTGCACTGGATTAGTAAGTTAGTCCAAATATGATCAAAAGTGTATGGAAGTGTATGAATATCATAGCAATATCACCCAAAAGTGGCATGGAGCAAGCAGAAATTATAGATACGTTTTGGACGTATCAACATCCCCAAGCTTAATTCCTGCTCGTCCTCGAGTAGGTAAATGATAACAAGAATAATTTCTGTGGTGACATGCTATTAACCATATAAGACTTTCTCATAGTCATATGACAAAAGCTTACTGAGACAATGATTCTAAAGTAACTAAGTTGTCTCAAGAGAAAATCACAAATGACTGAAAGTTTTACAACATGAAACTGAAACATCAAAAAGATTTGCAATGAACATGATGTGCAAATATGATCAAGTGATATCTAGCTTGCCCCCTTTAGTGATGCAAAACATAAGTGCAGGGGCACCTTCAAGGTTTAAGTGATGACTAGATACAATCATTTCAGAATAAACGATATCACAATCATGCGTAAGACAATGCTACTTTGGGACAATGCACATTACACTCAGAATGACAATCATGCTCTCAGTAGTTGATGCTTGAAGTGCTAGAGCTTTTTATTTTGAAACATGGAAGCAATTGTGTCAACGGTAGTAGTACTTCATATGTGTCATGCATAAAACATCTTATAAGTTGCAAGCCTCATGCATCGAATACTAATAGTGCTCGCTCCTTGTCCTAATTAGCTCGGATCCCCATGGGTTATCATTGCATTGCATATGTTTTTACCAAGTGTCACAAAGGGGTACCTCTATGCCACCTGTACAAAGGTCCAAGGAGATAGATCGCATTTGATTTCTCGTTTTTGATAAATCTCAACTTGAGGACATCCATACCGGGACAACATAGAAAATAGATGATGGACTCCTCTTTAATGCATAAGCATATTCTCATGAGAGATTGAGGATTAAGGTCCAAGCTAAAACTTCCACCATGATGCATGGCTTTGGTTGGCGGCCCAATGTTCTTCTCTAACAATATGCATATTAATTCAACCCACGGTAAATCACCCTTACTTCAGACAAGACGAACATGCATAGCAACTCACATGATATTCAACAAAAGTGTGACAGTTGATGGCGTCCCCAGAAACATGGTTACCGCTCAGCAAGCAACTCATAAGAAATAAGATACATAAGCAACATATTCTTTACCACAATAGTTTTTAGGCTACTTTCCCATGAGCTGTGTATTGCATGGTTAATTTGCTTAGTGCAGGTGTAGGTTAGCAAAAGACTGGGAGCAACCAACTAAGAGAGCAATGACGGTCATAATCATGCAGAGCGACAAAGCAATATTGAATCAGGCATGGTAGTTATATCGCTACTCAGAAACAAAAGATCATCAAGGCTTGACAGACTTTCTTTACAGTCTTGAATATGCGTGAGCATACGCCAAGTCAATCAAAATAAATTCTCAAAGGAAGATATTACTAAACCATACCACATCATAGGCAAACAAACCAAGTTGGTACTCCAATGACACATTGGGAACCCCCCAGCTATCTGAGATTAACCAAAAGAAAACCTGAACTACTAAGCACCATCATGAAAGTAGCATCTTTATCATAGACACATTAACCAATGCAACGGAAGCAAACTCTCTTAATAAGGTGATCATGGTAATTAAAAAGAGTTGAAGCAACCAACTAAATAAAAGCTCTTGAAAAGATAAGCATGAATACTAAGAGCAGAGCACGATAGTAGCTATTAAAAGACAAAGAACACACACAGCATAGATAGACATGAAAATTCTATGTAATGTTCTAGGTAGAGGTGGAGCGTGTTTCTCTCCCACATAAAGGAATGCTGGGTTCCGACTCATTATGAAAAACTAAAAAGAAAACTAAAAGCAAGACGCTCCAAGCATAGCACATAACACATGAAGTGATAAAAATATAGCAGAACGAAAGACGAACTGATAATGTTGATGGAGAAGGGGATGCACGGGGGGCATCCCCAAGCTTAGACGCTTGAGTCTCCTTGAATATTTCTTGGGGGTGCACGGGGGCATCCCCAAGCTTGAGCGCTTGACACTCCTGAATCTTTTTATCATCTTCCCTCGCACACTTGAAAACTCCCTTCATACATAACTCATTCATAATCTGATTAGCAAGGTTAGTACCCTTAATAAAATAATTATACCTTGCTGGAAATAAGGATATTCTTGAAGTTCTACTGTTTCTCAAGATTGCCAAAAGGTTTTTGCAATGAAAAAGCAAGTTCTCAATTTGCAAAGTGAAGGTAAGGCAAAACAGGACAGAATCTGTGAAAAACAGAACAGCAGGCAGTAATTGACCTGTTCGGGATACTTCTGCAACTCAAATCAAAAAACTCAGAACTGACGCACGAAAGACAATTATATAGAGAACGCTTTCAAAAAAATTCAGACCAAAAAGATGATCTGGTGATTTTATACGAATTTTTCTATCCAAGGACAGAATCTATTTCCTGGACAGCACCTCACAACTTTTGAACTTTCTAGCAATCTGAGGCTATACTTGGCACAAATATGAAAAGCAAAGATACAATGATGATGCTACAGCAGTAAACAACATCAAGACACAACAAAAGCAAAAATTGTATTCATGTGGGCTGCCTCCCAAAAGCGCTTTCTTTTATGCCTTTAAGCTAGGCATAATGCAAAGATCAAGTTTTATCAAAAGTAAAAGAATAACTAGCCCGTACAACGGACTCAAAAGGTAACTTGACCTTCTTACGAGGGAAGTGTTCCATCCCTTTCTTGAGAGGAAACTGAAATTTTATATTACCCTCTTTCATGTCAATGACAGCACCAACGGTGCGCAAAAAGGGACGTCCCAAAATAATTGGACAAGAAGGATCACATTCAATATCCATAATAGTGAAATCAACGGGCACATAATTATCATTGACAACAATAAGAACATCGTCGATCCTCCCCAAAGGTTTCTTTATGGAAGAATCAACGAGACGAACACCAAAAGAACAAGAATCATAAGGTTTCAATTTAAGCATATCATATATCCTTTTGGGCATAACAGAAGTACTAGCACCAACATCACATAATGCATAACAAGAGAAGTCATTCAAATAAATTTTTATCATAGGATCCCAACCATCCTCTAGATTTCTAGGTATGGAGGCTTCTACTCTAAGTTTCTCCTCCCTAACTTTGATGAGAGCATAAGTGATGTGCTCTGTGAAGGCAAGGTTAAGCGTGCTAGTGCGGGGATCTCTAGACATCTTGTGAAGGAAATCAATAACTTCTGTAAGAGAGAAATTATCAAAATCAAGGTCACGAGCATCAAGTAAGGTAGTAGTGGTGTCCTTAAGGCTCACCTGTTTGGTAGTTGACATAGCATCACCATTAATAGGTCCATTGGGACCAGGAGTACATTGGATGCTAAGAGTGTGAACATTCTCAATAACTTGGATAGCAGCAACAGTGTGGTGGGTAGGAAGGCTCTTAATTCTTTCCTCTTCCTCCCTTTCTCTAGCCCATCTCTCTTTAAGCTTAGCCATCATCCTAATGTTTTCATTAATTTGTACTTGAGTAGCATTAATAGGGATGACTTCCTTCTCCTTAAGAGAAGAAGTTTCAATTTTTAACAATTTTAACTCATTGGCTAAGTGGTCTACCTTAAAAGAAAGATCATCTAGTTTATGTAGTTTCTCTTCTACATTCTTATTAAAGGCTTTTTGGGTAGTGATGAAATCTCTAAGCATGGTCTCTAGTTCAGTATTGGAGTTCTTGGTACTAGGATAAGCATTGTTGTTCCCATAAGAGTTAGAGGGGAACGGTCTAGAATTGTTACCAAAGTTACTCCTATAAGCATTGTTGTTGAAATTGTTTCTAGAGATAAAGTTAACATCTACTTGTTCTTGAGCAATCAAAGAATTTAAAGGAACATCACGAGGATCAACAGTTGATTGCTTCGAAAGTAGAGACATGATCAAGTCAACTTTTTCATTGAGGGAGGAAATCTCCTCGACAGAGTTTACCTTCCTACCTGTTGGAGCGCGTTCGGTGTGCCATTGGGAATAGTTGATCATCATCTCATTGAGAAGCTTCGTGGCAGCACCAAGTGTAGTTGACATAAAAGTTCCTCCCGCGGCCGAATCTAACAAGTTCCGCGAGGTAAAGTTCAAGCCTGCATAAAAAGTTTGGATAACCATCCAAGTAGTCAAACCGTGAGTAGGGCAGTTCTTGATAAGAGACTTCATACGTTCCCAAGCTTGGGCAACGTGTTCATTATCCAATTGTTTAAAATTCATGATGTTACTTCTAAGTTGGATAATTTTAGCAGGTGGATAGTATTTTCCAATGAAAGCATCTTTGCACTTGTCCCATGAATCTATGCTATTTCTAGGCAAAGACTGAAACCAAATTTTAGCTCCTCCTCTCAAAGAGAAAGGAAAAAGCTTAAGCTTAACAATATTACCATCTATTTCTTGGTACTTTTGCATATCACAAAGTTCTACAAAGTTGTTCAAGTGTAAAGCAGCAGCATCTCCAGCACCGGAGAATTGTTCTTTCATGACTAAGTTAAGTAAAGCAGGTTTAATTTCATATGAAGGTGCTGAAGTGGCAGGTGTAGTGATAGGTGTGCTGATAAAGTCATCGTTGTTGTGACTAGTGAAGTCACACAACTTGGTGTTCTCGGTGGAACCCATAGTAGCAAGCAAGCAAGATAACTATTTTTTTGATTTTCGATAAAAGGGACTAAAGCAAATAATGATAGGTAAACTAACAAGACTAATAAGCAAAGGTAAAAGATAGCATGCAACTCCCCTATCCTGAAGAGTGGAGTCCCCGGCAACGGCGCCAGAAAATACTCCTTGATGGGCCTCGAACCCCTCGTTGGATTACCCCAAGTGGAAGGTGTAAGATGCAGTAAGTAGAAGTGTTTTCCCCTAGAAAAGATGCCAAGGATCGAATCCCCAGAGACTCCTAGGTTCAACAGGTAGGTGTCAACTGCTAACGGC
This sequence comes from Secale cereale, assembly GCA_902687465.1. Taxonomy (NCBI): domain Eukaryota; kingdom Viridiplantae; phylum Streptophyta; class Magnoliopsida; order Poales; family Poaceae; genus Secale; species Secale cereale. The sequence goes on from LR738709.1 coordinate 415,577,357, forward strand.
GCAATTAGCAATCGACGTGGACCTGCACACAGATACAAATAACTTTGCTCCCAACGAGTACAAAGAGGTTGTCAATCTCTCCGGCCTTGTAGTTCACAAAGGGTTAAAAGCAATATGATAGTAGTGATAGATAGTAATTTGCAATAGTAAATAAAATAGCGGAAAGTAAAATAGTGTATGTGATCAATAATAGTAATATGGACCGGAGTCACATGATGTTCACTAGTGATGTCTCTCTCCCAAAAGACGATAAAACAGCTATGCGAGGTAACAAATTACAGCTGGGCAATTGACAGGACCACGAACGCAAACCAATGCTGACTACATTGCAAGAAAGGTTGAGGTTCAAAGCATGGGAGGTACGCCAAAGTAAGTAGACCGAAATCCATCTGCATCTACTACTAATCATCCACCTTGAGATATCTATCCAGAACATCTCGCTGGCATTAAGTTGCGAGTCCCACCCATAGTGTAAACTCAATGCAACAGACAACTGCATTAAAAGAACTTTGCGTAAAGTAAACAATCCTTGCACCCGCGGGCACAAGCACCATTGTTTTCCCCCTTGTGGCAACAGCACATCCCCTAGACTCATGTTTCTGTCACTCAAGCTAGTCATCGAGGGGCATGAACCCACAATCGAGCATAACGTTCCCTCTTGGAGTCACTACCTATTACTCGGCCAAAGCAATAAATAACAACGGAGAACATGCAAGAATTACTTATGAACTAAAATATAAAAGAGGTGAATCAAATATATTACTCAAGATCAATCTGAACATAATCTCATAATCCATCGGATCCCAGCAAACTCAACATAGCAACTACACAAGGATTACATAGGTGCCTCGATCATGTAGGGCAGCTCACGAGGACTAATTAGTGAAGCACAAGAACGGGAGGAGAACATCACATAGCTACTGGTCATGGACTCATGGTCCAAGGGAGACTACTCACGAGTCATCCGGGAGGCGTCCATGGTGGTGGAGAAGCTCCCGGTGGTGATCCTCCCCTCCGGCAGGGTGCCGGGAAGAGTTCTCCTGGTGCTCCCGATCTTGGAAGCGGCGGCGGCGGCGGAACAGAGATGGGATCGCGAAAAGAAGTCTTGTTTCAAGGGTTACGGGGGACCCTTTCAATATCTGCCAAAGTAGGGCATCGGGGGGCTCTCGGGGTGCCGAGGCGCCCCCCCCC